>MU225929.1:1085804-1132083 GCA_018584345.1 Thuja plicata
GGAGGATGTTGTTGTTAAAGCTCTATGAAAATAAGCTTAGGTTCTCAATTATTGTGTATTTGATGTTAATTGACTAAATGATGCATGAAAAAAGCTTTAAATCCTTAAAAATCTTTGAATTTCTTGGATTTTTTGAATGCGGAGTCTAGACGCCGAGTCGGAGTCCGAGCCCAAAACCAGCTTGCCGAGTTTGAGGCGAGTCCAAGTCTTGTAACTATGTTTGAGACTATTGTAATAATGTTGTTATACTGATTTATATTGCTGCTATTATCATTTATGGTGTTATACTACTGTTGTAACTTGTGAATTGGTGATCTATTTGCATATTGTCTTGTTGTTATCAATTACTGACATATCTCTCTTTCCCTCTATCTTAATATATTTTAAAAAATTCACACACGCACACATTTTAAAAAATTGTATACTGCCATCCCCTGCGGCCCTATTTTTGGCTATTTAGGAACCGTCCTAGAAATGCGTCCCCCGCCTTCCCCCCGTCCCTATCCCTGAAACACCGTGAAACATAGTTTTAAAAGGCTTTAGCAGATAACCTTATCAAAGAGCTTGAAATTGATTGCAATTTACTTTCTTTGATATCCTCCCACACATCAAAAAAATGGTTCCTTGTTTCATTAGTTTATAGAAAAGCTACCAATCATCATCGTCCAGCCCAAAGGGCTGGAGTCCTAAAATCTCTCACTACTCAAGCTCATCAAATTTGTGATGAATACTATATTAACCAATAACTTGCTTGCTTATATGTGATCTTCAGGAAGAATGCATACATTCAAGCAAATCTCTAGAGCAATTAAACAAGCTAATTTCTGTCTTCAGGAATTATCACAAGGATGAGGAATCCACTTGTGCCCTGTTGCTTTCCTTGTATTGAAAACGTCCAATGACATCTCGAACATCCCTAAAAGACAACTTGTCCTATTATTTTTTAAATCGCACAAAGAAGAAGAAGATTTTACAAATTACTCAAAAGATTGTGAATACCCTCTCCATATGTCGGGGGTCTATAAAATGGATTGGTCTTGCAGGGTTCTCAACATCAGGGAAACTGGCCACTCTATAGCCAATAAGGTTAGAAAGCATGATTTTGACATTGAAAATGAATGGATTAACAAATTGTTCCTGGCAGATCATTGTCACAAGCCCACACACCACATTTGTATTGAAGATACCAAGATCCTAGTTGTTAAAGACAACTATTAAAAAGCACTTGAGAAAAGCCTGGAGGGATTAGCAAGCATTCAGACATTAATCTCAACAAAGATGAAGGCTTTTTCCTATCCTTGTCTTAGCATGTTTTGAAATAGACTATATCGGAGTTCATTTTATTTCTTTTCCTTGCATTTCTCAACTTGATGATAGTGATTGTGATCTGAAATGTTGATATTGTTGATTAACTGATGAATACCTGATGGAGATGATGAAGACCGGGTGATATTGAGTATCATGATTGTAGAAATGGTTAGATCAGTTGTTGTTTTGTCATTGATGTCAAGCAATTTATTAATTGATTTTTATTAATCTCAACAGAGATGAAGGCTTTTTCCTATCCTTGTCTTAGCATGTTTTGAAATAGACTATATTGGAGTTCATTTTATTTCTTTTCCTTGCATTTCTCAACTTGATGATAGTGATTGTGATCCGAAATGTTGATATTGTTGATTAACTGATGAATATCTGATGGAGATGATGAAGACCGGGTGATATTGAGTATCATGATTGTAAAAATGGTTAGATCAGTTGTTGTTTTGTCATTGATGTCAAGCAATTTATTAATTGATTTTTATTATGTTACCATATCTTAAGAGAAGTTAAATGGGTGACAAATACAGATCAGACAATGAAGTAATGATGATATAGTTGTTTTCTACTATATATTTGATGTTATCAAATCGGTACATTTGATTGATCAAGTCGGGAACTGCAATGAATTAAGTTATGACTGAAAGAGTTACTTTCCCAGAGCTAGACTGAGTCAGTCGGTAGAATGTTATGTGAGTCGGTCACAGTTACCGAGCACCGAAGACAAGTTAGACACCGAGCAATGAATGAAGTTACTGAGTTCCAAAGCAAGTTTTACCGAGTACACTATACTAATATTAAATGATGATAAGATCAAATTTAATGTGAAGCGATGATGAGCTGGATGACGAAATGAGTTAAATGAAGTTTGTTACAAGATCTACGAACGAGAAAATTCAATGAGAAGATCTAAGGCGAAGATCAAGCGGTTAAACATAATTGTGAAGAGTTCCAAGAAAAGTACAAATTCCGAGGTAAAAGATGGTTTACCGAGTTGTGAAATATGAAGAAGATGATCGAACGACTGAGTGCAAATGAAAGAAAATCTAATTAAGCAGATTAAGAGGCAAAAATATGTCTATATAAAGAATGAGAAATACACAAAGAAAAAGAGGCTGACGAATTGAACAGAGAAGAAGCTGAAGAACAACATTTACCAAGCAGAATAGAGAAAAAGTGATTGAAGAATCTATAGTCTGAGAAAGAGATCAATGGAGTATGTAATGTCAGTATTCAATTGAGCATAAAGGATCTGACACAAGCAAAGGTAGTTGCCATATTTACAGATCAAATGTTTACTGTTGCTTATCAATATTTGTAACAGAGAAATCTCTTAACTGAGTGGATTTAACTGTCCTATTTGTTAAATCTAGACTTAGGTGACATTCCAAAAGAGTGTTTAAAGAGATCTAACAAGGCCACTCTTAATAGGGTGAAGATCTTAACAGATACGAGGTAAATCCCCTAACATGGATAATAGATAGTGGTTGTTCACATCACATGACTGGTGACACACTTAAGTTTATTTCCTTGGGAAACGCATGATGGAGGTTATGTTAGTTTTGGTAATGATGCTCCATATCCTGTGAAAGGAAAAGGATCTATAACTCTACTGAATAACACAAGATGTGATGATGTTTATTGGGTTGAAGGATTAAAGTATAATCTGTTGAGTGTTGCACAGCTAAACAATACAGGTCACCGACTGGAATTTCAATATGGAAAGGTGAAAGTATTTGATGAGAATAGTAATATGATTGCTATTGGAGAACAATCTAAAGGTAATTTATTTTATCTTGATACTTCTATTAAGAGTTGCCTATTCGCTAAAGTTGAAGATGTTTGGTTATGGCACAAAAGGCTTTGTCATGTTAATTTTGACAACTTAATCAAAGTGAGTAAGAATGATAGAGTAAGAGGACTACCGAGACTTGAAAAACCAGATAATGTTATGTGCAGATAATGTCAGATGGGTAAGATGACTAATCTAGTTTTGCAAGCAAGACTTATGTTACACAAAGAATTTTGGATTTAGTTCATACTGATTTATGTGGACTCATGAGACCTCAAAGCTGTTATGGAGACAAATTTTTTTTTTTTTTTTTTGTGGATGATTATTCTAGAATGATGTCTATAATGTTTTTAAAAGAAAAATTTGATGCATTTCAAATGTTTAAGTGGTATAAGGTCCAAGTTGAAAAAGAAACTGGAAGACAGTTGAAATATTTGAGATCCGACAAAGGATGTGAGTTTACTTCTGATGAGTTTACATTGTTTTGTAATGGAATTAAGAGACAGTTGTTAGCATCAAGGACACCACAACAGAATGAGATTGGTGAGAGAAGAAACAAATCTATTGTTGATTGTGCTAGGACACTGATGATTGAAAAAGGAGTTTTACAGAACTTTTTGGAGGGAAGCTGTGAGTAGTGCTGTTTATACATTGAACCGAGTACAAATGAAGAAAGGTACCAACAAGACATCTTATGAAATATGATATGAACACAAACCTAATGTTAGTTACTTCAAAATTTTTGGGAGCAAATGCTATATTCTGAAAGATTCTAGAGAAGGAAAGTTTGATTCAAAAGGAGAAGGGATATTCTTAGGATATTCTACAAGGAGTAAAACTTACAAATGTTTGAACAAGGTTACTAACACAATGGTGGAAAGTGCAAATGTAAGAAATGATGAATTTGCAGAAAGGAATGATGAGGATAGTAAGATGGAACTTGAAGATTATGAGAAGTTTGTATATGTACAACATGATACCCCTGATACCTTTACCGAGAGCACCTACTGAGGAGGAAGGTGAACAAGGAGTTCCACAACCAAATGTTGATATTGAAGAACAAAGAGCTGCCGAGCCTATTTTGGCAAAGTATGTGAGAAGGCACCATTCCCCAAGCAAGATTATTGTAAATAAGGACGCTGGAGTGATGACCAAAAGCAAGGTAAGAGACTTTACATGCTTGATATCTACATTTGAGTCTAAGAAAGTTAAGGACGCACTAGATAATGAAGATTGGATGAAAGCAATGAAAGAAGGGTATGATCAAATTGAGAAGAACTAGACATGGATATTAGTACCCAGACCCAAAGACTATTAGTACCCAGACCCAAAGACAAAAATGTTATTGGTACTAAATGGATTTTCAGAAACAAACTGAATGAGCATGGAGAAGTAATCAGAAATAATGCTAGATTGGTTTGCAAAGGATATGCACAAGAAGAATGAATTGACTATGGAGAGATTTGTGCACTTGTTGCTAGATTGGAAGGAGTTAGAATACTTCTAGCATATGTTGCTTACAAAGGATTCAAGGTATATCAGATGGATGTTAAGTCTGCATTTTTTAATGGGATACTTGAAGAAGTATACATTGAGCAACCTGAAGGATTTATTGTGAACACAAACAAGAACAAGGTATGTAAGTTACGTAAAGCTTTATATGGTTTGGAACAAGCACCGTGAGCATGGTATGCGAGATTGCACTCTTATTTGATCAAAATATGATATCAAAGAACAAGTGATAACAATAATGTTTACTTGAAATGTGACATGGATAATAAAGTTTTGATTGCTGGAATTTTAGTTGATATTATTTTTGGAGGCAATGACACTTTATGTAAAGGATTTGCTGATGAAATGAGAAAAGAGTTTGAGATGTCAATGATTGGAGAGATTAAGTTCTTTCTAGGTCTACAGATACAAGTTACTGGAGGAATCTATATTACACAAGCCATGTATATCAAAGAGATTCTTAAAAGTTTTGGTATGAAAGATTCCAAACCTGTTGGAACACCAATATTGGATGTAAATTATCTAAAGAGGATGAAACACAAGAGGTGGATAATATTCTTTACCGATCCATGATTGGTAGATTGCAGTATGTTGTTCACAACAAACCTGATATAGCACACACTGTTGGAATTGTTGCAAGATTTACTTCTAATCCGAAAGAAACACATATGTCTACAGTAAAAAGAATTTTGAAATATCTGAAAGGCACAAAAGAGTTTGGTTTTTTGTACAAAAAGGGAGGTACTTTTGATCTGCAAGTCTACATTGGTGCAGATTGGGCTGGAAATGTTGATAGAAAAAGTACTAGTGGAGGCGCATTCTTTCTAGGTGAAAGATTGGTTACATGGATGAGCAAGAAACAAAGTTGTATTTGACAGTCTACTGCTGAGGCTGAATATGTTGCTGTTGCTATGGATTGTGCAAACATGGTATGGATTAAGCAATTACTTGAAGGTATGCAAGAAGAGATCATAGATCCGGTTACTATTTTTTGTAATAATACAAGTGCTATTAATATATCAAAGAACCTGGTTATGCATTCAAAGACCAAACACATTTCTATCAAGTATCACTACTTGAGAGAACAAGTTCAAGAGAAGAATGTGAAATTGAAATATGTGAATTCAAAGGAACAACTGGCTGATATCTTTACAAAGCCACTACCTAAAGATGCTTTTGAGTATCTCAGAGGTAAATTAGGGGTTCTTCCCCTATCCAATGTTCACTAAAGAGCATGAGACATGCTGCATCAATTCTATATTTCGTTAGAATATCTATTAGGTAAATTAGGGGTTCTTCCCCTATCCAATGTTCACTAAAGAGCATGAGACATGCTGCATCAATTCTATATTTCGTTAGAATATCTATTTTTGAATTGATGTTAGTATGACACACTTTAGGTGATTCTTGAAGTTGTGAAAAGATTTTTGTATGTAATGATTTATGAGTACATGTCAGGCATAATCCACTACTGGAACAAGTTTTTAGGAGTATGACTTTTTGGCATTGTTGTCAAAGAGGGAGAAGAATGAAATGATGACATTTATCCAAGAGGGAGATTCAGAATGTATGTTACAGAAACAAAAGATTTATCCAAGAGGGAGATTCAGATCAGAGATCAAAGTGGAAACATATATATCAACTTAGATGGAGTATAGTTATGTATTTGAGAGCTGCCATCATCAATTGCTATAACACTGTTATAGTGGTTGCCATCAATGCCAAAGAGGGAGATTGTTGATTAACTGATGAATATCTAATGGAGATAATGAAGACCGAGTGATACCGAGTATCATGATTGTAGAAATGGTTAGATCAGTTGTTTTGTCATTGATGTCAAGCAATTGATTAATTGATTTTTATTATGTTACCATAACTTAGGAGGAGAAGTTAAATGGGTGACAAATACAGATCAGACAATGATGATATAGTTGTTTTCTACTATATATTTGATGTTATCAAATCGGTACATTTGATTGATCAAGTCGGGAACCTCAATGAATTAAGTTATGACTGAAAGAGTTACTTTACCGAGCTAGACTGAGTCAGTTGGTAGAATGTTATGTGAGTTGGTCATAGTTACCGAGCACCGAAGACAAGTTAGACACCGAGCAGTGAATGAAGTCAGTTACCGAGTTGCAAAACAAGTTTTACCGAGTACAATTATTGATATTAAATGATGATAAGATCGAATTTAATGTGAAGCGATGATGCGCTGGATGACGAAATGAATTAAATGAAGTTTGTTACAAGATCTACGAATGGGAAAATTCAATGAGAAGATCTAAGGCAAAGATCAAGTGGTTAAACATAATTGTGAAGAGTTCCAAGAAAAGTACAAGTTCCGAGGTAAAAGTGAGATGGTTTATCGAGTTGTGAAATATGAAGAAGATGATCGAATGACTGAGCGCAAATGAAGGAAAATCTAATTAAGGAGATTAAGAGGCAAAAGTATGTCTATATAAAGCTGAAGAACAACATTTACCGAGCAGAACATAGAAAAAGAGATTGAAGAATCTATAGTCTGAGAAAGAGATCAATGGAGTATGTGATGCCAGTATTCAATTGAGCATAAAAGATCTGACACAAGCAAAGGTAGTTGCTATATTTACAGATCAAAGTTTATTGTTGCTTATTAATATTTGTAACAGAGAAATATCTTAACCGAGTGGATTTAACAGTCCTATTTGTTAAACCTAGACTTAGGTAACATTCTAAAAGAGTGTTTAAAGACCTCTAACAAGACGATTCCTAATAGGGTGAATATCTTAACAGATCTGAGGGAAATCCCCTAACAGGGTCACATTTAGCGAATGTGTTTGTAATCTTTAACATGATAAGTTCTTAACCGAGTGTACTTCAGAAGGGTACATTTTTATTGTGGGTTACAATTTCCACAAAGGTTTTTCCCAAATTGAGTTTTCTCGTTAAACCTGGTGTCAGCCGAGTTAAATCTGATGTCTACTGAGTCAATCTGATGTTGCTAAGTTTGAATGATTGATTTACATATATGAGATGTATTGCTGCCTATGTTATTGAGTTATTTGATGAATTGGCTATTTACTGTATTCAGTATTACCAAGTGAATCAGTGAGTTCAGTTTTAAGTGTTTAAGTATTGATTTATCTGATTGACAATAAAAATAATTAACACATTTTAATGCAAAAGCTTGTAAAATATCTTAATATTTCTAGAAAATGTTCTTTCAATTGGAAACACTATAAAAGGCACCCTTAGTCAGATTGGGTAGGGTGTTTATTCTCAAGAAATTTAAGGATTTGGCTAGTGGCTATTGATTGGAGGAAGGTAATATAGATGCAATGATACAGTTTGAAGATATTTTCGAGGCAGTAAAGAGAATTGTCATTTTGATCTACAAGTTCCTATTTTTGGGTACTTGACGGTTGATCCAAATATCCCAAGAACTTAAAATTAGGGTGCACACAATTCTTCAATTGATCTCAGTAAATCAAATGCATGACCAGTTTGTTCATTCACTGAAACCACCTAATTTCTGATTAGACCTTCCTATGCTACTCTAATAATTGACTTTGCTACAAAAAATCTATACTTTTAATCCAGAATAAATATATCTTATTAACTAAAAAGCTTAAACATCTCTCTATCTAGTTCCATAATTTGGAGGGAAAAAAACAAATCTAGGTTTCCATATTTTTAGTTTTAAACTATGGAGAGGGCTGGACGGACAACAGAATGCAGAATCTTGTTCATCCGAATAATGAAAAATAAAGTGGCTTCATTTTCAGGTCCATTAAGGAGATACAAGCTGTTTTTTCCAGCTATATGTTAGATTCGTTTTAATTAGTGTTTATTGTAGAATGCCGAGCTGAGCTCTGTTCAAGGAAATATTGTGTTACCGGATTCGCGTCTGGGACCCCGAATCCGGGTCCGGGTCCGGTCTGGATCCGGATTCTTGACCCGGTCCGTGTTGGATCCGGGCAAGGTCTAGATGGATCTGTGGCCCGTGGATCTAGATAGACCCATAGGTCAAAATGCAGACCCTGCTTGGATCTAGCACGGACTGGGAGGAGAAAACGAGGATCCTTGAGGATCCCACACGGATTTGCGCGAATCCATAGGGACCAGCGGCCAGCCAAGATGTAAAGTGGTAAAATTAAGACGTTTGTTTGCCTTGAAAAATAACTCTCGGAGCCTTTATAAAATAATTATAGTCGGTTGAGCTTTCGGGGGCGCTGCCCCTCGACCCCGCCCTATACTGTGACAAGGAGGACACAAGGGGTGCTGCCCCTAGACCCCGCAAGGGGGCTTTGCCCCCAAACCCCCATTTAATAATTTGGGGTGGAAACTACGCCAATAAAAGTGGGGAAAAATTAACCTTCGAGTCTTATTAGGCTCCATATAGAAGATGATGATGATGAAGAAGAGAATATCAATAAATTATTAATCCATTAGTTGAACTTCAAACAATGATTACTTGAACTGATGTTATGATTTAATTTTAATGTTTTGAATCTTTGAGATTTGGCATTGATCAATGATCAACCATCATGGATTCATACTATGAAATGATTTACTTTTAGAATTATGTATATTTCTCTTATTTTTTGTATATATATATATATATAGACACACACACACACACACACACACGAATCACTACGAACCCAAACGACAATTTTTTTTTTTCACAAATCCACGAACCGGATTCGTGAGCCCGAATCCGTCCCCGAACCCGAATCAGCAACTTAGGGGAAATACTATAGTTTTGCTACAACACCTTACAGAATTTATTTGTTTCAACAATTGCTTTACTTAAGAAATTTGAATGTAAGGTGCCTAAACAAACTTGAATGGAACTTTTGTTTCCAGGTAGCAAGGTTACGGAGGCAGAAAAGTTGTGGCAGGGATTTTTTCTTAATCCAACTGAATGGTGGGACAACAGAAAGGATAAGGTAAGTAACTCAGTAATCACATTTCCTTCTACAAATTTAGGAATCTTATATTTTTATGTTATTTTCTTCTCCACATTGGTGTTGGTTAAGTAAAAAGATCGGCATACTGACAATGTAAATCTACAGAGAAATCCAAAAGCTCCTGATTTCAAGCACAAGACTACAGGTGAAGTACTATGGATCAACAGTTATAGTAACCCACCGTGGGTTCAATCTCAATTAGACAAACTGGATGAAAGTATGGGTTTTTCACATCAACAAACGAATCCAAAGAAGTCATTATCATCATTTGGGGACAGTGATTTCAACCTTTTCTAGGGCCGACTTTTTGACAAGGAAAGTTTGATTTGCAACTGCAACGTTATATTGCAGGCAGGGAAAATTTGGAGCGCTGGAATTTTCCTTTACAAGAATATAAGAGTAACGAATCTTTTGTCATTGTATGAATTGTTTATAGTACGCAAGGAATTCAGGAAAGTAGGGGGTTAAATGTTTAATGTTAATTTGTAAATTTTGGAAAATATCTGTAAGTGCATTTATAACTTTGGCCTGATGAGGGGAAAGGTTGTTAATTGTTGCAGCTTAAAAGGCCAGAAATAACTCTGAGACTGTATGTTGAAACTTTAACACTATATATTTTAATTTTACTGTGTAGCTTAGAAGGCCTTTGTTAAACATCGTAATTAATTCTCTATATGATTTCTTGTTTACTTATTTTTCTTTCTAGTGTTATTGTTATCTCAAGGTATTTCTTATTAATGTTGTTTTTAAAATTTATTTGTATTCATTCAGGTACAACATAATGAAATTTATCCTTCATACGTGATACTTTGATCAGCGGCAAGGAATAGCAAGGAAATGCTCTACCATCCATCCATAGATGTGCGCGAGAGTGGGGCGGGGGACATAATCCCACACCAAACCTTTTTTAAACTGAGATCTAAGAACCATATGTTCCCGTGCTACTTCCAATAGTCATCCAAAATGCTGAACACAATTAACTGGTCGTCTCCAAAATAGAATCTGATTTGTCATCACCAATATCTAGTTCCTTTGTAGGTGCCAAACCCACATACCAAGAAGAGTTACCTGCTTTAAATGGCGTCACAAAAGGGATTAATTTAGAACCTTTTCTAGAGATTCAAAAGAAATTACAGATAAAACCCAGTCTTGCATTCCCCACGAGCTTTGGGAATTCCGCACTAGGAAAATGGGATTATAATATTAAATTAAGAGGGTCATACTAGCACAAAAGGGGTTGCTTAAGTGTGTATTAAGTTAAATTAAATAACAAAACAAGGTCTTTTTGATAGGTGAGTTGCAGCTGAAGGGTTGTGAAGGGTTTTAAAGCTTGGCTCGATTTAGGTGAGGCAACAAATGAAGGATCTTATTCTTGACTTGAATGTGAATAGTCTAGATTCACAAGCATATTTGCTTAGCAAGGGCACAAAGCCCATGAGTAGACTAACTCAATGGAGGGTCTAGAGCACAAGGTATTTGGCATGAATGCCAACAACATCAGCTCAGAGGTTCAAACTTATAATCACATTGAATCGATGTGGGCACAAAGCTTTCAATTACAATAGCTTAATGAATATTTGAACCTTGGCGGCAACAATACCACAAATTAACCATCATATATCACATAAAAATGGTCATCTAAACCATAGACCCCCAATCTCAATCACTTAATCAAGAAACTCTAATCTAGATAAAACTTAAGTCTTAAATCAAACAGACAATTCCTCAATCTATCAAATTCGAACTGATCTGACCTAAACCTTAGGCCCTAATCGATCATCTTACTTGATTAATTAATTAATTCTTGAAATCACAGTACACTGACAAATAAAACTTATGTTAATTAAATAAAATTACAAACTGTCAATTAAATAAAAAAAAGAAATAAATTAATTAATAAAAACAAATATGGATTCAAAATCATTTAAATTATTAAAAACGCATATGATATCATCAAATCTAGTTAACTAATTATCAAATTGAAAACAATCCAGTTCCACTCAGTTAACTGATTCTCCACTATTTATCATTCTGGAAACAAAGTTAACTGAAAATCAATTTGGAAGTTTCCAAAAAGACTGATCAGTCAGTTTAGTCAACTAAATCTTTCGACCAATCACATTCTTTGCACATGGATTGTGCTTCCTCAAATCGAATCAGAGCCACTCATTTCTTTTAATTTGGACCGTCGATTCGACAGAGATTTTCTATAAAAGATAAGCTCATTTTCTTCACAGGGGATCCTAACTTTTGTTATTGTTATTATACTGCATTTTCTTTTCTATCATTCTTAGCTTTTAATCATTTAGCATTGTTGTTAGTTTACTTTTGTTAAAACATTCAAACAATCTAATCTTAGAGCACATTTGATTTTGGGTTTAAAATGAATCTTACACATTTCATTTGGTGCTTCTAAAATGAATTCTTAATTAGATTGGATTAACAACAAACTGCATCTACATATCATTTAGATCATTTAGCTATAGCTTTAAAATCCTTCGTTTAGAACAATGTGTAGTCACTGGACTTTGCGATGACCTGAGAGCAAAGTCCATACTCCTGCCTACTAGAAAGCAATGAATCAGTGTCAGTTAGCTTAGGATATTTTTAATATTCTAATTTTGTTATTTTTTAACCTGCTAACCACTTAATGGATCATTTAAGTGTGTGTGTTTGTAGCTTGCAGGCTTACCCAAATTCACCAACATATTTGCTTAGCAAGGGCACAAAGCCCATGAGTAAAATAACTCAATGGAGGGTCTAGAGCACAAGGTATTTGGCATGAATGCCAACAACATTAGCTCAAAGGTTCAAACTTATAAGCACATTGAATCGATGTTGGCACAAAGTTTTCAATTACAATAGCTTAATGTATATTTGAACCTTGGCAACAACAATACCATAAATTAACCATCATATATGAGATAAAACCCACAAAATAAGGTGTTGTCTCTTATAATTGAAGATTATTTTGAAGAATTCCTCTCAAATATCAATCAAGGGTCATGAAGGAAATTTGAAGAGTTATGTCTTTTGGAGGAAAACTCTATTTAAGAGAGGCCAAGTAAGGGGAAATATTAATAAACTACCTTTTTTTGGCACTTTTATGGAGCATTGGACTTTTGTTCAATTTAATTCAAGGATGAGAACCTTCTATGTTTGGGATCGGAGGACAAAAATCTACAATTTCTCGAAATAATTTCATAGAGATCACTGTTGGACATTGTGATGGTATGGTAATCTGAATTGAAATAAAATGGAAACAATGCAATGTAAGATAAAGTCACACTCACACTCGCTCAATAAAGCCTAAGATCTATGGATAAAGTCAAATGATAAACACTAATAACACAACAAAGACCTTAGATTGTTTTAAAATTTGAATGCTTGATGTAGATCGCTCTTGGATTTTTTTAGCAGACTTAATATCAACATGATGAGAAAAAAGTTTGATGTTTGATGCTTGATAATAGATGTTTTACAGGTGCTTTCTTGCTTGATAATGATAGTGCTCATTAAAATGCTAAGATATTTGCTCCTTTGATGATAATGCTAGTGATTTGGTCATAAGAGTACTAAGTTATGTGATAGGATGTATAAGAGGTTTGATAATAAATGTGCTAGGGGGGGAAGTGAATGAGTGAAGGCCTTATTTATGTGCCCCCCATAGATTTGATTAGTTCTAGGGATTAATTAGACATATCAACATATGAGAAAATTTAAGAGAGGGTAGGCTTATAATTAGCACATAGATTGATGAAGTGGAAGAATAAAAATGATGTAAATGCAACGATGAAATAAATAAAACATTTATTTTATTTATGTAGCTGAGAAATCAAATATATAATTCAAAATTATTTAATTTTGAGAGGAAGTGCTAGCTAATTAAATAATTTTCAAAAATTATTTGATTATAGGAAAAACATAATAAGAAAAAAATGGTGAGTAAATTAAATAATAAATATTATATGATTTGTTGAGGAAAAAAAAAGCTTAATTAAACAATTAACAATTTTTTAATTACTATACATAGAAGAAAAATAATGAAGGGATGATGACATGAAACTATATTAGCCAAATTTAGATGTTTAGATTTTGCCTCTTTTAAAGACAATGTTGTTTATAAATTGTTTCAAAGAATAACTGAGACAACTGATATGCTCCAATGATAGGGTAGAAACAAGGTAGAAGCATGGATGCTCTCTTAAGAGATTGGCTAGAAAAACAAATTTCAAGTCAATCTCACAACAAGAAGGATGGCTAGGTCCGAAAATAGGATATGTGATGTATGTGCAATAAATGCGTGAATATAGCTACACACAAATTAGCCCATTGATCATAAACAGTAACAAGAGACAATGTTTAGGGTTTTAGCTATGAAATAATAGTAGATCGAATAAGTTTTGAGAGAGGGCTTTGTTCACCAAAATGGGGGATTGTCAACTTTGTAACATCTAGAACGAGTTTTCCACGATTAAAAGAAAAACTCCGTTCAAAAGAATATTTTATGTCGTTTGGTTCATATTGTGTGGGATGAAAACCCTAAATCAAAGTTGGGTTTTGTAAAATATTTGTAGGTCTAGGTTTGTGACGACAAAATCTAGAGAAGTAGATTTGGAAGCCAAAGGAGGCGTCTCTGATGGTGGAGGGGTTCCAGGTAAGTATCAAAACCAAGGAAAATAGAGTTATTTTCATAGACATCAATAATTATGAATGTAATGACATGGTTCTAGGTAAGTATCAAAACCAAGGAAAATAGAGTTATTTTCATAGATATCAATAACCATGAATGTAATGACATGGTCAAACTCCCGTGTAAGAAAGCCTTTTTCATTAAATGGGTAGGGGAATTGTTGACCTTTTTTAGCGTTAGAAAATGGTATGATGAAAATTAGGGTATTCATTTTGAAATCAAAACTCTGTTAATTTGGTTATATGTGATAATGTGAGTAAACAATGGATTCTGAACAATGGGTCATTTTTAATGGGTGGGATGGGGTTTTTTGATTAAAAAATGGGAACCCAACCTTAATTTGTTGAAAGCCACCATAGAAGATGTCGTAGTTTGGATTTGCCTCTACAATCTCCCCTTTGAATATTGGGACATAAAGACTTTGAAGATTGTTGGTAAGATTTTTAAGTGTAGACAAAGCGGTTGAATGGAAGGATTCCAGTTTTGTATGTAAGGAAACCATCCCCCTACTTCCCAAAGAAGACAAAATTTTATCTATTGAAGGTGTATGGAGGCAACAAATTCAAGTAGAGGAAATAGTGGAAAAATGCAAAATTTGTAAAGAAATAGAACATTCCTTAGAAGACTGTGAAAAATAGGGAAGGGAAAGAGATAGAAACAAAAATCTTAGTAAACAAAATTACCAGCATAATGTAGGAACAAATGATTAATTAGTCAGACAACATGGATGTGAATAATCAAGTAGAGGCCACCTCAAGTGATAAGGAGATTTTGATCCAGTTGAGGGAAAGACTAATGAGGCAGGTACAAAAAAGGAATACTTAGAGAAAAACTTTATAAACACCAAACAAGAAAAGGAGATGTCAAATATAAAGGACTACAAGAAGTTGGCCTATGAACGAAAAATATTAGCATCCATAGTTCTGGAAAGGATAACCCTACCTCCCTAGTTTTGAATTGCAAACATAAGCTTAGTGAGAGCACACAATATGTAATGGAAACCCCTACATGAATGGTAGAGAAGGAAACAAGAGTGAGTTTTCAAATGGTGGAGATAGCTTAGATATGAATGACAAGGAAGATATTTTAGAGAAAAGAACAATAAGCCAAACTATCTCTACAACATATAAAGTCAAATTGAGGGAAAGAATGAAAAGGGATAGAAAAAAATAGGTTTAAGTTGGAGCTTTCTAGCAACGTAAAAGGACATAGAAAATTAAGATTTAAAAAGGGATTTTCCCTTTTCAAGGAGCAATGAAGGCCTTATTGTGGAATGTTAAGGCCACAATGCCTTTGACAAAAAACATTTCATTAAGTGATGTTTTGATGATACGTGTTCAGATAAAGTCATGTTACAGAATTCCAAACTTGATAAGGAGGAGATTAATATAATGATCAAGAAATGGAAATAATGGCTAAGATTTTTTGTGGAAGCCCCTAGAGCCTCAGTCGACCTTGGTTTCATGTGTAATCATCAAAAGGTTAATGCTATAGAAGTGGGAAAACATAAGTATTGACAATTGGTGGAGGTTCAATCCAACACAATAAAATGAGGTTTTTGTTTACAAATGTCTATACTGGAAAAGTTTAGGAAAGAGAATTATGTGATTAGTTGTTTGATGTCATTCAAAATTTAGGAGAGGTTATATTGGTTGTTGGACACGATTATATGCCACACTTAGTTTGTTTGGAAAGAAAGGTGGTTGTAAGCGTCTTAGTGCAGTCCAAATAGATTTTCCAAATTTTGTTATATATAGTGGTTTGCAGGAAACTCATTTAAAAAATGGGTCATACACTTGGATAAGTTGTCAAAAGGGATTTATAAATATTGCTAAGAAACTTGAAAGTTTTTTTATAGCTAGAAATTGTGTTGAATGTGCTTTTGTGTTTGAATCTTTTATTCCGCTCCTTGTTGGGTTAGATTATTACCCAATTTCCTTGCTTATTCAAAATGATGCAATTTTCATAAGACACCCTTTCAAATTTAAGTAAGGTCGTTGAGAGATGATAACACTAAAACCTTCATTGATTCATGGTGGAAAAATGTGCCAACATAGAGCGACAATAAGACTTTCATTTTCTTTAGAAAGCTACAATATATCTAGAATAATCTCAAAGAATGGAATCACATTCACTTCAAGAACATCTTTGAAGAAAAAATATGGATTGAAGCGAACTTTGAGGTGTTGCATGAGATTTTCATCTCTCGTGGTATGTTGGATCTGGATTTTAGTATGAAAAAGAATTTGAGTGATCAGTATTTAGAAATTTTAGCTAAGGAGAAAATCTGTTGGCATAAAAATTGAGGGAATAATGGATCAAGGATGGAAACAAAAGCACTAACTTTTTCCATTCCTTGGTGAGGGTGCAAAGAATGAAATAGGATTTATGAAATTAAATATGTTAAGGGAGTCTTGGTAACGGATAGAGGGGACATCAACAAAGAGGCTATCAGGTACTTCAAGTCGTTGCTTAATTTAGAATAGAGAGTAGTGGTAGATCATAGTAATAAGATATTCAATGTTATTCCAATAGTTATATTGCCACAACAAAAAATTATGTTACAAGGCTTGGTGTAGTTGGAGGAAGTAAGAAGAGCTGTTTTTTCTATGTAATGGGATCATGCTCCTAGGTTGAACAACTTCCCAGCCTACTTTTACTAATTTTTTTGGGAAACCATTAAAGATGAATTGTTGGAGGTAGTGAAGAATGACAAGCACAATATTGTATCTTCAAGAACTTGAACAACACTTTTATTACACTCATTCCCAAAAAAATGGAAGTTTTGTTCTTTGGAGATTTCATATCAATCTCATTATTTAATTCAATTTACAAAGTGATTACTAAAGCTATGGCAAATTGGTTGAAGAAGGTTCTAAGTTGTATTATTTTGAAGGAACAAAGTGGCTTTGTTCCTAAAAGGAACATTGTTGAGGGTATTATAAAATCGCACATGAGGCCATTCCCTCTATTAGGTAAGCCAAAATTGACTGAATGTTAGTCAAATTAGACATTTGTAAGGCTTATGACCAATTGGAGTGACCTTTCTTGTTGAAAGTACTAGAGTGTTTTTGATTTGGTGCTGGTTGGATT
Source organism: Thuja plicata (assembly GCA_018584345.1). Lineage (NCBI taxonomy): Eukaryota > Viridiplantae > Streptophyta > Pinopsida > Cupressales > Cupressaceae > Thuja > Thuja plicata. The sequence continues at coordinate 1,103,167 of MU225929.1, forward strand.
TCATGGATCAAAAGTTGCATATGCACACCAAGATCCTCCATCTTGGTGAATGGGAGCTGACAAGGGTTTTTTGATTTATGAAGGGGACTAGACAAGGAGATCTCGTCTCCCCATTTTTATTCATTATCATGGATGAAGTGTTGGGAAGATACATTGAAAACTTGAGATGGGAAGGGTTTTAGAAAGGAGTAAAGATTGTGCTGGAAATGGAGGCAACAACCCATCAACAATTTGCTAATGACACACTATTGCTAGGTGAGTTAACACTTCGAGAAAAGCTTGGCGCGACAAATATTGTAGATCTTCAAGTCATAAAACTAATCAACATATGTCAAAAAATTTCTTCTTCAATAGAAAATTAGATAAACAACATGAAATTGGAAAAATTATAGGTATCAAATCTTGCAAGCTCCCTAGTAAATTTATGAGAATCCTCCTCTTCTAGAGCTTACCACACTAATCTCTAGACTAAAATAGGAATAGTTTCATTCATAAACTCAGGGGTTGGAAAAGTAAGTAACTATCCTTAGCAAGGTAGATCCTAATGCCAATTTATTCCATGGTGTGTTTGAAATTCTGAATAAAATCATTGACACCATCAAACAAAAATTGTGAAAATTCCTTTGGAATGGAAGTGAAGATCAAGATAAAATTCTTTTGTTGGCTTGGGATAAAATATTTCAATTAAAAGAGGTTGGAGGAGTTGGTCTAAGAAGATGAAAACTCATGAATGAAGCGATGTGCACTAAACTCATTCTTCACATGTTCAACAAACTTGATCTTAAATGAGTGAGAATATCAAAGCACAAATATTTAGCCAACCAATGCAAAGAACACATTGTAACTATTAAAAATCCACCAAAGGGGTCAATAATTTGGAACTTCATACTTTCCTACATACCCATCATTATAGATCACATAATGTGGAAACTTGGGAATGGAGAATTTATGAAGTTCTGGGATGATTTTCGGGAGGGTTATGATGCTCTAAAGAATAATGAGATATTGTGGGACCTGATGTGAATTGGTGAAGTAAATTGAGGTACTATGTTATTTGACTTCATGGTAAAGGAGAAGGTAGATGAGTTTGAAGTGTGGAGGTGGAAAGTGGCAGAGATATTGAATTTTACCACAAAATAATGAAACATGCTTAAGGAAATACTAATGAACAAAAATGTATTTCTTATAGGTGGAGAAGATGAGCTCGTATGGTGTGAATCAAAATAGGGAAAGTATTCAATTAAAATTAGCTACAAGCTACTTGAGGCAACATGGGAAGACAAGGATTGGGCAAGTCAGTTATGTTGGAATAAATATTGTTTGCCCAAGGCAATTTATTTTACATGGTTGGCACTCAGAGGTCACATTTTAATAGGAGACAAACTAAAAAGAAATGGACTCTTTAGTTGCATGATGTGTAAAGAAGATGATGATACTGTAGATCACTTATTCCATTAGTGTGATTTCACAAATCATTATTGGAAATACATTCTACAAAATCTTGGTTGGAAAATTCCATGTCCAACCTCATCGGAGGAAATGTTTTAGGGATGGAACTTGGAAAGAAGAAAATCAACATTTTCTAGCATTTGGCAGCTTCACTCTTAAATTGTGATATGGTAATTTATGGAATGAAAGAAACTGCTAAATTTTTTAGGGGAAGGAAGAGAAGTTGGAACATATTTCTTTACATATTAAGGATGTCAAAAATAGTAAATGCGGTAGCTGTGAGACAACTTCCAAAAAGATTCCCCTTTTTTTCAAAATAGATAGCATTACTCAGAAACAATGGTCCTTTCTTAAAGTTCCACCTAAATTCATTCTCTATTTTGAAAAAGAATGTGGAATGGATTAAACCAAAGGAATGTTGGATAAAAAAATAGTTTTTCTAGGGCGTCCAAACGTAACCTGGGGCCTTCAGGTGCAAGCTATGTAGCTCGTGGTTGGAATGAAAACATCATAGCCTTGGGAAATAAAAAGCAAGAGGATGGGGAAAATAATGATGTGGAGGCTATGACGACTTTTCTCACCATAAACAAGGCGAGCAAATTAAAACCGTGAAAATCCATTTGGAAGGAGATTCTCACATCATTGTCAAAAAATTACAAATGGGGAGGCTCAAGATTGGAAATTTAATAAATTTATCAATTTGATTAGAATTGAGCTATTTTCCTTCAAGGAGTTTAAAATCACCCATACTTATAGAGATGGCAACAAGTTGGCGAACACACTCTCCAAGTAGGTAGTGTTATTAACAATGACTAATGATCACAGTGCTGTGGAAGATTTATGAGACACTGCCTTGAATGGTTAATGGATATGGTGGCCAGGGATGAGGATGAGTAAGTCTCAATATTGAATCCATGAGTTTTCAAGAATTATGAAGCGTGCGAGATTTAATATCCATGACAGAGAAATGGAAACCATCATTATTTATCTTGCATTGGACGCAACCGTGCCAAAGAGAAGCCAAATTTTTAGTTTGAGATTGATTGTGGTGTACATATATGGCAAACAATAGAGTTACAATGGAGGAAAATTTTAGTCTCTAAACAAAGAAACAATAGCTCACATTTTGGGGAAGAGTTATAAAGGATCAATTAAAGAAAGTCTTTAGTATTAATGAGCCAATGTTCTTCCAATTGGTCAAAATGATGTTGGGGGATGAATACATGATGGATAAATATAGATATAGAACCAATGTTGATATTGCTTCTATATTTTTAGCTTGGTGTTTGGAGTTGGGAGGTAAAGAAGACACAAATTGGATCATGGATGCATGTGTCAAGGAAGAATGATGTTATGGATAAGAAGCCTTCGTTGTCATTTTAATTCCTGGTGAGGGATTCAAACCTAGGGTTGGAGATTGGCTCCATGTTGCAGAGTCTACTCTCTCTCTACACCCATTTGTGTTTTGGAGTTGTCACTTTGGACTAAGAGAATAGAAGTGAACAAGCTAGTAATGTATCAAAGAATACTTGCAAGAATTTAAAGCTAAAAGGAGAACTGTGGCCACTACTAAACTGATGCAGGAGCATCCTGGGTTCTTGCCAATCCTGCTCAACCAAAAATATGTTTGCTTTTGTTCTTTAGCTTGTTTGGAGGCTACTCGGTGAAGTGCTCGGTAACCCTGTTGCTCGGTTACTTGTTCTGTCTTGCTTTATCGACGGGTCTCAGTGTATGTTGGTTGCTCGGTTGGGTTTCCACCGAGTTTTTCTTTGTTGCTCGGTTATGTTCTTATCGAGTTGTTCCTGTTGCTCGATTATCTTCTTATCGAGTTGTTTATCCTGATCTGGCCAACTTCTGCATTTAATTTTCGTGGCGTAATTAATGTGGAGTCTCTCATTGGGATCTATGTGGACCTAAATCTGGGTCTCTCTTCAAGATTGAGTGTTGACCTCTTTGGTGGACTCTTGTATATATTTGGTTCTCTGTTCTTAGTTTAGGGTAGAGTTCTGCATAAGTTTTAGTAGGAATTTTGGGTATTAGATTGTGATAGAAGGTTAAGTGTTGAGATATTTGGATGGTGGGTCTGTGACCTCGCATGTATGAAGATCATTTTGTAATTCATTTCAATATATATGGATGAAATCGGGAAGGCCTTACAACCCAACATGTAATGAGTTTGATCAATTAATGAAACGTATCTATTATTTCTTCTCTCGTTCTTGTGTTGTTGCTTCCGTGTTACATATCTACAAGTTGGTTTGGTATTTGGGAGTGTCTTTGACCCTAAGTATTATCCCTCCTTGCGTCATAAACATATTATGAAGAAGGAGAAGTGTATATTTACCAAAGATGGTCATTAGGAGGAGCAAAAAATGAAGATATTAAAGCTAGAAGATTAGTAGGCATTTTTTGTTCAAAAACTTGATACTCTTAGCATATAGTATATAGTGCAAGGCATGGACTAACTCTTAAATTGTATATAATGTATGTTTTGATATAGTTGTACTATTACATATGCAGTAGTTGGATATAAGTGATGGGATGAAAATACATAGATTAGTGGTTCAAGCCACCTCTTCAAAAAGTGTAAACATCTTTTTAGAATGAACTTAAAAAAAAAATTATGATAAAAAAAATTAGCCCATTGATCAAATATCAAGTTACCCGTATAAATGGGTTATGAAGTGGATGGAAAATGTGTGGAATGATTAGATATGAAAAGGTTATTCAAAATGGATGAATTCTTTTATTTCTTTGTGTTAAAATCTCTTGTTATTGATGTCAAATCACACTATAATATTTATTAAGTTGATAGACTTTTCCTCCAGACTGGACTCGCTACCGTACAATCATTAATTGTCTCACGCAAAAAAAAAACTGCCAAACTAGTCTCACACATAAAAACTGCCAAACAACTGGTTTTCTACTGCTGTTGTTATTTTGAAGTGACGACCACTGTGAGTCCGTGCAAGGTGTTCTCTCCAGTCCTCTCCATCTTGTACTGACAATGCATTTGATAACAATTTGTCTATTTAGGCGGTGTCCTTGTGAGGGTTCCATCTTCTTAGAATGGCTGAAGGAATTCATTCTATGCTACTCCTAAAGCAATTGAAGCCCACGAGCTCATCACACAAACTATGAAATAAAATGACGAGGCAAAGATTAGATAATAGGGAGAATTACAGTGAATTAAAGAGAAATGAAGTGCGAGAATCACCACTACCTGAATCTAGAGCTACTTGACCCTCCAATCCAGTTCCGACAATACACATTGCATGACAATAAAAAGGGTTACTTTGATTCTGATAAAAATTTGAATGGTAAATCACATTGCAAAGGAAGTCTAGCTCAGAGAAAGAAGAAATGGCGGTCGTAGGAAATAAGGCTGGAGTTTGTATAATAAATTCGAAATGGAGAGATGAGAATCCTCAGCTCATACGTTCGCTCTCTTCCCTGCTCAGGGTAGCTAATTACACACTTAATTTAAACGAGATTTCACCTGTAATTGCCCTAACATTAGCATTCTCTAGTTTTCAAAAAGCCTTCACACGCTATTTACCCCATGTTTAAATTTTAATAGGACTTCATTTTCAATACGGCGGGGGTTTCAGTCGCTTTTATCCTCATCACAAGATGGAAATCCGGACATTTCACGGAAACTTTTAACAGGTTTAAACCCCCCTGTACATCATCGTTGATTATTTATAAGGATTCTTTTCATTAAATCATTTTTCTTGACAGAATTGAGAAGATGAGAAGTCAATTTGGGAATTTGTATGTGATTGCAAGTATTTGTACAGAGGAGGACAACCAGGCCTTCATACATTCTTATTTCAGGTAAGGGAATAGAGAATGCCGCCGATTCGCTTTGTCTTTTGTCTGTGATGAAATTTCTCAGATATTTAGGGTTTTATTTTATTTTTGGATATTTAGGTCAAGTGTGGCTCTACAGAAGCCTACATTCATGGCAGTGCGCGATCCATTCATGAGATTTGAGAAGATGCTGAAATTGGCACTTATTCATGGAGGCAATACACTTCTTTTACTCCCTTGTTTTTCTCTTGCCTCATGCATTTTCATGATTATCTCCTCAACTGTTGTTTGTGCTCTGTTTCAGAAATTAAACAGCACGATGTGCCTTCAAAGATCCGAACCGAGGTGAGTAAGTTTGCATATTTGAATTTGTATAAATTTATTTACAAATCCTTACCTCAGTCGTACTTTTGAAGCAGAAGACATTCGTTGGAAGTGTGGAGGCTTGCGTTCAAGTGTTAACAGCGATTCCTGGAATTGATACTCATGATGCTCACACGGTAATATATAATTGTATAATAGAATGCGCAAGATAATTTATTTTATTTCATTTTACCTCAACTGCAAATTTCCCTTTGCAGTTGATGCAGGGCATAGGCTCAATTGAGGCGATTTCCAAGGCATCCAAGAAAAAAATATTGGAGAACAGTTCTTTCGGATGTCTATGATGTTTTTAGTGTTGGTTGTTAATTAAAATTTGGGGATTATTGGGTTGACTTACTTTGATGAATACTGACTATGTAGATGTGAGCTTTTCCTGCGTGCATATCATGGCGCGATACATATTTGTTTGGAGCAATTTCTTTTAAATTCTTGAAGTTAGGCAAAAGTGTACATGACTTTCTTACCATTTTTTCCAGAAACAATATATATTTGTTTCAAGGGACATCCCTGAAATTAGGCCAAACCTTGTGACTATAAAGTGTAGTAGCCCTCTTAATTCTAAAAGTTGCTGTGATCGGAACAGATAAATCAGGAACACACAGAAAACAAATTGAAGCATCCAATTGGTGTTTTTTTATGTTCTTTTTAATTTTTAGAAAATGTGAACTATTAGATTTTCTCATGGAGATCCATAAAAAAATGTAGCAGCAAAAGAAAAATCCAGTTGGTATTTTTTTATATTCTTCTTAATTTTTAGGAAATGTGAAGTATTAGATTTTCTTATGGAGATCCATAAAAAATGTAGCAGCAAAAGAAAATTTGTTTCTTATGGTACCATACACTAATTCCTCTAAAATATTGTTAGCTTTGTCAGCCGAGAATATTGATCAAATTGATCAAGCTCCTCCCATTGGAGCACTAGGTAAGTATGTTTTTTTACTCTTACGTAAGTATATTTTTTCCTCATAGTAAAGAGGATACAAGGAATTTCAATGGCCTTTGTGATAAAGGCGTGAAGACAAAACACTATGATTTCCTTATTTATGCTTAGTTAGGTGTATGATACTGAGGTGTGCTTACTCACAATCGAGAGGGTCATAATTACATAAGAGAAAAATAGTGGACTTGCTCACTACTGCTATGGCTATCAACATGCTTAACTAATTAAAATTTCCAATACTATGTTCATCCAGGATAGTAGATTTCAGTTTTGTAACCTTTTTTTCTATAGATTCTCACTGAGTTCTTTTTTTTACTTAAGTCTTTGAGCCTCTTGTGGAACTCTAATAGGAACTGATCTAGTTTACTTGTAATGCATGCAATAGATATAGACAAAATATATACTATATAATTTTTTATCCTGATTTGATTCCTCTTGACATTAGAAATTGTTCTACCACCAAAGTAGCTCAAGGCATTAGATTATGTTCTACCACCAAAGCCACCTTTATTTTTGATGGACATGGAGCTGGATGAATGTGAGGGGACAAATTTACATGATGTCAATATTGGGGAAGAAATTAGGAGGAAGCAACAACAACAATAGAATGAAGCTTATGATGAGGATGATGAACCAGGAGGCCACCGGGAGCAGTGCGCACATCAATAATTTATTTCAATGTAAGATGCATGATAGGAAATTTAAACATATGGTTTATGCTATAAGAGGCAACAACATTTAACTGTTCGAAATTTATTCAAGTGAAATTTCAAGAATGATTATTTAGGTGAACCTTGAAATATCTAACCCGAGAATAGGTCGTATTTTTCAATATAGTTGTATGAATTAGTTAATAAACTTAGTGTGGTTTTGATGTGGTTCATATAAAAGGATGTAGATTTTATGTTGGAGTATATGTGTATGCTGGTAATATACTTACAGACTATAGTGTCTAAATGGTTGTAGAATTTATGCTTATGGTTAAGCAATTTAACTTGGGAGTGATAAAGCTCGATATTGTAGATTTTTAGCTAATCGTTAACCAATATATCCTAGAGTTTTGGCTTATGGTTAAAAAATTTATCTTTTGATTGAATGCTCAGAGAATTTTAGCTTATGGTTCAACAATATGTCTTGGGAGTATAAATCCTTTACATTGTATGGTTTTAGATTATGGCTAAATTATTTGTCTTGGGAGTTTGAATCCTTTACATTGTATACTCTTAACTCATTACATTTGATCTTGTGAATGCAAATATGTTGTTCAGTGGTTCTATTAAATGAGGACATGAGAGAGTAGCCATATGATGAATGATCTTTAACTATTTATGATGACCTTTCGAATGTATTGTATTCATTCTAGGAGAACAATGAGCACTAAAATAATGTGTAGGGGATGGCAAGCTATCTCAAGCGTTGTGGTTGGGGAGTTCTATTTGTAAGATACATGCTTATGATCATTGTTATGAGCTTTATTTCTAAGAGAACGATGCCTATGGGATTTTCAGTTGCCTGTCATCATCAATTGCTTCGTTATGATCAGTAACTTTGCTTGGTAAGATTGCAGGGTGAATGCAGTGTTTAGCAACAAACTCAAGCCTATGTTAGGAATATTGGTTTATGAAAATTATCATCTAACAATTGTACTCTCTAAAATCCATGAGCTTTTGGAAGACACTTCTAAATACTGCAAAAATGGCCACAACAGTTTGATAGCTTTGCAATTTAGCATCTCCTTTTGAAAGAATACCATTATACAGATCTATCATTGTTTTAAAATAAGTGGAACTTATCGCACATATGCTTGTAAATTGGTATTTTTCTTACACCCATCCAGTATGGGAATTATTAGTAGCGTTCCATTCAGATTTATTATTATCATTAGAATTTATATTCATAATCACTAATCTCTTAGTTTTCTAAATAATAAAATGGATGCATATTCACAATGATATCCTACAATATGGTTCGTGATATTTTATCAAATAAATTTAAAAACATGACAGAAAGGGGTATTAATATTACCCCAACTTCTCTTTTGATTTCCAACTATTGAAACAATTGTATCAATATCCTTAATGCTTACATTGAAATCCTAGCCTCAAATTCAAGCTACTATTGGAATATATTCATTTATATGCCTTGTGTCTAAGAAGAAGCTTAGTTTTCTTTTTTCGTATGCCTGATATAGGTCATGCAAATTTTGGACCGATGAGAATAAGATAATTTTCACAAGTTTATATTACATTGTGGAGTTGTTTCTTACGGATGTTTTATTTGTGACATGCCTAAAGCCAAACTGATGCATGCCACAAAAAGAGTGTCCCAAGGAGATGTGCCCCCACATGTATGCCCCGATAAATATTCAAAAAAGGCTATACAAGATTCATAGCTATAAATTTCAAGGGTGATCACAATGACAGAGGTCGAACAAAGAATTTTGCAGGTGAAAAATACTCTTCAAAGAATTGGTTGATTTAGATTTTCAATTTTTGCAAATGTAAGGTCTTCAATCTGGTAGAAACCTTAAATATTAAAGCTTTATATAAAACATTTTTTAAAGCCTTTTGAAAATATGGGGTGTCATACTCTACATTTCAGTTTCAGCATTTGGTTGAACAATGGATTATGTTGACCAATTCAAAATAGATGTTGTTTTACCAAATAAATGTCATTGGATTACATAACTGCATGGGTTTACCAAAAAAAATACACAGCTGTCAACAACAATTACACATATTTCTATATCTAAACTATTATATACTAACTTTGAGAAAGTCAAAATTCATTTACATTTTGCACTCAAACACCTATCCTCGATTCCCTTGCACCTCCTATTGGTGCAAGTGCTAGTATTACATTAATCCAACCTTAAATAGAACATGCATGACAACAATACTTGGTCGAGTTATATAACATGGTTGATCTTCAGATCTACACACAGAATGATCGATCTTCTACAGTCTATGTTTGAAGGCAGTACGATCTGCATTTTTCTGCAATTCACGACTAAGTCAACATTCATGACATTACAAATAATCGTCCTCTTCAAGGATAGTACATATTGATTCCTTAAATGATAGTAATTAGCCGATAGGCTATATTGCGTGAGCTTTGGGGAAATACCTGTCTGACGCTACTAAACCATTGTTTCATGTTCAGATTACAACTATCCGTATCTAATAAAAAAATATGCAGTCACCAAAAAAACTCATTGATCTGATCAAATCAAATCTTATCGGATAAAATCAGATCTTTGAATTAGTATGCAATCACATAAAATCTTTCATAGATACGAAAACCCATCAGTCACATCTAAAAGTCCCTGTTCTTCCATTTAGAAGCCACAACTGCTAGAGCATCCATGGAACTTCTCCCCACCGCCACCGCCTTCCTCGCACTCTCCTTCAATTTTGTCACCCTCTTCCTCTCTTGTTCATATGCTGCAAGCAGAGCATTTCGCGAAAGCACATTTTTTTGGAGGATTTTGTCAAATAGTTCACGTGCCTTATATATGCTTACTAGGGCAGGGGATTTTTCTACAACATCTCACAAAATCCTTTCCTTCATCCTTGTAGCAGATGTCCATGTTAAGACTATGTTTTTGTAAATGTAAGCATCTGTGAATTATTTTCTCAGGTCTGCAATAAAGATGCAGTGCATTGCATTCTGCCTTTATAAAAATAGACTCTATTTTTTTGAGCGTATAATTTCTTTTTTATGATTGCATTGTTGTATCCTGTGGAAGATGTCCATACCCCGTTCCAAAGCTCTCATTTTGGCATAGATAGGAAGGATGCTCGTAAAAAGTGTGAAATCTGACTTTAAATCTACTGATTGAATGTTTTTTTGTTTTATTCAGGAAACACATTATGATTCAACGAGACCACATTTCTTTGTGGCATCCTATCAAACAGTTCACGTGCCGCTTCTACGCTTCCAGATTTGGCACATGTCTACCAGAGCATTTCCAAATGTAATATCTTAACAATCCCTCTTCTTTCATTGTGCTTTGATGGATGTTCAAAACACAATGAAAGAAGATGGAGTGTTGACATAAGTCGGGCGTATAATGGCATCCCAACAAGAATCGGTCCGCTCAAAAATTTATTTGTTACAACTTGCGTACTGATCACAACAATTACAACACACTCCTACATAACATTTTAAAGGATATTAAATATCAATGGCATGTGTTTCTTATTTTGTAGTTCGTTTCCAGTATATCAGGTACTATTTGTGTTTTGGTTTTGCTCGTGAATTTTCATTTTATTTAGGATTAAGTATTTGCATTGAGATTTTTATTTCTTTACCATGGTAGTACTCTAATTTGGAAAACAAGTTCACCCTATTTTCTACTACCCCAAAATCTCTTTGTTAAATTTTTCTTATATTTTTCCCATTTCAAAATTTTTCATTCTAAATCTTTCAGATTGATTTCCCTTATTCTCAGTAGTCTTAACCTTATGTATTTCACTACTTTGAAGGAGAATGGAAGATGGTGCCCTGTGATATCAATCCCATGATCACCATTCAATCCATTGTTCTCTGCCCACTAGAGTGTTCCATTAAAACATAAATAGAACTCACTGAAAAAAATTCCCCACCAAACTGTTACATTAAAATACAAAATAATCATATTTTCTCATCTTTCAAAGTTTGAATTCACCCACCAGAGCTTGAGATGACTTAACAATTCTGTACAACCTTCTTCTTCAAGCAGTGTGAACAATCTCCCATGGAGACCAAACTTGGGGAAGGTTTTAGAAGACGGGATGGCCGATCTGTTCAAGGCCTTTCTTTATCTTTGTCCTAGAATTCGCAAGTTTAGGTTCAACCATTTGATACCAACATATTGATTTTTGCCCATGAATTGTTAAATGGTTGCAGCCAAATTTAGATATGAAGAACAAAGCTATGGACGTTTTGAACACTACTAAAGTTGGGATTTTCTCGAGATCAAGGGGGATTTTGTGAGGGAAAATGTATTAGAATCCTAATTTGGGTTCCTCGGGGAAATTTATCAGCATTAAGCACTCAAAGTATATGAAACCCACTCAGCACTTGCTAGGCGAGTTCTGAAATGTTGCAACGAAAAGGAGTGAGGGAAATAGTTCCCAAACAGAACAATCTAAAATCAGAGCCTAAAAGTTACAATATTAGTAGCTCAATCACTCAGATGGGACAGAAAGTTCAGCCTCCGTTTCAAGGAGCATTACTTCCACCATGACAGGAAGTGAAATTATATCCCAGATTTAATGGATGGGAATAAGATTGGTTTTTGTTTGTTTCATTTAAAAAAAAAATCTATTGTGGTGGGAATTCTGTCACATTTTGCCCCTTTTTCTTATTATCATTGTTGACAACAACACAATTTGTCCAAAATCTTGAGGTAAGTCAATTGTAGTGGTCTTAGTGTGTATTATTTTTTAAAAATTTGTATGTGGCTGTCAACATTTTTTTGTTGTTTCATTTCAGTCCAAAACAATTTTATTAGTATCTATTAAATGAAGGCTTGGTTATCCCTAAAGTCATCACACTAAGAAAGTTCTCCTCCTATTTGAAAACAAACTTTAGCTTGAAACCGATATATTCACAACTTCATGGTTTCAAGTATAGACTTGATGTTCATACATTGCAACATTGGCCATTTTTTCCTATGTTACCAAGAATTTATTTTGTAATGCATGCATTCACTTTTCCTACCCAATAAAATTTTAACATGATAACAACCATACACTTAATTTTTATTCCACTAACTTCTTGTTTTAATGTGTAGAAAAGACAAAATTGAATAGGCCAAAAACTTATTTTATACAAACATATTAATTTAAATGTATTTTCCTATCGACTAACCCTTGCACCCTCTTCTGGTGCAAGTGCTAGTCTATACAAGTTGATAGAAAATATGACTGATATGTTTGTATTGACAGGATATTATGAGTATTGACAGGAAATGAACACACTTATAAAAATTAAAAAATGATTGTTTACCACGTATAGCATATGGCCACATACAACAGTGACTGATATGTTTATGTTTGATTGATTGATTGACTTCCTTTTGATAACGCTACATTATCATTGATCAATGCATTGATTATATTTTATATATACATACTTTCGACAATTTTTTAGAATCCATATTCTATTAATATAGACAGTCACATTAATGTAGAATGAAAAGACACGATGAGAAAGAAATTGGGACAGTTGGCAACAATTAGGATTGGTTGTAACTCCCTAACTCTAAGTAGTTATTCGATCCATTTGGAGCAATCTATGCAAGCACATTCATTCGAATGGTTTGGGGCATGTGTGAAGTGTAAGTAGATGAAAAAGGTGATTCAGAAGAGTTTAAATGAAAATGTTTTAGATGAATGTGTGGCATGTATGTGTGATCAATGCCGTGTAAAGAAGAATACACAATATAAAAACTTCTAAACATTTCTATGAAGTAGATCAAATATTCAGACATCATCATTTGCTGAGGATTGGAGATTGACATGCTTCTGAGGAAAGAAGGAAGGCAATTTTATGGGGAATTGGTAGGTATAACAATGATAATTTTTCCCCTCCTAGTTTTGTTGGATAATTATTTGATTTTGGATATCTACGTTAATAATCAAAGTCTGATTTTGATTATTTAAAAATTATTTTTAGATTACATTTAATTTGTAGAGAGATTTAATTTGATAGATCAATTATATCTATTGTAATAGTATTAGAGTTGGTGCTCTGAGAAGTTTGAGTTAGTGTCCCGATCATTGAATTGTACTCTTGGTTGGGTTGGTGCTCATAAAAGGGGATTTAGTGATTCCTTGGGTTGGTGTCCTAAAACCTTGTAATTCTTCAACTTTGAGGTTGGATTAGGATAATAGATCCTAGCAACATTTCTCACCATGGTTTTCCCATCCTGAGTTTCTATGTAAAATGTTGTGCATTATTTCTTGTGTGGTTGTATTGATTTATTGTTTTAGTTTTTATTAGGTGAAAACTGGTTTTGAAGGGGCCTTGAAACCCTTTACAAAAATGTCAAAAAGGATAACCATGAAGCCCTCAATAAGGAACAGTTCAAGACCAAGATGAGGGTTTTACCACCATTCACCCACAACCTGAAGCAAACGCTACACAACAAATTAACTTGCAGCCAAGAACAAAGAAAACGCCCAAAGGACGGAGGAAATCCTAGCCCTTACACCCACAAATTAAGATTTATCTTTAGCCAATACCTTTTTGGGAATGAAGGGTCATTTCAAAGGAGGGCATAGACGTCTTGGATTTCTTACCCTTCACTATAATCCAACCCTCCTCCACCTTAGCAGCCACATCCTACCAAGCCAAAGAATCTGACGCTAAACTCCCCAAACCCCAAGAGGGAAGATCAACACCACTCGCAAAAGAACAAGAGATAGGGCCAGAAACAACCAAAGATACAAGACCAACAATAACTTCTCTCTCAAAAGTTACAACACAATCTCCAATAAAAGCCCTATCACAGGAATCACCATCCTAAGGTGCAACTAGTGCATCACTACTAGGAGTAGAAGAACTAACCGAGAGCCCAACATCTGGAGGGACAACAACACTCTCCACACCCCTATCAGTAGTAATAAAAATAGTCTGGGAAGAGACCGCGGGGCAGTCCTCTGCAACCACTTGGTAGGAAATTATACCAGACTTCTTTTCAACCGTATAATTTTGTTCAAAAGCACCATTCCACCACATGGAAGACCGTTTCTTTTTCTCCAAACTGCATTGGCAACATGCCCAGTTTTAAAACATCTTCTGCATATAAAATGAACCCCTTCGTAATCTAATATTTGAATCCAATTGTTCTTAGAAGAATTATCACAATCTTAGTGGGAAGCCCTTTAGAGATATCCATCTCCACAAGAATACGGGCATAGGTGGAATGCAAAATATTAGAGGATTCAACATCTACCATTAGAAAATCACCTAATGCATTTCCCACTTCCTCCAAGATAGCATCAAACCAAAGATGTAGAGGAAGGTGAGGAAGCCACACCCAAATAGGAATCATGTTAAACTTTTCAAAGAAAGGGGAGAAATCAACATGCCATGGCTTAAGCATTAATAGGAACTTATCATCCCAAGTGAAAAAATGATCACACAAAATAACATTTCTATCTTGAGCATTCTCAAATTTAGCAATGAAAAAGCCTCTTTCCATAGGGAAAATCTTGACTGTACTCGAAATGTAGGGTTCCCATTGTTGAGAGATCCAATCATGCAACTACAGAAGGATAGGCCAAAACCCCTAAATTTGTAGATAACAACATTAGACGAGAAGATGGAAACATTAGTATCCATTTCCTTTTCCAACTCCACATTCAGCTTCATAGATACGGTATTTGAAACCATAACAAAACTCCTAATTTCTTGATGACGCTTAGACCCAAAAGAAGCCCCAAGCCTGCCAACCGCACCAGCTCCAAAACCAGCAAGAGTCCCCCCAGAAACATAGGCGCCAGAAGGACGGGAACCAGTCACCAAAGGGGCTGATGAAGGAGGTTGGGAGACAAAAAAGGGAGAGGGTTCCACAGTACCCCCATCTCCAGGAAATGATTCCCCAAGGGCCAGCGAAGCATCATCATGACCCCCAGAGCCAGTGACCTGAAGATTGTTGGAGTTGGGAGTAGTGGCTCAAACCCTAGCGACAGAGGCAAGAGCCATTATCATTTCTAACTTGTTTCACAAAATTTCTTGTTTTATTTATAATTACTTTCAAATTTCAGTTTGAAGCTTAGATTTTTCATCTGCACTAAATTTAATTTTTTTGCATCTACAACTGATTCAACCTCCCCTCTTAGTAGTAGAATTGTGTTCTTAAATTAGTATCAGATTCAAGTACTTGGAAAATATTTAATCAGTCTAAGTAGATATTGAGTATAAAAAACATGGCTTATCAAGAGGGATCTTCTTCTAATAAGGAAACATTGTTTGATGACACCAATTATGCATTTTGGAGTATACAAATGGAAATCTATTTTTCTTCTCTAGGGTTTGGTGTTTGGATGTCACTAGAAAATTATTATACTATGCTTAAACATCCTCTAACTGGTCCTTCTGATAAGAAATGTTATGAGAATAATCCTAAATCTAGAAATGCTATCTTGTGTGGATTGCCTAACACTAAATTTGTCAAAGAAATGCATTGTTAAACAACCAAGGATATGTGGGATAAGTTGAAGAATATATACGAAGGAGATGATAAAGTGGAGCAAAAAAATTTGCAAAATTACAAGGCTAAGTTTGAAATTTTTAAGATGAAGGAAGAAGAACAAATTGTAAACTATCTCCTTAGGGTTGATGAGATAGTAAGTGAAATCAAAGCTCTTGGTGAAGATAAAAGATTCAACAGTGGTACAAACATATTAAAAACCTCTACCTTCTAGGTATAATGCAAATATTTCTTCCATAGAGGAAATAAGAGATCTTAGCAAGATTACAATTGATGAGTTGCATGGTATCCTAATAGCTTCCAAAATGAGGATGATAAGAAAAGAAGATGCAAAGAGACAAGCTCATTTAAAGAAACTAAAAATGAATAATATGAAAGTTCATTATAGTGACATGGATGAAGAACTTGCAAATCTAGTGGAAAAAAACTAAAAAGAGGTTTTGGCAAGCACAAAGGGAAGATACCCTTCAAGAGCTTTAATTGTGGGAGAATTAGGTACTTTGCTGCTAAGTGTCCTTATGCCAAGGATGATCAAGATAATGAAAATTATTTCAAAAAGAAGAATAAAGGTCAATCTTCCCACAAACAATTAAGTTTCTCAAAGGAAAAAAAAGTGTGTTAAAGAAGAAATTTGAAACTCACAAGATAGTGAAGAGTTTGAGGTTGACACCTTATTCATGGCTATTAGGACCTCTCAATTACTATCAAAGTGATGCAAAATTGTAAGATGTTGTAGAAGGCGAGATAAGTCTTGAAGGAGAGTTATTGTGTGCCTTAGAAAAAATTAAGAGATCGAAGAAACAAAATTCACAGTAAAAGATGTTAGCTTTGAAAGAAAGTGATGCCCTAAAAAGGGAACTTGAAGAGGGAAACCAGATGATCATCAATCTAAAGGTTGAGATTGAACTATTTAAAAGACAAGTTGAGATAATTAATTCTAAAAAGATATTAAAATTTGGACATCGTCTAAAGATAGACAATGAAATGGTTAATTTGAAAAATGAACTTGAACAATAAAATATGGTTTCTAAAGAACAAATTAACTTTGAGAAGAGATCATATTTGGTAGATGAAATTTAAGCCAAAAAGGGTTAAATAATGGTAATTCTAGTTTACGCTTTGAAAAAGGCCAAATTTCTAGTAAAGTTCTCAGTCAAAAAGACAATAATGATGGGTTTGTTAAGGTTTAGATACAAAATAGATATTCAAAATGACATCCTTCCACAAGAAGAATGACAACAAACAAGTTTAATTTTTCTATGGTTATTGTAATGTGTAATTACTTTGGTCATAAGGTAGCTAATTGAAGAGTTGTTCCAAAAGGAATATAAACTTTGTCAATCAAATTTATTTTGATTCTTTGAAGGAATTTAGTATGATCTATTTTAATTGTTAGAATATTGGTCATATTGCAAGAAATTGTCACATGAGTTTTTTAGATAAGAATAGGACGAAGAGAAAGTTTTAAAGGAGAGGGACAAAAAAGGTGTGGAGATAAAAGGTGAAGAAATCCATGATTGTTCAAACTGAATTGAACAAAAAGAAACAAAATCTTTGGATATAGAAAATGGTTGCTATAATCACATGATAGGTGATAAGAGTAAGTTTACTACTTTTTCTGATTGGAATGGTGGTACAGTAAAATTTGGTGAGAGATCTTTAGTAAAAATTTGAGGTAAAGGTTCTGTAAGCATTAATGGTAATCTAAAAGTACATAATATTTTGTATGTAGTGAAACTAAAGTATAATTTGTTATGTGCTATCTAGATGTGTGATAATGGGTACTTTATGATTTTCAATACTTAAGGTTGCGAAGTTAGAAAATTGATTTAGGAAAATTAGAGGTTGAAGGAAAGAGAACTGGAAGTGATGTATATGATCTAATAAAAGTTAATCGAAAAAAGTGTTTGTTAGGTCAATATGATGAAAGTTGTCTATGACATAAGAGATTAGGTCATGTGAATTTTGATAACCTTGTCAAAAATAGTTCTTTGAATTCAATTGAACACATGCCTAAAATTCTAAAGCCTAAAAACATTTCTTGTAAGAAATGTAAAATAGGAAAAGAAAAAAAGAGTAAGTTTAATCCAAAAGAATATTCAAGTTTGCAACCTTTAGAGTTAATTCATATTGATCTTTTTGGTCTTACTAGAAGTAAATGATTAAAAAATGAAAGATTCTTTATGCTATTTGTGGGTGATTTCTCCAAGACTGACATGGTAACTTTTCTAAAGGAAAAATCAAAGGCATTTGAAAAATTTAAAATCTTTTGTGAATGGTTGAAAGAGAAAGTGGTTTTCAAATTAGATGTCTTAGATCACACAAAGGTGGTGAATTTGTTTCTAACAAATGTGATGAACATTGTGAGAAATATGGCATCAAAGGATAATTTTCTACAACAAGGACACCGCAATAGAATAACACTGTTGAACAAAATAATTGAACGTTTAAGAAATGACACCAACTCTACTAAACAAAGACAACATATCTAACCAAATTTGGTTGGACACAGTTCAAACGAAAGTGCACACTCTTAATAGAGTATATTTGGGGCCTAACGGTAAGAAAAATCCCTATGAACTTTGGTAGGGTAGACCTGCTTCTGTTAAATATTTCAAATTTTTTTGGTAGTAGATGTTTTATTAAAAGGGATAAAGATAGTTTGGGTAGTTTTGATCCCATATGTGATGAAGTTATATTTATTGGTTACCCCACACATATCAAGGCTTATAAATATTATAATAAAAAATTAGAAAGGGTTATTGAAAGCATTAACATAAAAAATGACGAAGTTATGTAGGAAGATATTTCTAAAGATATCATTTGTAAAAAGGTATATGAAAATACAGATAAATATCTTGATATTCATGCCCTTGAACATGATGTTGTTGAGACGGGTTCTAAGAATGATGGTGAAATGTATTTTGATATTGTTGATGACAAGCCCTCCTCAAAATTTGTAAAAAAAATCATCCTAAGCAACAAATCATAGGTCACAAGGATGATGGGGTTTAGACATGAAGAAGAGTTGTCAAAAAACATAATGAAGAGGTCTATCTCTCTCTCCTATCTGAATTTTATCTTAAATCCTATAATGAAGCAAGTAAAGACGAAAATTGGATTAATACAATGAAAGAGGAGTTAAGTCAAATAGAGGAAAAAAGAACATGGGAATCAGTTCCTAAACCTTCTAATAAAAATGTAATTGGTACTTAGTGGGTTTTCAGGAATAAACTAAATGAAGATGGAAAATTGCTATAAATAAAGCTAGGTTTGTATGCAAAGGGTATGCACAAGTCAAGGATTTTGATTTTGAAGAAACTTTTTCCCATATAGCTCGATCCAGAAACAATAAGAATGTTTTTAGCTTTTTTAGTTTATAAAAGTTTCAAAGTGTGGTAGATGGATGTAAAATCAGATTTTTTGAATGAGAAGTTAGAGGAAGTGGTGTGTTGGTGTTTAAAACTGTTACGCTACAAAAGCAACAAATATATCTTAAAACTGATGTTAGGAGTTAGGAAATATTTAAAACCCTACTAGGAAAATACTTTAGGAAATAACATGGCCCCGCCGACGATGATTTAGAAGACATGACATAAGCAACTTAAGTTACATAAAAAGTAACTTGATTTTATAAGAGCTCATGAGGGTTTATGGTTTAGCAAGATTTTTGCAGAGAAGACTTAGGGTTTTAGTCAAAGGCCATGAATAATTGCAGAGACAAGAGGAAAGAGCTTGGAACCATGGAAAATTTTGCAAGTGCTAACAGTTACTAAACAACCAGCAATTGCTTGATGAATGTGTTGATATGTGTCCTCCCTCCAGTAGACAAGGTAGTGGTTTGTATAAAGATGATAATTTGCAAGTGAATTCTTTAGGGAATCCTGATATGGATATAAAAATCAGTGATAAGGTTCAGAATGATAACCCTTTTGAAGAATAGATTATGGATCATGACACAGAGTTTCCATGTTTTGATATTGATGATGATGAATCTTATTCTTATTCTATTCTTGATTTGTCTCCTCTTACAAAAGGTCAAAATAATTTGCAGATGATCCCTGATGTTTATGATGAACCTAACTTTGATGTTGCTCAGATGGTTGTTTCCTATTCTTTGGAGAGTGGGATAGATCATGTCTCAAGTGACGAGTGTCCTCAATGTTTACATGAGTTTCAACATGGTGATTACTCCATTGACATGCAACCTATTGATATGAATAGATCAAATGATGATGACTCTGACTACATGGCAGAGTATGAGTGCTTTTCTTAGCTGGATGATGATACTCAAAGATGTGGTATTACTTTTAATACTGATCAAAATTGCATTGGGCTATATTTCTTTTTATCTCATGAGTGCAACATACAAATGCCACATATTTTACAGTTTCAAGATTTGTCTGACTTCCATTTAACATCTAATGATGAATGTGCTGATCTTTATTCTAATGAGCAAATGGTATCTGATAATAGATCTAATCAGAAAAATGACAGTGGTTATTTCAGTTTGCTTCCAGAGTAGGGATAATTTTTTTTTGTCTATGATAGGGGAAAACTGGATCATAAATTTTGTGATGGTGTCAGGCAATCAGGATTGATTTGACTTCCTCAGATTAGTAAATAAGTGGCAGAGTTCTTTTTCTGCTACAAGTATGTACATATTTTCTTTCTGTGCTTTCCTATCTTAGGTTAGTTTCCTGCTTTGTCTAGTGATCTGCTTCTCCTAGAAATCCTAAATCCTTGCTGTGCCTGCAAGAGGCATACATCCCCAGACGGAGCCACTGTTAGCACTTGCAAAATTTTCCATGGTTCGAAGCTCTTTCCTCTTGTCTCTACAATTATTCATGGCCTCTAACTAAAACCCTAAGTCTTCTCTGCAAAAATCTTCCTAAACCCTAAACCCTCATGAGATGTTATAAAATCAAGTTACTTTTTATGTAACTTAAGTTTCTTACATCATGTCTTCTAAATCGTCGTCAGCGGGGCCATGTTATTTCCTAAAGTATTTTCCTAGTTGGGTTTTAAACATTTCCCAAGTCTTCATCCCCAAAAATACTTTACCCTTTTTTATCTGTCGAGCATGTTTATTTTAATCCTACAGCTTGCGTGATTCCTTCATCTCAAGATGCATTCAATCTATTTATCAAGGCATCATGCCTATCTGACAAGTGGCAGATGGCGGGACTGGGTCTTCCCAGAGCTAAAAAGTTAAAGGCAATTCAACTTCAGAAAGATCTAACGATCTGCGTAAAGCGTCAAAGAAAAGTTGATCAAAATCTAACCATCAAGGCATTATGACATTGCGCCATGTGTCTTAGTGGGTTCAGCTCAGTGACAAGGTAATTAAGGTAAAGTTTAGTCAAGTTGAATAAAATGTATCGGTTGGCGTATTGCGTTAAAGTGAAAGTGCTCAAGATCTACTCATTAAGGTATCACACCTTAGTGACGCGTGTCCATGGCAGACCAGGCTGAGGTCAAAAGGTAAAGTAAAGAATGATCAAGTGGGTTTTGATCGAACATACATCGTATTGCCTCAAAGAAAAAGTACTCGACATCTAGCCATTAAGGCCGCATTGCGTTGTGGTGACATCTGGAATAGATGACATCATTGGTCTTGGGTTTATAGAGCAGTAAATACACATTAAATTAAAGAATATCTGACGGAAAGCATCATCATGACCCCCAGAGCCAGCGACCCGAAGATTGTTGGAGTTGGGAGTAGTGGCTTAGACCCTAGCGACAGAGGCGGGAGCCATTATCATTTCTAACTTGTTTCACAAAATTTCTTGTTTTATTTATAATTACTTTCAAATTTCAGTTTGAAGCTTAAATTTTTCATCTGCACTAAATTTAAATTTTTTGCATCTACAACTGATTCAACCCCCCCTCTTAGTAGTAGAATTGTGTTCTTAAATTAGTATCAGATTCAAGTACTTGGAAAAGATTTAATCAGTATAAGTAGATATTGAGTATAAAAAACATGGCTTATCAAGAGGGATCTTCTTCTAATAAGGAAACATTGTTTGATGACACCAATTATGCATTTTGGAGTATACAAATGGAAATCTATTTGTCTTCTCTAGGGTTTGGTGTTTGGATGTCACTAGAAAATGATTATACTATGTTTAAACCTCCTCTAACTGGTCCTTTTGATAAGAAATGTTATGAGAATAATCCTAAATCTAGAAATGCTATCTTGTGTGGATTGCCTAACACTAAATTTGTCAAAGTAATGCATTGTTAAACAACCAAGGATATGTGGGATAAGTTGAAGAATATATACGAAGGAGATGATAAAGTGGAGCAAAAAAAATTGCAAAATTACAAGGCTAAGTTTGAAATTGTTAAGATGAAGGAAGAAGAACAAATTGTAAACTATCTCCTTAGGGTTGATGAGATAGTAAGTGAAATCAAAGCTCTTGGTGAAGATAAAAGATTCAACAGTGGTACAAACATATTAAAAACCTCTACCTTCTAGGTATAATGCAAATATTTCTTCCATAGAGGAAATAAGAGATCTTAGCAAGATTACAATTGATGAGTTGCATGGTATCCTAATAGCTTCCAAAATGAGGATGATAAGAAAAGAAGATGCAAAGAGACAAGCTCATTTAAAGAAACTAAAAATGAATAATATGAAAGTTCATTATAGTGACATGGATGAAGAACTTGCAAATCTAGTGGAAAAAAACTAAAAAGAGGTTTTGGCAAGCACAAAGGGAAGATACCCTTCAAGAGCTTTAATTGTGGGAGAATTAGGTACTTTGCTGCTAAGTGTCCTTATGCCAAGGATGATCAAGATAATGAAAATTATTTCAAAAAGAAGAATAAAGGTCAATCTTCCCACAAACAATTAAGTTTCTCAAAGGAAAAAAAAGTGTGTTAAAGAAGAAATTTGAAACTCACAAGATAGTGAAGAGTTTGAGGTTGACACCTTATTCATGGCTATTAGGACCTCTCAATTACTATCAAAGTGATGCAAAATTGTAAGATGTTGTAGAAGGCGAGATAAGTCTTGAAGGAGAGTTATTGTGTGCCTTAGAAAAAATTAAGAGATCGAAGAAACAAAATTCACAGTAAAAGATGTTAGCTTTGAAAGAAAGTGATGCCCTAAAAAGGGAACTTGAAGAGGGAAACCAGATGATCATCAATCTAAAGGTTGAGATTGAACTATTTAAAAGACAAGTTGAGATAATTAATTCTAAAAAGATATTAAAATTTGGACATCGTCTAAAGATAGACAATGAAATGGTTAATTTGAAAAATGAACTTGAACAATAAAATATGGTTTCTAAAGAACAAATTAACTTTGAGAAGAGATCATATTTGGTAGATGAAATTTAAGCCAAAAAGGGTTAAATAATGGTAATTCTAGTTTACGCTTTGAAAAAGGCCAAATTTCTAGTAAAGTTCTCAGTCAAAAAGACAATAATGATGGGTTTGTTAAGGTTTAGATACAAAATAGATATTCAAAATGACATCCTTCCACAAGAAGAATGACAACAAACAAGTTTAATTTTTCTATGGTTATTGTAATGTGTAATTACTTTGGTCATAAGGTAGCTAATTGAAGAGTTGTTCCAAAAGGAATATAAACTTTGTCAATCAAATTTATTTTGATTCTTTGAAGGAATTTAGTATGATCTATTTTAATTGTTAGAATATTGGTCATATTGCAAGAAATTGTCACATGAGTTTTTTAGATAAGAATAGGACGAAGAGAAAGTTTTAAAGGAGAGGGACAAAAAAGGTGTGGAGATAAAAGGTGAAGAAATCCATGATTGTTCAAACTGAATTGAACAAAAAGAAACAAAATCTTTGGATATAGAAAATGGTTGCTATAATCACATGATAGGTGATAAGAGTAAGTTTACTACTTTTTCTGATTGGAATGGTGGTACAGTAAAATTTGGTGAGAGATCTTTAGTAAAAATTTGAGGTAAAGGTTCTGTAAGCATTAATGGTAATCTAAAAGTACATAATATTTTGTATGTAGTGAAACTAAAGTATAATTTGTTATGTGCTATCTAGATGTGTGATAATGGGTACTTTATGATTTTCAATACTTAAGGTTGCGAAGTTAGAAAATTGATTTAGGAAAATTAGAGGTTGAAGGAAAGAGAACTGGAAGTGATGTATATGATCTAATAAAAGTTAATCGAAAAAAGTGTTTGTTAGGTCAATATGATGAAAGTTGTCTATGACATAAGAGATTAGGTCATGTGAATTTTGATAACCTTGTCAAAAATAGTTCTTTGAATTCAATTGAACACATGCCTAAAATTCTAAAGCCTAAAAACATTTCTTGTAAGAAATGTAAAATAGGAAAAGAAAAAAAGAGTAAGTTTAATCCAAAAGAATATTCAAGTTTGCAACCTTTAGAGTTAATTCATATTGATCTTTTTGGTCTTACTAGAAGTAAATGATTAAAAAATGAAAGATTCTTTATGCTATTTGTGGGTGATTTCTCCAAGACTGACATGGTAACTTTTCTAAAGGAAAAATCAAAGGCATTTGAAAAATTTAAAATCTTTTGTGAATGGTTGAAAGAGAAAGTGGTTTTCAAATTAGATGTCTTAGATCACACAAAGGTGGTGAATTTGTTTCTAACAAATGTGATGAACATTGTGAGAAATATGGCATCAAAGGATAATTTTCTACAACAAGGACACCGCAATAGAATAACACTGTTGAACAAAATAATTGAACGTTTAAGAAATGACACCAACTCTACTAAACAAAGACAACATATCTAACCAAATTTGGTTGGACACAGTTCAAACGAAAGTGCACACTCTTAATAGAGTATATTTGGGGCCTAACGGTAAGAAAAATCCCTATGAACTTTGGTAGGGTAGACCTGCTTCTGTTAAATATTTCAAATTTTTTTGGTAGTAGATGTTTTATTAAAAGGGATAAAGATAGTTTGGGTAGTTTTGATCCCATATGTGATGAAGTTATATTTATTGGTTACCCCACACATATCAAGGCTTATAAATATTATAATAAAAAATTAGAAAGGGTTATTGAAAGCATTAACATAAAAAATGACGAAGTTATGTAGGAAGATATTTCTAAAGATATCATTTGTAAAAAGGTATATGAAAATACAGATAAATATCTTGATATTCATGCCCTTGAACATGATGTTGTTGAGACGGGTTCTAAGAATGATGGTGAAATGTATTTTGATATTGTTGATGACAAGCCCTCCTCAAAATTTGTAAAAAAAATCATCCTAAGCAACAAATCACAGGTCACAAGGATGATGGGGTTTAGACATGAAGAAGAGTTGTCAAAAAACATAATTAAGAGGTCTATCTCTCTCTACTATCTGAATTTTATCTTAAATCCTATAATGAAGCAAGTAAAGACGAAAATTGGATTAATGCAATGAAAGAGGAGTTAAGTCAAATAGAGGAAAAAAGAACACTGGAATCAGTTCCTAAACCTTCTAATAAAAATCTAATTGGTAATTAGTGGGTTTTCAGGAATAAACTAAATGAAGATGGAAATTGCTATAAATAAAGCTAGGTTTGTATGCAAAGTGTATGCACAAGTCAAGGATTTTGATTTTGAAGAAACTTTTTCCCATATAGCTCGATCCAGAAACAATAAGAATGTTTTTAGCTTTTTTAGTTTATAAAAGTTTCAAAGTGTGGTAGATGGATGTGAAATCAGATTTTTTGAATGAGAAGTTAGAGGAAGTAGTGTGTTGGTGTTTGAAATTGTTACGCTACAAAAGCAACAAATATATCTTAAAACTGATGTTAGGAGTTAGGAAATATTTAAAACCCTACTAGGAAAATACTTTAGGAAATAACATGGCCCTGCCGACGATGATTTAGAAGACATGACATAAGCAACTTAAGTTACATAAAAAGTAACTTGATTTTATAAGAGCTCATGAGGGTTTATGGTTTAGCAGTATTTTTGCAGAGAAGACTTAGGGTTTTAGTCAAAGGCCATGAATAATTGCAGAGACAAGAGGAAAGAGCTTGGAACCATGGAAAATTTTTCAAGTGCTAACAGTTACTAAACAACCAGCAATTGCCTGATGAATGTGTTGATATGTGTCCTCCCTCCAGTAGACAAGGTAGTGGTTTGTATAAAGATGATAATTTGCAAGTGAATTCTTTAGGGAATCTGATATGGATATAAAAATTAGTGATAAGGTTCAGAATGATAACCCTTTTGAAGAATAGAATATGGATCATGACATGGAGTTTCCATGTTTTGATACTGATGATGATGAATCGTGTTCTTATTCTATTCTTGATTTGTCTCCTCTTACAAAAGGTCAAAATAATTTGCAAATGATCCCTGATGTTTATGATGAACCTAACTTTGATGTTTCTCAGATGGTTGTTTCCTATTCTTTGGAGAGTGGGATAGATCATGTCTCAAGTGACGAGTGTCCTCAATGTTTGCATGAGTTTTAACATGATGATTACTCCATTGACATGCAACCTATTGATATGAATAGATCAAATGATGATGACTCTGACTACATGGCAGAGTATGAGTGCTTTTCTCAGCTGGATGATGATACTCAAAGATGTGGTATTACTTTTAATACTGATCAAAATTGCATTGGGCTATATTTCTTTTTATCTCATGACTGCAACATACAAATGCCACATATTTTACAGTTTCAAGATTTGTCTGATTTTCATTTAACATCTAATGATGAATGTGCTGATCTTTATTCTAATGAGCAAATGATATCTGATAATAGATCAGATTAGACAAATGACAGTGGTTATTTCAGTTTGCTTCCAGAGTAGGGAGAATTTTTTTTTGTCTATGATAGGGGCAATCTGGATCATAAATTTTGTGATGGTGTCAGGCAATCAGGACTGATTTGACTTCCTCAGATTAGTAAATAAGTGGCAAAGTTCTTTTTCTACTGCAAGTATGTACATATTTTTTTCTGTGTTTTCCTGTCTTAGGTTAGTTTCCTGGTTTGTCTAGTGATCTGCTTCTCCTAGAAATCCTAAATCTTTGCTATGCCTGCAAGAGGCATACATCCCCAGACGGAGCCACTGTTAGCACTTGAAAATTTTTCCATGGTTCCAAGCTCTTTCCTCTTGTCTCTGCAATTATTCATGGCCTCTAACTAAAACCCTAAGTCTTCTTTGAAAAATATTCCTAAACCCTAAACCCTCATGAGATGTTATAAATCAAGTTACTTTTTATGTAACTTAAGTTTCTTACATCATGTCTTCTAAATCGTCATTGGCGGGGCCATGTTATTTCCTAAAGTATTTTCCTAGTAGGGTTTTAAATATTTCCCAAGTCTTCATCCCCAAAAATACTTTACCCTTTTTATCTGTCGAGCATGTTTATTTTAATCCTACGGCTTGCGTGATTCCTTCATCTCAAGATGCATTCAATCTATTTATGAAGGCATCACGCCTATTTGACAAGTGGCAGATGGTGGGACCGGGTCTTCCCAGAGCTAAAAAGTTAAAGGCAATTCAACTTTAGAAAGATCTAAGGGTCTGCGTAAAGCGTCAAAGAAAAGTTGATCAAAATCTAACCATCAAGGCATTATGACATTGCGGCACGTGTCTCAGTGGGTTTGGCTCAGTGAGAAGGTAATTAAGGTAAAGTGTAGTCAAGTTGAATAAAATTTACCGGCTGACATATTGCCTTAAAGTGAAAGTGCTCAAGATCTACTCATTAAGGCATCACGCCTTAGTGACGTGTGTCCATGGCAGACCAGGCTGAGGTCAGAAGGTAAAGTAAAGACTGATCAGGTGGATTTTGATTGAACATACATCGTATTGCCTCAAAGAAAAAGTAATCGACATCTAGCAATTAAGGCCGCATTGTGTCGTGGTGACATCTGGAATAGATGACATCATTGGTCTTGGATTTACAGAGTAGTAAAGAAATAGTAAATTAAAGAACATCTGACGGAAAGCATAATACCTTGATGACCAAGATAAATTTGTTTAACAATTGAGGCATTACGCTTAGCGGCCACATGTCCTTCCAGTTAAAGTAGGACCTGTTGTTGAAAAGTCGAGGATAAAATACAGGTCAGTCAAGTTGGTTTTGATATGTCAGTGGGCGTAAAGCCTTAATCCAAATATGAAGGGAAGATAGTTATCAAGGCATTGCGCCTGTGCGATGCATGACAGATCTGATCTTGTGCTCGCGGGTTACTTAAAGTATATCGACGGTGGTGTTTTAAAGGTCAATTAATTTTGAATCTCAACCATCCAATTTGTTGTCTGCACCACCTGTGACCGTTATAACTATAATTTGAATATTTAAATCTTTGACTCAGAGGGTTTCATGGTGGTGGACTCTGATATTTTTTTTCAGAGCCATAAATGACCAGATATGATCTTGTGAATTACTTTGCACGCCTGTTGAAGACAAGATGGATACAAATCTGAGATACTGAGATGCATTGAAGACTAGAGTTGATGGATAAGGGTTTTATAATCAAAGGATAAGTGCATTTAGAGCCGTTTGGTCTTTTCTACATTTATGTGAGCTACTTTCAGAGTCATACTTAGGCATTCTTCAACTTCAGGGTATTGCCCTCACATCCATGGATTAGGGAGATTGATTGCAGATCATATTTGCACAGATCGAAGAGAGATAGGGTTTCAATTTGATAAACAAAATTAGATGCTTGACATGATTGGTTGTAAACCCTAACCCTAAATAGTCTGAATCTTGTAGCATTCTTGTTCCTATAAAAGAATATTCAAGACCATTTAGTAAGGGCTGGGAAAATGGGAAAGTAGAAAGCATTAGGCTTATACTTGTTTCTAGTCTAGGATATAATAGATGTATTTCAGATTGTGTTGAGATAGAATAGAAAGTTCTTTGATCTTTGGCATATTTTCATATTGCATATTTCCTTGTCATACTGATTCATGAACTAGTTTCATCATACCTAGTATAAGTTGTTTCAGATTTGAGTCTCTCCTTTGTGTTATCTATTGAGTTGTAAGTTTTTTGGATTATTGTATAAGTCTGTGAGGCCTCACCCTAGACCCATCATAGCCTTTCCACTATCTTTATGATAGACCTAGTAATTGTCTTAAGTTATGATTAATTAGGAAGATTTTTACCCTCATGACAAGGTTCAATTACAGTA
>MU225929.1:1134631-1160674 GCA_018584345.1 Thuja plicata
TGGATTAAAATTTGTATGTTCATTGTTGTGCATATGAAGGGATTAAATGATTCATAAATGTAAACGTTAAACTATGTAAGAATATGTACATGAAACCAAATCCATAACAGCAAGTAATTACTGTAAAAAAATAAAATTTGTGAGTTTTCTTTGCATATATTTTGGGGCATTACAAAGTCCAACTTATGCATATCTGTATTCCATAGGTATTTGATTTTAGATCAAATTAAAATCCTTTGGATATTACATTAATTGTACCTAGATATCTACTTAAGTATCTTGTAGTGTGTGATATGAGAGTTCTTATGTTTATGGCAGAATCTTTGCCAATAACATGTTTCAGCTTCAGTATTGTATTTAGGATCTAGCCCAATGGATAAGGCACTGATCTACGATTAGTATTTCTGTTGAAATATATATGTGAAGTGGTTTGGCTATGTTCTGTCCATCAAATTTAATCAAACTCACTACCAAAATTCTTTACATTTACAGTTGTTATTCTTATTCCACCCGTGGTAGTGGAGAGTCAATGAATGCTAGGTTGGCATTTAGTACTTACCATCTATCTATTGTTCAAATCCAAAAGTGATAGGTGTTGTAAATAATTGAGTTTAGTCTAGATTAGGTGCAACCACCTTGGTTTTGCAGATCCAGAAGTGTAGAGGGCAGTGTAATGCCCCACAAGGGAACCCAGGAGAACTTAACTTAAACATGACACTAAGTTTAAGGAATAATTTTTTTTCTTAAATGTTTAAAAATAATAATGATAACAATGCGGAAGCAATACAATGAAGTACATGACATACATAAGTACAAAATAACATAGATAACATTTCTCAAGGGTTCCTTGATGTAGAATTACTTAAGTGAAATAATCTACGAATTACAAATATAAAGAACTAACATAAAGGTTACATAATCTAAAACCAATTACATACGCCTCATAATAAAAGATTACATATACATCTGATACCAAAGGTATACTACCTAATCAACATCCACTGCACAAGCCGTAGGGTATGTAATAATATATAATAAACAATACAAGGCATCCTCCAAAGGATGATAACCAATATCCACATATGGTACAATACACAACTCCAGAAAATGATCAAGTATCCAAAAGACTAGGAAGATGAAACTACAACAAGGAATATCCAAGAATGAAGAAGAACCCGTTAGAATCTCAATGGTAATAAGGATCACTACCACCCAACCATGTGGAACCAAAGGTCCACTCCCACCGTGCTGAGGAGATAGTAACATGCCCATCACACGGGGTATATTACAAGAATGCAAACAAGGTATACATGACCTCAAACTCAAATGCATAGAAAGATCCTAGAAGCACTCTAAACCATAATAAGGAACACTAAACAACACCAGAGGTAACTGGCACACATAGGATAAACTAAGCTGCATATAGGAAGGTGTCATCATGTACGTCTAACCCTTGAGTTTTATCCTGGAAATCCCTCAATTAATTCTGGCACTCAAGTGACCATACACGGTGTCAATGACCTTTCAAACAGACAAGATCACTAACGATATTGTACCCAAACCCCTCAAGGAGGCAAGCATCATCTTATCCTCCATCTTAGCCTATACTAGTGCTCAAGCATGGGTGAGGAATTAATCTTATTAGTTCATACTAGGGCATCCTAATTAGGTTAATTATGTTATCACTTGTTATCACTACTTACAATAAGCGAATCTTAGAAGCCACTTGTTGGCTCTGACACTTATTGCAAGCCACCTCCTACTATACAACTAGGTAACCTACCCTAGGTTCACAAAAGAGTATCACAAAGATATATCATAAGTCAAATCGCATCCTGCCCATTCAGGTGCACATAGGTTCTCAATAACCATAAACATCCACAGTATCCTCACAAGACCAAACAACACATCATAACTAACCCAGGTTGGGTTTAAGAATACCAGGACTATGACATCATAATAAATCATGAATTAACATCACAATAATACCATACAGAAAGTACAATCCCAAAACCTCTGGATTTATATCCTAAGGGTCATCTAACCCCTTAGACACCCGAAAACGTGATAACATAAAAGAACATATAATTTATTTAGTCATGCACCCAAAACACATCATGGTATAATTCATACTTAGAATGCATTAAATTAAATACAATGTTAACGTAAGAATGAATGACACCATTTACATCCTAAGGAACTGAAAAATGAACCTATAAGCATATAACATCATCAGATACTATAAACAAAATTCAATAATAAGGTCCTTTTCCTATCAGAGTCTCAATTTAGTAGTATTCAAGCCAAAATCCATAGTCCAAAAGACCTAAGCAAATTAGATTACTTCATTAGCAAAATTGCGATAAACGTTACCCAAACAATAACCATGTAGAGAATAATCCTAATTCAAGGATATTAATTGCGCAAATAAAGTATATAACTACCAATTAAAAATCTACATTTAATTAGGTACTATAACCTTAAGAAAATCCATCGCATACAATATGTATACTCAAAAATACAACTACATTTAAACAATTAACGTAATTATGCATATGCAATTATATTAAATAAAATATAATAATACATATATAATTAAATTGACTATTAAAATGACCACATATTTAAAAATAACATTAAATAATTAAAAAATATATATACTTCTATATAATTTAAATAAATTAAATCATATTTTAAAACTAAACGAATTAAAACATATATTAAAACTAAATAAATTAAATAAAACCAATTTTCAAAACTTTTATTTTAATAAAAAACAATATATAAAAACAAAAATGAAAAAAGCAAATTTAGTCTGGATTAGGTGCACCCACCCCTATTCATATATACGTCGGCCTCCCTTATTTAAGGAGAGGCACGGCTCGGCTGACGGTGGACACTGGCTGCTGTGCCGGCAGCCTTGACTACTGCACCGGTTAGCCTGCCAGCGCAGGGGGTGCGGTGGCCCCCGCCACCCACTGCCCTATAACAATAATTTTTTTTTTAAAATTTATAATTTTTTTTCTTTTAAACAAATCTTTAAATAAGGCAATTTAAAAAAAAAAAAAAAATCTATTTTATTTTTTTATATTATTTTCGAAAACAGAAATTCATAAGGAATGTATTTTTTTTTTATTAAGACTAGCGAATTATTTTTCACCTCTGTATTTTTTCAGTGGGCACCCTTTTTTTGAAAACAATAAATTTTCAATAGGAAAATAGATTTTCCCAAAGCTATTAATTTTCTAAACAATAATTTTCTTTCTTCTATAGTTTTAACTATAGGAAATTTGATTTTTCCAATTTAAGGGTCTTCCACAAGGTTTCATCCAATGAAATTTTGACAACAATTCCTTACTAGGCTAAAATACATTTTTCTTTAAAAATCAAAGATCTAGGTTTTCAAGAATACCCATTTCAACAATAATTTCAAGTAACCCTCAATCAAGAATATAACATCACACAAGCATAATGAAGACAAAACATTTGCAAGATTTGAATTCAACAAAGGAACAAAACCCTACCTTAGATCCAATGCAAGAACGGAAAGAAATTAGGCCCTTGAAGAAGATTAAACTTTGAATCTTCCAAGCACACACACAATCACAAATTTCACACAAATTTTTTCCAACATGCATCCACAAGAATCCTCAATTCCTCCAAAAGCCAAGAACACACAAAGCTTCTCCAAAATGCTCCCAAAAATATGTTATCCCCAAATGAGAGAAGAATCCACCTAAAGAGGATCAACTTCCCCTAATCAAGCAAACCTTAATGACAACACACTAGATAACTCCTAAAAGAACTCAATTCCAAAATTGAAAGTAATTCTTTAATTAATAATTAAAATATCTAATTACTTGCACAACTCAACTTTGAATTAGTAACCCAAGTTGCATTTTGAATTCAAACTCTAAATTCACTAATGAACTTGCACATGAAATTAATAAAATAACTTAAATATTTAAATCACAATAATCCATGCAACTTAATATTTAATTATTTAATAAATCATAAAAACATATTTACTCTAATATTCAATTAAATATTAATATTCAATAATTGCACTTTAATTAACCTTTCAATTAAATATAGGTATTTAATTTAATTTTTAATTAATTAAATACCCTATATTTAATAATTAATTGCAATAATATTCAATTAAATAAATAACATGATATAACACACAAATAATCAAATCAAGCACTTGAAATTGAACGCAAGCAAAATCAAACATGCTCAAGGAAAGGGATACTAGAATTCCTTCAACTAGACGAATTCGGTAAGGGTAGTCAAATGGGTGCTTGTCCACTAACTAGGACAATTAGGTTTAGGATAGGATTTGGACCTGAAAACTATCTCCCCTCTCTTACCATTGAGATTATTGTGATAGGGCACTCTCACTCCTGTCAATTCAGGGAAGACGTAGCCTGGTACCTGCAAACCTGTTATCACAAAGACGAACATACATGCATATATAATATGACAAATAATGGTTGAGACTAGGTTATCGTGTGGATCTCGCCGAAGCAAGTAACTACAACTCTGTCCCATACCATACCAAGCACTTCAAACAGTAATGAAAAACATACAATTATCAATGTGCATATAAATCTAAGGTCAGTATTGTCAGAAAACCACAATCGAAATGAAATCCTAACATATACATAAGCATCATAAAGTAACCATAAATCACATATACACAAAAGATACAACATGATAATAATAGATCAATAACATACTAAAATGTAATACATAGATATCATCTAAACCATCTGAATAAATCTACACATACATCAAAATGCCTAAAAGAGTTTGGCATTCAAAAACTGAAACGCAAACTAAGAGGTGGGTATTACATCCTCCTCCCCTAAAACTAGGCTTACTCCTGGAAGCCTAACACAAAGATAGAGAAATCAATCTCTCATCATAGATCATCTAATCCAAGTTTTGAAAGAATCAAAGTGTGGGTCCCATAGGACCCTTCCCGGGTCTCTGATTTGAACACTGAGGATCATTCCCCACTGTAGGAATCCAGAAACTAGCTGTTGGACCTCTACTCGCAGCCCCACTCATAGGAGCATGATATATAGGTGGAGGATGATCAAATTCCACATACGCTCTGTGAGACATACCAACATTACCCACTGTCAGCTCAAAAGTTAATGGCCTCTGTCCTGAGAACTACGGTGCACGTTGAGGACAATTGACTACTATGTGTCCAAACTGTCCACAGGAAAAGCAAGCTCCTCTACTACCACCTCCTCTAACTGAAGGTGCACTAGACTACTGAACACTGCCCCTACTGACATCCTGATACACACTCTGTGCTGGCTGAACTGGCCGATTGTGCCTGCTGCCTTGATTGTCCCGAAAGTTCCTATTCTGAGAACCACTAAAAGAAGAAGGATTGTTTCCTCCTTGCTGCTGAAGCTGATTACCATTTAGAATGGTAGAAGGACCTCTTGAACTCCCAGCTCCCTAAGAATGATTACCTCTGACAATAGAAGTAGGTACTCTAGACTGTCCTCCTGAATGACCACCATGGCCCAATGCTAAGTTCTCCTCTGCAAGGGTAGCTTTGATGACCGCCTCCCTGAGAGATGTAGGCTCAAAGAGTCTAAACTCCCCAATGATGCATTCATTCAACCCCCTAACAAAGTGATGAACCATAAGGGCCGAATCCTGACCATATCCAACATACTGTTTGAGCTTGAAGAATCAACGCTCATACTCAACCACTGATAGGGTCAACTGCCTCAAGTCGTGGAACTCATCGGCCCTCTGCTGCCTCCACTGATCAGATAAGAAGCGCTCTTGAAAGTGTTCAAGGAATAACTCCCATATCACTGTATCCATATGGAGACCTCACTTCTCTTCCTCTATCTTCCACCATATTCCTGCAAAATTGGAGAGTTGTGTTACTGCATACCTAGCTTTAGTATTGCTGCTAAAGGGATGCATAGAAAAAACCCTCTCTAATGCAATAAGCCAAGTCTCAGCTTCAAACCCTATTCCTTTCCCATCAAAGTAAATAGGTGGAACTCTCATGAGATCTCTCATGTGGTTTGCTGCCACAACTGCAGGTTCTACTGAAATAGTCCTCCTTGGAGGGCTCCTAGATCTCTCCACTCTACCCTGCTCAGAAATACGGTTCAGTAATGCCTGCAACAACTGCCTAATGTATGGCTCTTCTGAACCAACCCGATGCTCATCCCTCTGCTCATCTCTACAGTGTTGATGAGAACTATCATGACTGACACTCATGGAAGGATTGTTATCCCTACCCCTTCCATGACCACCGCTTTGGCTTCTGCCATGACCCCTAGTAGCTCTAGTTTCATGCATAATTCCTGAATCAACCAGAGAACCAACCCATAACTTAGAACCAACATCAAACCAATAACATCAAAACAAATCAACTAATCATAAAGCAATGGTTTTAAATACACCAGAGTTTTATGTCTATGTTTGTTTCAATATTTTAAAATCAAAAGACAACTAATGGGCATACATATTTCCCAGAGCTCCCAGTGTAGAAATGTGGGCTTTGATACCAAGTGTAATGCCCCGCTAGGGAACCCATGAGAACTTAACCTAAACATGACACTAAGTTTAAGGAATAATTTTTTTTTTCTTAAATGTTTAAAAACAATAATGATAACAATGCGGAAGCAATACAATGAAGTACATGACATACATTAGTACAACATAACATAGATAATATTTTTTGAGGGTTCCTTGATGTAGAATTACTTAAGTGAAATAATCTACGAATAAAAAATATAAATAACTAACATAAAGGTTACATAATCTAAAACCAATTACATACGTCTCATAATAAAAGATTACATATACATCTGATACCAAAGGTATACTACCTAATCAACATCCACTGCACAAGCCGCAGGGTATGTAATAATATATAATAAACAATGCAATGCATCTTCCAAAGGATGATAACCAATATCCACATATGGTACAATACACAACTCCAGAAAATGATCAAGTCTCCAAAAGACTAGGAAGATGAAACTACAACAAGGAACATCCAAGAATGAAGAAGAATCCGTTAGAATCTCAATGGTAATAAGAATCACTACCACTTGATCACATGGAACCAAAGGTCCACTCCCACCGTGCTGAGGAGATAGTAACATGCCCATCACACGGGGTATATAACAAGAATGCAAACAAGGTATACATGACCTCAAACTCAAATGCAAGGGAAGATCCTAGAAGCACTCTAAACCATAACAAGGAACACTAAACAACACCAGAGGTAACTGACACACGTAGGATAACCTAAGCTGTATATAGGAAGGTGTCATCATGTACGTCTAACCCTTGAGTTTTGTCCTAGCAATCCCTCAATGAATTCCGACACTCAAGTGACCATACACGATGCCAATGACCTTTCAAACAGACAAGATCACTAACGATGTTGTACCCAAACCCCTCAAGGAGGAAAGCATCATCTCATCCTCCATCTTAGCCTATACTAGCGCTCAAGTATGGGTGAGACATTAATCTTATTAGTTCATACTAGGGCATCTTAATTAGGCTAATTATGTTATCACTTGTTACCACTACTTATAATAAGCGAATCCTAGCAGCCACTTGTGGGCTCCGACACTTATTGCAAGTCACCTCCTACTATATAACTAGGTAACCTACCCTAGGTTCACAAAAGAGTATCATAAAGATATATCATAAGTCAAATCGCATCCTGCCCATTCAGGTGCACATAGGTTCTCAATAACCATAAACATCCACAATATCCTCACAAGACCAAACAACGCATCATAACTGAACCAGGTTGGGTCTATTAATATCAGGACTATGACATCATAATAAATCACGAACTAACATCACAATAATACCATACAGAAAGTACAATCCCAAAACCTCTGGATTTATATCCTAAGGGTCATCTAGCCCCTCAGACACCTGAAAACATGATAACATAAAAGAACATATAATTTATTTAGTCACGCACCCAAAACACATCATGGTATAATTCATATTCAGAATGCATTAAATTAAATACAATGTTAACCTAAGAATGAATGACACCATTTACATCCTAAGGAACTAAAAACGAACCTATAAGCATATAACATCATCAGATAGACAAAAATGATCTACTATAAACAAAATTCAATAATAAGGTCCTTTTCCTATCAGAGTCTCAATTCTAGTAGTATTTAAGCCAAAATCCACAGTCTAAAAGACCGAAGCAAATTAGATTACTTCATTAGCAAAATTGCGATAAATGTTACCCAAACAATAACCATGTAGAGAATAATCCTAATTCGAGGATATTAATTGCGCAAATAAAGTATATAACTACCAATTAAAAATCTACATTTAATTAGGTACTATAACCTTAAGAAAATCCACCGCATACAATATGTATACACAAAAATGCAACTACATTTAAACAATTAATGTAATTATGCATATGCAATTATATTAAACAAAATATAATAATACATATATAATTAAACTAACTATTAAAATAACCACATATTTAAAAATAACATTAAATAATTAAAAAATATATATACATCTATATAATTTAAATAAATTAAATCATATTTTAAAACTTAATGAATTAAAACATATATTAAAACTAAATAAATTAAATAAAACCAATTTTAAAAACTTTTATTTTAATAAAAAACAATATATAAAAACAAAAACGAAAAAAGAAAATTTAAATGGGGGGGGGGGGNGGGGTTCCCTGTGGCCCCCACCCCGATTCATATATACGCCGGCCTCCCTTATTTAAGGAGAGGCACGGCTCGGCTGACGACCGGCACCGACTGTCGTGCCGGCAGCCTGCCAGCGCAGGGGGTGCGGTGGCCCCCGCCACCCACTCCCCTATAACAATAATTTTTTTTTTTTAATTAAATTTTTTTTTCTTTTAAACAAATCTTTAAATAAGGCAATTTTAAAAAAATGAAATCTTTTTTTTTTTTTGATTATTTCCGAAAATGGAAATTCACAAGGAATATTTTTTTTTAATTTATTAAGACTGGTGAATTATTTTTCACCTCTGTATTTTTCCAGTGGGCACCCTTTTTTTGAAAATAATAAAGTTTCTATAGGAAAATAGATTTTCCCAAAGCTATTAATTTTCTAGGCAATAATTTTCTTTCTTCTATAGTTTTAACTATAGGAAATTTTATTTTTCCAATTTAAGGGTCTTCCACAAGGTTTCATCCAATGAAATTTTGCCAGCAATTAATTAAATACCTTATATTTAATAATTAACTGCAATAATATTCAATTAAATAAATAACATGATATAACACACAAATAATCAAATCAAGCACCTGAAACTAAACACAAGCAAAATCAAACATGCTCAAGGAAAGGGATACTCAAATTCCTTCAACTAGACGAATTCGGTAAGGGTAGTCAAACGGGTACTTGTCCACTAACTAGGATAATTAGGTTTAGGATAGGATTTGGACCTGAAAACTATCTCTCCTCTCTTACCATTGAGATTATTGTGATAGGGCACGCTCACTCCTGCCAATTCAGGGAAGACATAGCCTGGTACCTGCAAACCTGTCATCACAAAGACGAACATACATGCATATATAATATGGAAAACAATGGTTGAGACTAGGTTATCATGTGGATCTCGCCAAAGCAAGTAACTACGACTCTATCCCATACCATACCAAGCACTTCAAACAGTAATACAAAACA
The DNA here is from genome assembly GCA_018584345.1 of Thuja plicata. Taxonomy (NCBI): domain Eukaryota; kingdom Viridiplantae; phylum Streptophyta; class Pinopsida; order Cupressales; family Cupressaceae; genus Thuja; species Thuja plicata. The sequence goes on from MU225929.1 coordinate 1,144,355, forward strand.
TACAATTATCAATGTGCATATAAATCTAAGGTCAGTATTGTCAGAAAACCGTAATCAAAATGAAATCCTAACATATACATAAGCATCATAAAGTAACCATAAATCACATATAGACAGAAGATACAACATGATAATAACGGATCAATAACATAATGAAATGTAATACATAGATATCATCTAAACCATCTGAATAAATCCACACATACATCAAAATGCCTAAAAGAGTTCGACATCCAAAAACTGAAAAGAAAACTAAGAGGTGGGTATTACAGGTAGTCTTGACCCTATAGTTGGTCCAGTTATCTTACATAGCTTTCATACTTGGGGCTAACCACTCCTAACACCAGTATTAAGATGTATTGGTCACTTTTTGTAGTGTAACAGTTTTAAACACCAACATGGTGTACATTTCAACCAAAATGTTTTGAATGTCCCAGAAAAGATGTTTATGTTTTCAAGTTGAAGAAGGCATTCTATGCCTTAAAACGGGTTCCTAGGGTTTGGTATTCTAGATTTGATCAATATCTTCTTCAACAAGGGTTTAATAGAGGTAATGCAAGAAGCAATCTATATTTCAATTCTATAGATGAACATGTTTTTGTTGTCGTTATTTATGTAGATGATATTGTATTTTGCGGTAGTCATGATATTTACAAAGATTTTTCTAACCAAATACAAATAGATTTTGAGATGTCCATAACTGGAGAACTCTCACTTTTTCTTAGGTTACAAGTCTCTCAGTTTGACATAGGTATATTATTATTGTAAATCAAATATGTAAAAGAAATGCTTAGTAAATTTCAGATGGATGATTGTAAATGTGTCAGTACTTTGATGATCATTAGTTGTAAGCTAACATGATGATTTACTTGATACAAATCAGACTAAATATAGGTCTATGATAGGCACTGTAGAGTTCCTATATCTAATTGTGATTAATATGTTTCTATCTTATAGATAAAAGAGTAAACTATATACCTGAGTAACCACTCCTAGATAAAGAATACATTTAAAAATTAATATGAGGTCACAAACTTGAAATGGGTTAGCATAATATATGCATTATGATATTACTTAAATTGCTTTCTATCTAATAAAAATTCTCAAAATAATGAAATCCAATTCTAACACTTTCTACTAATATATAAATGATAAACATGTCTACTCTAATATAGTAAATAATTATAGTTAAAAGAAAATCTTGATGCTTACACTAAACTAAACAAAACTCAATATGCTACTCATTCACTATTACCACTCAATTCAACAATATGATACAACAATTTTTGAGAACAATTATAAAATGTTCTAACTAATTATTATCTAACATAATACTAAATAAGGGAGTCGTACCACAAGTGGGCCCCCTTGAGTACACCCCAAGTAGATTAATAGAAGGAAAGAACTTGAATGATACTCAACATAATCATGAACACACTATAACATATCACACAGACAAATAAGTTAACTATTTCATCAATATATTCTTTCACATAACATCCTTAGTTACAACATATAAAACTTCAATATATAGAGCTTCACAAGTCTGAAACATTAAACCTCACATGTGCATGACTCCCTAGATCTAAGAGAAAGATTTAGGAATAATAAAAATAACATATTTGTAAAAAACAATCCTAAAAAAGAAGGAACACAAATGGACCACTAAGAGGGGAGTAAATAAGTGATCTTTAAAAACTTTCTCCTCTAATCTCTATGCGACACAAACTAACATGAAGGAACAACAATCACAAAGAAATGATAACAATTCAAATACACACAAGGCATTCACAAGTATACACCATGTATATGAGGAAAACTCACAATGGGGAAAAACCTCGATGAGAATAGCTACTAGAGTCTATTGCTCTAATTCAACCTCACAATGTGAAAATAAGTTGATTAAAATCATTTATAGACACCAACACAAAGGAGTACCAACCCCTAACTTAAGAGCACCAAATCTTGTCTTTATGGATACCTATCCAAAGAAGAACCTACCCTTGATTAGAGCACCCACTCTAATTAAAAGATTGCAATGACAAGGTTTAATACAGTATAAGTACCTTGTTACAAATGTGTTTTTGTAACTCTTTAATTTCAGACTTATCATGCGAATTCTGAATTTGGTTGACCAAGTCGCTATGATTCGACTACGTCGCCTTTCCTTATTGTTATACTTCTAGATTAGACCTTCTTGTCGATGCTTTGTTTAATGGTAATTGCGACTCTTAAGTAAGTTATGATGATGATTATTGTTAAGATGTTATGTTATGATGCGTAATCGATGCTTTATTTTTATTATTATTACATGCATAAATGAGGAATTATGATGTAATTTAGTTAAAATTATATTTATTTTATGGATTTTAAATAAAATATGTGGAAATTATTGATGCAATGATAGTCGAGTACTGATACATTGTTTGGCTGAGTGTGATTGAGTGGATGTAGGATGAAGACGTGGGTGTGGTTGAGGTAGAGAAGACTAGATCTTAGCTCTGGAGGGTACCAATGATTTGGTTTACGCACACACCACCTAGAGATATTGTGTATTCATGATAACTTCATATTTTGTTATTTATCCCTCTCTTGAATTTTAGTGTGAATGATGTAAATCTGAATGAAATTAATGAGTACTTTCATGTGTGCACATGTTTAGCTACATTTAGGTTATTGTGTTTTGGAATATTTATGTAAAATATATATATTTCTAGATTGGAAGAGAATGCGTGGCAAATAATCTGAAACTATAATCGAAACAATTGGTTAGGGAATGAATGAGGAGTGACTAATAAAGAGGCCACACTACATAAATTAAGGCATGCTCTCTCGCATTAGAGGGGTGGGTTTTCTTCTTTCTTTAGGGAATCTACAAAAGAAAAAGGAGGAGAAAATAGATTCTTATTTTTGGTTTTTTGGGGAATTTGGAAGATGGTAATGAAAATGGTGGAAAACACGAGAGGAGGAGAGTGACTCTGGAGTGACAGTCTGCAGTGTGGAAAAGAGAAGGGTTGATGTTGTAAGTGGGCAAGAAAAGAAGACTTCAAATTAATTCTAGCTCGCGAACTTTAGGTTACAAATAAACTTCCTTTACTCTATCTTTTTCCCATGAAAAGTTGCGCAATCATTTATTAAAGTTTCTAGTTTGTGGACTTTGATTTGTTCGTTATCTTGGAAGTTGTTGTTGAGTAGATGCATGTCTTAGAAATTTGGTTTTCTTAAGTGTTCATCGTAGTGTATGGGAGGAAAATGCATTGCTCTGTTATTCTTTGAAAACATCAATGTACGCTGTGAAATCAGACTGCCAAGAAGGGCATTGATGACTTTAGTTAAGTCTTTTCCATTTCCTCATTCTGGATTGAAAGTCGTGGTCTGTCCTTAAGAATTACCTAAACTCATTGCATCTACGCTTTCTATTTAAAACAATGATTGCGGTGAGATTTCTGCATTCTCTTTAAAATTTATGATGCTTCCACTCTATGCTTCCACATTTTTTCAGTACCGTACTTCAGTGTGTAACCCCACTTCCCCGATCCATAATGCAGTAAGGATGGGTGGTTCTTTTTTTTTTCATCTAGATTCAGACCCGTTTTAAGTTGCACTCTCCTCTAGATTCGCCATTTGCGCAAGTGGCTGTTTCATTTTAACGTTATATTGATTTCTGATATGGAAGCTAGTTAAGCTTACCCGACAATGTTGTTTTGTCCTTTTTTAAAAAAAATTTCCTTGCCATGAACTCTCGGGTGTATCACGTGGCCAGATAGGAGGAAGTTGAACCCAATATCACCTCCCAACTTGAGCTATAGATTTAAATTTTTGTTTATCTCAGTCATCTTTCTGCGTCGCTAATGCAGTGATGATCAATGTGCTAATTTCATAATGAAGTGCTAGTTTCCAAGGTCGTTTCTTTTGGATTTGAATTATTTCTCTATTTGAATATTTCACAACTCTATATAATTAAGATATCACTTCAAATGGAAGCCCGCTCTGTCTCTACTATTGCTGCCATTATTTGACTTGAGTTTCTATTATTGAGTTTAAATCTGAAATGCACCAAATTCATAATTCTATGTATGGAAACCATACTCTATATCCTGTTCTGTGCTAGATTTTATCACCCCGTAAGAAAAACTGAATATTACCATTAGGAATTTGAGTGGTTATGTGTAAAGATTAGGAAACAAGCTTTAATGTTCAATATGTCTGAAATAACCGTTCTAAACTTTTGATGGGAATCACTGTAGCATTTTGATTTATTTATAGGCTGTTACAATCTACATGTTTAGAAGAAAAATCTGGGTGTGCATGTTGTCTGGATTCCAAATGATGTATCTACCATCCTCGTGATTGAAAACAAGCGGCATGTGTGATTGAAATGTTTGTAAATGTTTTCAGTTCAATGATAGTTATGATGAGAAACAATACTGATTGAATCCTAGAGCATATGTTCAGAAGAATATACTGATAAATTAAGGATATTTCTTCCGTGCTAGCTGTGTTTATGATGTGTATTCAATATGGGAGGGTGTTGAATGTGGAGTATTAGGGGAGGTTAGAATTAATTTATTTTTATTTCTATCTTCCAGTAGAAATCTGTTGTCAAATGCTTTGGCCAAAGCTTGGGCATATAAAATTCATGATATGATGGTTATTTTGATCCATCCCTCTTCCACATCCATCTTAGATCTACTGTTAGACATATGTGTTAGTAGTATGTTCACGGCTTCACCAGATCCATCCGACTCCTCTGTGCCGGTTGCTAGGCTTCTCGGGAAAGGTTTGACGCATTCTTCATTTCAGGAAGAACCCCGAGGGAGCTAACCACTTTGTGGTTGGGCGGTAAAAGTGCCTGATCCACACTCTCATCTCAAGATAGCGGAATGACGCATGTTAGATGGCTAAGGAGATAGGGACATACAGATGGACAGAGGTCCAAGGTATACTCTTTTTATTTTGGTATTATGTACTAATTTTCATATACTTATTATCTATGATGCATCGATGTACTGAGATGTATTGATGTCTGGCGTGCAAGTCGACATCCAAAATGCTTTATGTATGACACTTAATGAAATAAAGCATTTATTGTACCTTTGTAATTTAATGAAGTTTTGACGTGTAGGTCGAATTCCCCTTCGTAATTAACATAACATTTATTATGAACACGTGATGTTTCGACTTGTGTCTGTTAAGACGACTGTATTGTGTAAATTATTCTTGTGGATTCTTGATGATATCGATGTGTAGGTCAAAATCCTGAGTTAAGATATTTTCATTATGAATATGTAATGGTTTGATTTGTCTACGTGTACTTTTGACCATATATTCTTTTCGACATTTCCGCGATTTATGTTTTATGTGTGACATGGCATTTTGTGAGAAAATATAGTCTTTACACTTTGCTATACTGTAAACTTTGTTTATCACCACACTTTCAGTTACAACCACTTTTATGTTTTATGCACTTCCTGCTACAAGAATTCTTCTGTTAAAGTTGCATAACTCTATTTCTCACGTGACTTCTCATAATGCTCTGTTATTTTACTCTTTCATGCTACTACACTAGATTTTTATATCTGTATTACTTTCTTCACAATAACAACAAAACAATGTAACTCCATTCTTTTACTATTTCCCTTGTTTCAAATGCATTATTTCTTCCTCATTTCTTCTTTAGATAAACACTTACTCATATCCCCTTACTCTCTTCTTCACTTCACAATATCTACACATTCCATACATATAAATACTTTGTTCTATTTTATGTATATGTTGCTACAAGAAATATATATATACATACATACTTATTACTATATCTGCAAACTTAAAATTTTTTCCCCTTCAAATGTACGCATATACAAATTTTACTCCCTTTTTATTCAAATTGGATACATCTCTCACTTCTTTTATAGTTGTATGCATACATTAGACACTCCCACTTTTTCTCCAAAAATCCATGTTGTTTAAGAAACTCGAACTAGTGTATATATCGCTCGTGCTTCTTTGTTTCTCTCTATTCTTGCCCTGTCAAAGGTTATACAACTTCATTATCTACATCCAACCAACTAGTCACTACTTTTTAGGCACACACATACATATATGGATCTGCACTCTTTTTTATTTTATTAAGAATACATACTATCTTCAAATTTTCATCTGCCTAGATAATATACATTTGAATCTCTACCCTAAGTCAAAGATGTTCAAGCCTTCAAGTCAGAAAAAAATAACTCTCCTTTTATCATTCATTACTTTCAATTCTTCTTCATTGAGCTAAGGATTTGATTTGAAACCAGAGTCAATAGGCCCTTCCATATTTTCACACCAATCATATTTTATTTTTGTGACCATTAATACTTACTTGCAATCTATTTTTATAGACTTAGTCACCTTCATTGAATATCTTATTTTCTTTGTTTGGGTCCGCTCTTTGTGGGATGGATATTTTCGACAACCTTGGATGCTAAAGAAAAGTCTTTTGATGATAATACCATCACACGTCGATCAATTGCATTTTTCTACATAGTCTATATTTCATCACTTCATGAAATGCGTGCAGATACACATCATAGATTTAGTCTTCCTGAACAAACTCAAGTATTCATTTTGAATAGAAGCCTTACTTTAGGGTTATAACATTTAAAAAATTTAGTGCAAACATTTCAAACATGACACCAAGGAATATATTCATGATTAATGTGAGTTTTATTTAATTACCATGCAATTAGATTTATGAATTGGGTTCATATAGCATACTTTTATATCTCTTGTCGCCAACGGATCTATTCCTGTAGTAGACTAGTTTTCTCCTATTAGCAGCTTGGACAAGGTTAGAAGATTGTCAGTTTAAGTACCATAACTTCAAGAAAACATATAATTGACAAACAAGCTCTTGAACATCCATTTAATGCACATGTGTAAATGACTCCCTCCCTCAATAATTTAAATGCATCATAGTCACATACAATATAAGCATTGTTGGGTTATGCATTGTCATGACTATGCTAGCCATCTTGTTCTAGATCTAAATCCCCCTTTGACATAGTTGACATCAATGACAATTCAATGCCCAACAAATGAAACTATATAACCTTGATCAGTTAGATCAAAGCCAACAACCCCATACACATTAATAAACACAATAAACCACTTTGTTATAAACAATAAAATATATTTGGAACAAGTCTTCATCACCATTCTTTCACAAATCAACAAGAACACACAATTTGATAATACTGATTCAACCCTAAATCCGATATGATTGTCGGATATTTACCAGTCAGATGCTACATGAACTTTGCCAAATTTCCATGTCCAAATGCTTCAAAATAGTCAGTTAGTACAAAAATAACCATATCCATAATATTTGATCACATTTTCATCACATTAACTCCATGGTTGGCCATATAATCATATTTTAGATTAGATATATATATGTAAGTATGAGAGTGTAGCATATAAGTCTTAAAACATAAAGAGTATCAATTTCTAAGAATCATAGACATGACTTAAATAGTTAAAAGAGTTTTAAACATTGTCATGAAACCCATATAAAATAGTAATAAAATTATCCCATCATCCCTCGAAACTTGTTGTCCTGCTTGTCCCAATGCATGAGTGACCATACTATTTTTAAATAATGAAAGGAGCCCTAAAGTTTGAATGTATCGTTATGCCTATGTTTGGAGTAAATGGATTCCAATAGAATCCATTGGATATGCTAATTATTCTCCACCTGGTCTCCTCTTGTTCCACATCATACTCTACCCCATGCCAATCAAGTATTGACCAAAGTAACAGAGGTGGATGAAAATTTAGAGGGAGCCATGTGAGCTCCTGTTAGTCTACCAGCTGCATATATGTCAAAACTCTATGTATTGTTACATGATAGTTGAAGAGGGAGTGAGATTCCTTGTGCTTTAGATTATCTATAAGCTCTTATCAGCATTGTGCTACATGTGCCAACACACTTCTTCTAGTTGTCCTCACCTAATGTGTAATGCCCCACCTGAGAACCCATGATAATAATGTCTAAACTAGACTTATAGTTGATGCTACATTGTCTTCAGATTTTTGGAAAAAAAGACAATTGATGGGTTGAACCATAATAAATTTTAACCTGCCATCAACTAGAAACTTGCAATGTAATATCTTCCAAGCCATTAATGGTGCTTCTGCATTAATTCTTGACTTCCAGATACAAGCAAAAAAATTTGCCAGATTTTTTTCACTAAATTTACGTTTCCATTTATTGTTCAAGCGAGATCTCATGGGAAGCATAGGAAGCAACTCCAAATATATCTTCTTCAAAGGAAAAAACAAACAAGAAAGGATACGTTGAAAGACACAACCAATGTTTGAAGAAGTTGCATTGAATTGGAATATATAGATTCATAGATAATTCTAGAGGCACCAACGATTCCACAAAGATAAGAAAATATTTTTATTTGTTGTTCAAATTAAATTGGGATTTGATGACATCCCATGACAATCAATTAAGAATATTGAAGTCCCAAAGATCTCCCACCTTTTTTATGTCTTTTTGGGATAGCAAATAGGATTGTTTAGGAAAAATCAAAGCCAAAGGTTGACCATGATATAAAATATGTTTGTTCCACCAAATAGATGAGGTAGAAAAGATGAAACCATGTTCGAGAGAGGCATCTCTCCATCTTAAAATGTGACTAGCCTTTTTCCATGCTTTCCAAATGATTAGAGAGAAGGTGAGGCATTAATGTAAAAAAAGGAGCATGAATTAACTTATCTAACCAGCCCACCGCTTGCCATTTGCCTTTAACAATGACAAGATAAATTCTATTTTGGACAAGGATATTCCAAGGTTCTTCCCCTTTAACAATGTTAATAATCCATTTCGCTACTAAGAAATTCCCTTGAGTCTTTGGGTCAATTAATCCCAAGCCACCTTTATGCTTTGGCTAAATCCAATGAGACCAAGAGGTAGATATAAACCCCTTTCCACCATCCAATTTAGTCCATAAGAAACACCTAATGATTTTAATTAAGTCCACATTGCCTTTTTTGGAGGCCATCGAGTTGGATGAATAATAAACATGAGTGGCAATAAAAATTTTATTAGTGACTTGGATTGTTCCAGCTACAAAATGAAATTTACTACCCCAATTGAAGAGTTTAGTTTTGACTCTATTGAGATACCAACTCCACATATCAGAGAGTAACTCCCAAGACAAAGGCTATCCCAAGATACCTCATAATTTTACCGTGCTTAATTTTCTTCTATTCTCGTCAGATCGAGTGGGGAATAGGCCCATCTTGAATCGTCAAGAACTCTATGTTTTCATGAGAAATTTCAGAACTAGAGACAACACAATATATTTCCAAAACATTCATAGTGTTAGAAATATCTTTATCATAATTTTGCAAGAATAGTAAGTTGTCATCAATATATTGTGAATTAATAACAACAGAATTTTGAGGGATAAATATGCCTAAAATGAGATTCATATTGTTTTCATCTTATAACATATATCCTGATGCATCAGTTGAAATCACATAAATATATCAAGCTAAGGGAAATACTTTACAGATAGATCTCTGAAGAGGAAAAGGATCAGTCTTCATATTATTGATAATGATTCATGAATTAGCATCCTGAAACAACATACAAACATGACCTTGAAGTTTAGGACCAAAGCCCAACCAGTTGAGCATACTCAAAATAAAATTCCAATGAATTCTATCATAAGCCTTATCAAAATCAAGTTGTATAAGAATGACATTTTGACTTGTTTGTTGGGCCCATTCGCAATTTTCTTAGGTTAAAATTAGATTGTTAAGAATAAATCCGCCAGCAATAAAACCAGTTTGTTCATGTCGAATAATTTGTTGCACCACTAGTTTAATCATGTTAGCAAGAGCTTTTGCAATGATTTTATATGAAGTATTGAGAAGTGTGATATGACACCAACTAGATATAGAGTCTTCACTTTTCCCTTTGGGTAAAGTTTGATTATGCCACCATTAATGATTGGACCCAATGAGCCTCTTTCAAAGGATTCTAAATATAAGCAATTGAAATCATCCTTAATATGTGGCCACATTGCCCTGTAGAATTCCATAGGAATCTCATCGCTACCTGGACTTTTAAAGGGGTCCATATTAAAAAGAGCAGTTTCCAACTCTTCCAAAGTAAGAATTCTATCAAGATGTTGACTACAACCAACATCTATATGTTTAGGAAAATGAACTTTGACAATATCGTCAAGGGCATCTTGAATATATTTCCATTAATCATCCTTAAAAAGGTCTTCATAAAAATGTTTAAAGATATTGCATATTTCATTTGGATCAGTGAGAGAATTATATTTATCTTTTATGGCACCAATTCTTTTTTTTCTGTGTTTATAATTGAGATAATTGAAAAAATATCCCGTGTCCTTATTCCCTTCTTTCATCCAGTGTAATCTAGATCTAATTTTATCCCCCTAACCTTTATAGTTGTCCATCTTGTGCAACTTATTTTCAGCAGTAGCAATAGTATATTGGATATTAAAATTATTAGGATTAGCACTAAAAAATTTTCTAGCATGTATAAGTTTCCCTTGAAGACATCTTTCCTTACGCTTATGCTGCCAGGCTATTTTTTTTCCAAAAGATCAAAGGGAATTAGTGCATTGAGAGATGGAAAGACACCACAAATCAATCCAAGATTCTCCTTCGTTGGGTTTCAGAAGAGTATTCCAAATCCCCTCAAGGGAAACTAAGCAAGTAGGATTATTTAGGTGAGAAACATTCAACTTGAAAGGGAGAGAATTCTCTATAGTGGGATTTTGAGAAAAACTAATGCTGTACACAATGGGAAAATGATCCGAACGGGTAGAAGAATGATCCACTTGAACTCATAACCTCAAAGAATCATAAACCAATGAAAGAATAGAAGAGACATAAAATATGTCCAGCCTACTTAGTTTTTTATTTTCTCCCATTCTTCAGTTGGACCATGTAATGTCCCCTCTCATAAGCTCCTAAGATTATGAGACTATTCACTTATAAGCTTAATTTCAAGAGACTTCTTTCTATTATATCCTTGCAATGGTGAGGTTACTTCCCTTAACACTCAAGCAAGATTTATTGATCAAATTTATAAAATGAAGATGGCCTTAGATTCAGCTAATGTTATAAACCTTATTTGTGGAACTGATGTGCTTACAAAATGTACTTGAAATGGATATGATTATACTAATATATTATGAATGTCATCTATGTATCTTATATTATGCAGATTTTGTACTCTCCCCTTCTAGGTCAGCAATATGTTGTGATCTATTTCCTTTGTTGATATGTGTGTGCATGTGTATAATGCTTATTCTATGATGAATATGCAATACTATTAATAATCTCTCGATTATCTAATTCAATAAGATCAGTACCCAATATGTATATTTATATTTGATGCCTCCAGTTGATGTATAGGTTCTGATATATTGCAAAAGTATGAACTATATTATTACGCAATGGTAAATATTAGATAAAGTAATTAGAGGATATTTCTATTTCCTTATTCGATGATGAGTGTATTTATCCCTAAGTATCACCTTCATTTTCCTCTAAATATATGGTTGATGAGTAGAAAAGTGAAGTCTCCAAAAGATGATGTTTGGCTATTATATGTTTTGATGTTTGATGCCTTTATCTTCTAGTTTATCATGTAATCCTCGTCCCTTGACTGCTGACTTTATTCTCTTGTTTTTTATTGTCCCCTGGTGACTGGTTTTTCTATTCTTTTATGTCTTGATTGGTGGTGGTAAAAAAAAAGTCGTGACCTTTGGTAGGAGACGACGGTAAAATTTGTCAGCTTTATGCAGCCGTTCTTATATTAATTATACCGTTCATATGATATGTTGATATGATATTAATATTATTATATACAATATATGTGTGTGTGTGTGTATATTAATGGATATTGATATCAATACTAATAAAACATTATATTATATATATAATATATATATATATATATTATAATATCAATATGAATATTATATATTATAATTTATTTTAATTTTTTATAGGCAATCACCCGAAGCCTTAGAGATTTTTATTAATTTTTAATAATAATATTTTTTTACATCCCTGTTGAAAGCGGACACCGAGGGAAAAGAATGTGGTCAAGAAAAACCCTTGGTATGGCCCAGGACTCGAAGTCCAAAAAGATATTACATTTCCAATCTGAATTATTGGGATTACAAATGATGAGGGCAAGGGCCTCTCATATACAAATATCGAAAGGTTGTTGTTTATAATGGATAACTAGTCGATTGGTTTCATACATCATAACCTCATAACCTCAAGAAGTTTCTTCAAAAAATAAACTACCTCAGTTGTAGTTACCAATACCATGTTGAATTTTGGGTGACAAAATTTTAAGGTTACCTGCAGTACCAAGGATTTACCCTTCTTCTGCTAGGATCCATGATTAGTATGTAAAGATATAAATTAACCTTAACAAATTTATTTTTAAATTTATTCCTGAAGCATATACCCCTAGCCTAAGCTCATCCCAATAATATAATCTCAGTCCTATAATCTTGGTAGCAATGTCCTTTGAAGAGGGAACTTCGGTTGTCTATTTTCCTGCTCTTTAGTAATGAAAGCCAACATCACAAGGTGTACCTCTCATATCATGTAATTAAGGTCAGATATCATATCTTAATATTAATACAGTTAATAATCATTCTTCCTACCAATTCTATTATTTCCTCACCCACTAATCGAGTACACCTATCTAAATTCTTGTTAATCATAGATATTATCATAAATGAAATAAGACTACATCATAAACCAATTTGTTCATGATCCAATTCCTTAAGATATGTCATTATCCACGTATCAATTTCCATAAAATATGCCAGTATTCCATAATATCCTATTAAAACCTGTAATAGATAGGACCCTTCCCCTGCAAGCTCATCTTCTGTCAAAAAGCTATTTGTACAATTTTCTTTAAGTACCCGATATAGTTACCATATGTTTACATACCAATATAAACCATGACTTTTAAAATCTATGATCAAACATTAAAAATCAAAGAAAGACAGTGAAAACATGGAGATGGAGGTTAAACATAACAATATTTTAGGCTTCGCACCCAGTCTCTTTTGCCAAGTTGTTCTCATATTTTAGAGAAATTATTGATCCAGACATATTGACAGAAATAAGATATATTATGCATGGTTTGTCTAATCCTACCAACCTATCAAGCATATATTGTACATGTTTCATCATACCATTATCTAAAAAAAGTGAAATGTAAGTCGAGTGGCCATCATCCCTTACTAATAGGCCATAAACAAATGTTAATGTATCTGAAAGATCTCCTAACCATAATGTAGAATGTGTATATGTATATATATAAATATAAGATTATATATACATATAAACATTGAGATGTTGATAAGGATTCAAAAAAATTACCAAAGGTTATGGATCACCCCATATTAGAGTATATACAAAGCCTAACAAATATCAAGAATTACAGTAGCTATAAATAAAAGAATCTTCCCATATATATATATATATATATATATATATATATATATATATATATATATATATATCCAACACTAAATAAATATACAGTGAGTCTAGTGTGCCTCTAGAAGGAATTTGCAAGTATACTAATAAAGTCTAGATATTACTGCCAAATTGTTTTACAAGTATACTTAACAGAGTCTTGAGTATTACTATAAACTTCTAGAGTATATAAAACCAAAATATCAATTCTCTTTCTGCAATCATAAATTACTTCGGCTTATAATGCTAGTGTTATAGATATTTCTTTTATTTATCCTAAAATCTATTGTTCTCAAGCTAACCTTTCCTTTTTTTAATTGATTTTGTATCTACCTTCTCAACGTCCTCCTCTTTCTCCTCAGATTCTTATTCACTAAAGAATTAACTACCCATGTTACCCGCATCATCCTCCCTTAGAAAAATGTCGACCCAGTCTTCTTCCTAGGGAACTCTTACATGAATAAATATAAAGAGGAAATCAAGTTTTCTTCTGATAGTGGGTGTCCATGCAATTAAGGAGTCCAAATCATTTGATACAAAGATAGGGGAAGAAGGAATTGGTCTTCCACCTATCATAGGTGTATCATAGAATTTGTCTTTAGGGATGGTTAAATCCTCTCTAATATTCTGAATGACCTCGCCCAGGTTGCTCAGATATTTCCTTTTGAAGATCCACCTACATAGTCATCCAATATCTGCCTTACATGGCTCAACCTGGATGGAAGAGGTAATGAACATAGATGATATGTCTACATTAACCCTACAGTGGTTTGTGTTTGTAATGAATTCTCTATCCAGGATCCTATACACAGCTCAGAGGACCAGGTTGTGAGTAGTTAACATGATTATTTTCAATATTTTGATGGTTACTTCTTCATCAAAGGATATCTAAGTTTTAGATCCTCTGAGTTCAATTGATGTATACATTTACAATAATTGTGGGGGACTCGGGGCAGGAGACTTGGGTGGAATAAAGAAAAATAGAAGCTCTTAACAAACTACGATGACCTTCTGATTCCCATAAAGGAAGGAAAACCATATTTTTTTTGGCTAACTATTCAGAAACAACCTCAAGTGAATTGGGATATGAATAGAGTAGTTTACTATAATAAAGTTAATTTTAGAACATTCTAAATGAATAAGTCTCTATACCCACCTTCTTACTCTTAAACACTGGTTAAGAACTTGCCTAGGTGTCAGTTAACTGAAGCTATCCTAACTATAGTATCTCGTCTAATAATAGTACATGTCTTGTTAAGTATGCTAGTATTCTTTTACATGTATTTCAATGATAAAAATTGAATGTAATCCCCGACCTATGTGTCTCTGTATATATGCATAATTTCCCAATATATTCTCTTATATAAGAACACCTATGTTTGTAGTATAGCAATGGCTATATATAAGCATAACTATAGCTATAAATTTAGGAGTAATCTAGTTCTATTATTTATCTATGTGGTGTTTTGTTCATAATACATAATCTTATTTTTCTAATCATAAGAAACCATAGTTGAGAAGATTCTAAATTTAAACCATCACCTAAGGTTATACCTTAATTGTTAAGCCCACTTCGGATATTTCTTCTATAATATGCTTATATCATAAAACCCTTAATCTGTTTATCTAATTTAACATGGTAAAAACTACCATAGATTATGCATATTATATCCGCACTATCTAAAATGTATCTATGAAAGTATAAAATGTATCCAATCCTTATATAATATACTTTGAGAGACCGTCTACTCACCCCATACTATACGAAAAATAGGGAGTCTATTAAACTGCTTCTAAGCATTTCCCATTAAATACTATTGTAGTTACCACAAGTATAGCCCCCTTCTATTTATCTATTTATGGGTAAAAGCACAATAATCTGTCACCATTTTACAAAGGAAAAGGTTAACAACGCCAAACTGTAAAACTTCAAGGGTATAAAAGTCACATTTTTGTTGAGAATTTGAAGATGATGTAAACTGAAGAAATGTGTGAAATAGGATGAATTATATGCCTATAATTTTTTTTAAAAAAATTGAACCAAAATTAATATGTTTTTTGAATTTTTTAGTTCTATTTTTCATTTCCTGAAAAAATATTGTAAATCAAGGAGTTTACTTCCTGCCAAATCATTATAAGTAAAACATTGTTTTTTCCTCCAATTTCAGAATATGTTTTAGATGACATGTATAGCTAGTGCAGAAAAAAAAAAAAAAAAAGTGTTTTTGATCTATAGTTTTCCCATTATAATTTTTCAAAGTCAAACTTACCTGAAATCAACAATTTTTGTCTCCCGCCACTTTTCCCCTATCAAAACTATACCAAAAACCAAATAAATTACATATTATTGAAGATGACTCTCTTGTCTAGTGTTTTCTATTATTTGAAAAAATTGAATTGATTTATTATTTTTTATATTTTTCGAATCAACGACTGCTTGACTGTTAAAATACCTACTTTCAGTATTTTTTAATTAAAATAGACTATGTCTAATTAAAATACTATAAAATCCATATGAGGATATTCTTGACTCTAATCTCTACAAAAGGGTATTTTTGTATTTTTAAAAAAATATCATTGAAAAGACTAGGAGTTATTGAAACGTCACTTTTTCTGAAATAATTTTATTTCTATGGTAGTTGGACTCAAAGTGGTATAAAACATACATTTAATAGACATTTCCAATTGGAAAAGTTAAAGAACTTATCTAACTTAGCTAGAATGAATCTAGCTAGACTATATGTTTGACCAAAATTAATTTTTAGT
>MU225929.1:1178661-1209879 GCA_018584345.1 Thuja plicata
AAGAAAAAGAGGTCATACTTGAATATGTGCAATCAAAAGAACAATTGGTTGATATCTTCACCAAGCCACTGCCCAAGGATACATTTGAGTACCTGAGAAAAAGACTAGGGGTCAAACCCATGTCTACTTGTCAGTAAAAGGACTGAAGGCTGCATCAGCCATATATTATCAAAATATCATTCATGATTGATGCAAGCAGAAAATGAACTTCAAAGCTACATCTATATACAGAAAGGTATATATCAAAACCAAGCACCAGAACATATTGTCATATTGATGATGGATAAGTGAAATTCAAGGAATATATTATGGATAGAAGAAATTGTTTGACAAAATGTCAGATATTTAACAAATATGTGTTTGGCATTGTTGTCAAAGGGAGAGAATGTATCCATATTATCATCAGAAACTACTCATTATCAGATTACTCCAAACAAGGAGAGATCATATCCATAGGGAGAGAAGTTGCAAATAAAAGATAGTGACATCAAGAAGAAGAATAGTCAAAAGAGAGAAATTGACACAAATAGAGGACACAAAACATCAGAAGAAGAAACAGAGAAAGCTACAAGAATAAAATCTAAGCTAACACAGAGCTTACCGGTGGTCAAACATTTTTATCAGTTATCAAAACAAACTATTTGGAAATTTGATGAATCTCAATAATTGTATTTCATGTTGTATTAGAAATAGTATAGTATGATAATATAGCATGTTTCCATCAATGCCAAAGGGAGAGATTGATGACATGTAACTGATTGAATGTTTGATAATGTTAAGTTGAAGATGATGCAAAATATTAAATCAGTTAATGGTTTGTATTGTCATTGATGTCAACTTGATATCATATGTATGGTCATACAAATAATGCCAAAGACTTCAGAGAATCAATGGAACAATGATTATGCTTTCAACAATGCATAAAATTCAAGTATTCACTAAGTGATAGACAACACCGATAGAGTGCACACCATCGGTAAAGACAGAGATAAAGTCACAGTGATGCCTGATGAGTAGAAGACAGATTTGCCCGACGAAGCAAAATCATAGGATGCCTGACGAGTTGAAAACAGAGTTTCCTGACAAGCAAGATCCAATAATGTTCGATGGATGGAGATCCCGAAGCTAACTGAAGTTACATCGACGGAACTGGCAGTTGTCACCAGCGACGAACTACAGAATTGACCGACAGAATAGAGAGATCAGAAAATGACAAAATATCTAGCTGGCAGAGCTTAAGGATAGACTTAACTGATTGTTTTATTTTTTTTATTCAAACACAGTTAAGCAATTGATTTACACAGTTGGCAAGAAGATAACTATGAGATAAATTAGGAGTTAACGTTGTAAATCAATTGGCTGGATTGTTTTTCACGCCAAGAATCAAGAATCAAGAATTAAGGAATATTATGTCTATATAAGAGACAAGCATAATTCATTTTTCTGTATGCACTCAGATACACGATGGAGTGATTTAAAAAGAAGATGATGAAGAGAAACTAGTGAAGGATAAAATTCATACAGTCCTGATCAATCAAGCTAAGGGAGAGCTGAAGAATTCTACAGACACTGACGAACAGACAAGCACAACATCACAGAGCAGAAAGTGTGAAGCACAAAGGAATTGAATTGATACATTAATCAGAGAGGTATTGTAAGTAAATAGATATGAATATCTACAATTCAAAGTTGCATTAGAAATAGGTCATTGTGTTTCAGTTTAACTATTGAAGCATTAAGTCTCTTAACAGAGTAGGACTTAACCATCTTCTATAATTGAGGTATATCCTAACAGATTACCAAAAATGTTGATTCATGGTAGTAGCAGCGGTCTTACCTAAAGCCTATTGACAGTCTAAGAAGGAGGCTGATTCAAGGATGGTAGTAAGATTAGCATAAAGCCTATTGACAGTGTAAAGACTGATTCAAGGATGGTAGCGTAGATGCCAGATACTAAGTGACAACCTATGTATAAAAATACTCTAACAAGGTCGCACTTAACCGTGTGTTTGTAACCTTTAACAGGGTTGGCTCCTAACAGGGCTCACTTCAGAAGAGTGAAAATTTGGGGTACCGGTCCCAGTGGTTTTTTCCCTTAACAGGGTTTCCACGTTAAAATCCATGTGTTATGTGTATATGATTTATTACTTTATTGTTTTACATTTCACATATGCATTTCTGGATTGATTGGTATACTCTGCATATTTATTGAGTATCGGTAAATAAGTTTTACTGCTTATTGGTAATCAAGGAGAATAAGGACAGACAAGGTAAACCGATAGACAGTTAATTGTTTCAAGTATTTGAAGGCATACATCTTGTAGGGACTTAATAATATGAGGTGTATTAATTGGTGGATTAAATTTTAAAGGATAAATTTTTGAGGCAACTGATTCACCCCCCCCCTCTCAATTATTACTAACACAGGTAACATTCCTTTATTGATACACGCTATCAATATCATCATTGAAGCAATGGAGAAAGCACTTTGAGCCTGAAGCAGGCACACTGATGGACAAAGGTGATGAACAAGGGGAAAATAAAATAGATGACAGTGGAGAGAAATTGAGTGATGCTCCTACGAAGGATAGTGGAAAGGAGAACAAGGATGCAAGTCAAGACAAGGTTGATGTAGAGACATCTACAACCGACCAACAGGTATTGACCGAGCCACCTAGAAAAGGCACCACACCTCCCGAGAAATCAATGAAAAAACAAGAGCAACAAAACGCTCTTGCTATCATACCTCACTCCCCTGCATCTAGAAACATTTCAAAGAAGAACAAGAAAAAGAAAAATAAGGCCCACGTTACACTTGAAGAAATCATAGAAATACTTGACTATGATCCAAGAACACTAGATTATGAGTCACTAAAAAGGTATGAGGAGCTATGAAAATGGAAGGCACAATAGGACAAGCTCAAAATAGCACATAGGAATACACAAGTTCTAGACACGGCAAAGGAAATACTATTGCAGATAGTTCCTGATACACAGATTGATCAAGATGCACCCATCATTGATCAACTAGTAGTTTTGACCGAGGCAATCATACATCAGAATGTAGATGCCAAGAAGGTCATTGAGGAAAGAGCTGAGGAGAAATATTCCTACAAACTAACAAAGAAAATCAGCCAAGAAGTGGCAGTAAACAAGGTGAAACTTTCTGAACTGGTAACTCAATTAGAACCTGTTATTTCAGAGTTAGTTACCCTAGTTCAAAAGCTATGCACTATTGAAAACTTCACCACTGAGCATGATGCACAAATAGCTAAGTTGAATGAAGAATTAAAAGCTAGTGCACAAAGTCTTTCAACCGAGCCAAATGCATTCAAACATCATTATGACAAGCTAGTTGAATCCAAATGGTTAAGACTTGAGATACAAAAAAAAGAAAGAAAAATCAGAGATGGTGTAACTGAGCTGCAAAGTTTGTTACTACCAAATCTCACATTGTTGGTGACACATATGACTAAGGAAAATACTCTAATTTCCACCGCAGAGATGTTAGTAGCTGAAATCATATATGACATGCACACTCAAATAACATTGGAGCATATAACCTAAAGGAGAAATGGGAAAAGCTGATGGTAGATATCAAGCAATCTCATAAGTACATTTTTGACAAGCTGTAAGTTATACATCTTTGTCATTATTTTTAAAAAAGGGGGAAAATATATATGTACACAAATTGTAAAGAGGGAAACATGTACATACCGAGAGCATGTACATAGGGGGATTCATCGTATAAGTAAAGAAATTGGTTTGTGTACTGTACATATCAATTTTTGATACTAATGCCAAGGGGGGAGATTGATAATCGTTAAAGGATCAGATGTTTTCATTAGTATTCAAGCAGACAGTTTTGGTCAGACAACATTCACCAAGTGACAGTGATCACTGAGTAGAGACATAACCAAGACAAAGACATAAATGATATAGAGACATAACCAAGCATTAGTCTACAAAGACATAACCAAGACAAAGACATAAATGATATAGAGACATAACCAAGCATTAGTCTACAAAGACATAATCGAGCACCAGTCTATAGAGACACAACCGAGCAGAGACATCACTAAGCACCAGTCTAACTAAGAGACATTTTTATTCCTGAGAAAAGTGATCTGAGCTACATGTTAGCTAAAGAAATTTAGTCTTTAAATTAGCTTTATTCTTAGCCAAACAACCATTTCTTGAGGATCGATTAAAGCGTAATTAATAGATTTAATCAGTTTAACTGATTGTACTAATGCAAACTAGGAGATCAAGGTCAAGTTGTAAACCTTTGATCATTAGAGTTATCAAGAAAAGTGTGTAACCTAATTAGGTCAATACATTGTATATATAGATGTGTAATCAATCAAGAACATATGATATTAGCCACACAAATACATCTATGGATCAGACAGAGGTAGAAAAAAATAAGAAGAACTCAGTTATGAAGAACTAGATTCAAGGCTACCGAGTAGAAAAAAGGTATTATTCATCACAATAAGGTGATATTGTTTTTGTGAACTTAATGGATCTGTAATTAGAAATTAAATATTTCAAGCTATCAGGTCATTCATATATATTTGTCTACTCTCTAACAATTGTAGCAAACAAAAGAAATCCTTAAAGAAGGTGGACTTAACAGTCTTCTTGTAAATCTCTTAACCGAGTGCACACATACATTGTGTTGCTAAAATATCTTAACCGAGTAGACTTAAAATGTCTGACATGTTACTCCTAACAGGGTAAGATCATCAGAAGTGATCACAATTTATAGCCTTAACCATCACCTTCCATTCTGCAGATAGTGAAGCTTTGTGGGTTTCATCCCCATTGTAGATTTTACCTTCTAACAAGGGTTTTCTGCATTATCAATTCTTCTATCATGTGATAACAATTTTCATGGATGTTTCTATGTTTGTTTACATGCACTTACATTTATGTTATGATATTACATGCATGAGGTAGAAAAGAAAAAATGGTCAGTAATGCAAGAAAATATTACTAAGGTCTAGTTGATAAAAGTTTTAAGGGTATTGATTCACCCCTCCCCTCTCAGTACACCATTCCATTATTCCAACAATTGGTATCAAAGCTAGATCTCTTATTTGGAAAATTTTAAATCACTTGAGAGAAAAGATCATACAATGGAAAGGTACAAGCTTGATAAGAATATTCAGAATCAGAAGTTACAGATACAAATCTTCTATGAGAAATACAAAGAAGCAAGAATCAAGATGAGAGAGCTGTTGGATGAAAGAAAAGTTATGGCATCTCACTGTAATGAAATAGACTATCATGAAGAAGAGATACCTGATTTGTTTGAGTCATCGGGATCTACATCTAGCAATACATCTGACACATCTGAAAGAAGCATTACAAGTCTAAATGAAATCAATCAACACATGAAAGAGAAAGTAAAGGTATTGCAGATCGGTCAAGAGACACAGATGGTAAGGATGATTGATGTTGTGAATAATGCAAGACAAGTTGAACATGAAAGAAATTTAGCTATTGATGATAGGAGGAAGATTACTAATAAGTTACAAGAGAAAGAATCTGAGATACAAAGACTTACTGAACATCACATTGAGATCACCAATCAAATTGTTCTTATGAGTCATGAAGCCAATCGAGTGAACATAGAACTTAATGGAAAATTGGAAGTTATTGGTGAACTAAGAGAAGAAAATGAGAGACTGAAGCATGAAATAAGGATTCAACAACAACATAATGATATGATCAAGAAATATTAAGACGATACAAAAAGAATGGATGATTTTCTGAATGGACAAAGGAGACTCAACAACAATACCGATTTAGGGTATACCGAGCATGGAGAATCATCAAACCAAGATGATCAAAGAGATGTCTACACAAATCCAAGAGAAAACAAGTGTTCATGTAATCATTTTAGTCTTATTCTCTTTTTAAAGATCTTACCTATTTGTTCCTTTTATTCCAAAACTATTACTTTTCCAGTTATACATTTTGTAGTCTTAAAATAATTTTACTATGAGATACACACTTCAAATTTTTATCCTTCCAGACCTTCCTCAATCACTTGATTAGCTAATTCATCTTCTCTCTGGTTACCTTCCCTATATATGTGGTTGAAAGTTAACTTATCAAAATACTGGCACAGAGCCAGGGCTCTTGATAAAATCGAATCAAGCCTCCAATTAAGGAGAGATCCCTTCCTAAGGGAATTGATAATAATTGTTGAGTCCCATTCAATCTCTAATTTCTTGACACCCAAGCTTTTGCATAAGAGGAGGCCTTCCACTAAGGCCATGATTTCTGCCCAGTTATTAGTTTTCTTACCTATATATTTTTACAACCTAGCAACTTCCTTTCCCTCTGAGTTATGGATACAACACCCAATGCCTGCATTGTCTATATTTCCTCTCGATGCCCTATCAAAGATGATTTTGAACCATCCTTTCTTAGGTGACTTCCATTTAAAATTTTCTCATTTTGTTGAAGTAGAAGCTCCCCTTGAACCAGTATAGGGAGGGATTTTGAGACAAATCCATATTTCCCTCACCTTCTCATCCCAATGGGACATTTCCATATCCTTTTTATTTTTTGTTTAATATCCTATTATTGGTAAGCTCGATGATTGCAAATTATATATTGTTCAAGAGTTGTACTAAATCCAATTTCTTCTCATGGAAAATCCTCCTATTCCTTTCCTTCCATAGTTCCCACAAAATAATAGAGGGAGAAAAAATCCAGAATGATCCATAAATGTTATATCTTTTAAGGAATGGCCAGGACTAAAGAAAATCTAAGATAGACCTTGGGAGGGAGGATGTCCATCCAAGTTGTGAACATAACCATGTCCATCCTTGGAAATAGAAAGAGTAACTCAAGATAATATTTTCTATGGTTTCCTCATCCTTTTCACAGAGAGGACACCTTCTTGGGCACTAAAATCCCATCTTCTAGAATCTCTCTAACGTCAGAATCTTCCTATGCCATACCAACCATGTAAAGAGCCCTGCTTTTGGGAGGCATTCTTTGTTCCAAAATAGTTTGATGGGCAATTTTCCTTGGATCTTAAAATCCAAGATTGAAGAAATATGTATCCTTCCTAAACCAAATATTTCTCATTCTTACTACCATCCCATACCAACGTATCAAAGCCTAAATTAAAGGTAGTTTTCCTTGCTTCCAAAATGGAACTTAGAGTTCTTATTCTAAGAGAGGAAGATTCAAGTGCTTCCTATCCTTCCATTTCCATCCCAGCCCTTCCTCGTCGAAGGAGACATAATCTTTTACTCTTTTACCCCATTTGGATTCCAAGATACTTCTGGATTATTCTAAATTACCTACTAATTCTAGAGATTTATATCCTCCACATGGGTCCTGCCAAAAAAGATCCTCCTCACCTCTCCCTAGGTTCCAAGTCAACTTCTCCTAGATAATGAACCTACAGTCTAGCATGAAGTTCCAAATTCTAGAACCCCTTGGGGGAGAATTTTCCATAAAAATATTTATAGGATCTGAGTTACTTAAATATTTATGAGTTAAAATTTTGACCCACTTTAGGTCACACTAGTTTTCCCCCTAAAGCTTTCTCTTGGAGCTTGATATCTTTTATCCCTACTCCCCCTTCCTTCTTTGGTCTACAAACCTTATCCCATTCCAACATGGAGACCTTATTTTTGTCCCTTGTTGCTTGCCAAAAGAAGGTCCTCATGAATTTATTTAGTTCCTTTTTTTACTGGGAGATCTATATAGGCTAGCTTATAAATAGGTTGTGTTGTCAGGTTTGCTTGGACCATACTAGCCCTTCCAGCTGCTGTGAGCCATTTAACCTTCCAAGATTCTATTTTGGATTTGATCTTACCTATAGTTTTCTCCTATAATTTTGACAATGTTGTGCCAAATTCCAGTGGAAGCCCCAGATATTTGCATGGTAGGAACCCTTTCTTGAAATTTAGAATACTATAGATTTCGTGTTCTAGTCTGGTTGAGTATTAAAAAAGATCTCTAATTTTTCCAGGTTAATCTCCTACCCAGATGTCATAACATATAGGTCTAGGATCCTTTTATATGCTCTGGCCTCCTCCTTAGTGCTTTTTCCATAGAGCATTGTATCATCCACAAATTGTTGATGATTGGTCGGATCTATGTCCATTTTTATTCTAGTACCTTTAACCCTATCTTCAGATCTTGCTTTATTAATCGATCTTCCTAATGCTTTTGCCATAATAATGAAGAGGAAAGGGGAGATTGGATCCCCTTGTCTTACTCCCCCTTTTGATCTCAAAGAAACCTTTAGGTGATCCATTAACCAGGATAGAAAGTTTGGGAGTATAGATACGTTCATAAATCAAATCCACCCATTTCTTAGAAAAGCCAAAGGCATCAAGACAATTCTTCAAGAAGAGTCAATCCACTTTATCATAAGCCTTCTTTATGTCTATTTTAATTAGGATTCTCAAATCCTACTTCTTTTGAACTGAATGTATAGCTTCTTGTGCTATAATCACCCCATCATAAATTGATCTCCCCGAAATAAACCATATTTGATCTTAGTTGATTAACTTAGGAAGAAGCTTTTGGAGTCTACTAGCCATTGTTTTGGAAAATTATTTGTACTGGGTATTACACAACGCTGTAGGTCTAAAATCACTAAGGGTTTCAGGTTTATCTATTTTAGGAATCAAGGCAATGAAGGTATTACTAAAATCCTTAAGGAAATTGCTTGAGTTTCTTACCTCATCTACGGTTGCCATAACTTCCTCCCCTATGAAATCATAACATTTTTGGAAGAAACATGTTGGGAAGCCATCCAGGCCAAGAGATTTATCTAGATTATTTTTTAAAAGGATTTCTCCAATTTCTTCTGAGGTAAATTTCTCTAACAAGATTTTATTCTGGTGCTTAGTAATTGCGTTAGGGATATCTCTGATAATGCTCTCCTAAGCTTATAAATTTGGTGTTCTGCTTGTGTGGAAAATTTCCTCAAATAATTGGATAGCTTCTTTTTCTATCCTTTATGGATCCTCAATCAATTGGCCCTCCTTATCCTTGATACATGTTATTCTATTTATAATCATCCTCTTCTTAGTGCTGTTGTGGAAGAATTTAGTGTTTCTGTCTCTTGTTGCTAACCAGGTCTCTAGATTTTTGTCTCCAAAAAATCTATTCCTTATCTAGATCATCTTCATATTCCTTCATGAGGCCCTTCACCTCCTCATATAATGAATTATCCATCCCTCTTGCTAAAACATCCACATTAAGAGTTTCTAATTTCTCCTCTAGTACTCTTTTATTCTCAAATATGTTCCCAAAATGTTCTTTATTCCAAACATTCAAATATTGTTTAATGATTTTTAATTTATTAAAATCTTGGTAAAGTTTAGACCCTAAGACTTCTTCTTCCTTCCACCAACCTTCTATCATCTCCAAGAATGCATCCTCCTTGAACCACATTTGTTCAAATTTAAATAGACAATTATCTGGAGTTTTATCTTTAAGAATTCTAGGTTCCACTGGGAAATGATTTAAGCTCAAGATCAGTTTCACCTCTGCTTCCATAGTAAAAGGTAACTCAACCAAGTTCCCACTGAGTAGGAATCTATCTAGTTTCTTTGTTATGAAACTGAATCTAAATCCTTTTCTCCTATTGTTCCATGGGAATCATTTCTTTGAGGTAGCAATTTTTGTAAGGCCATGCCTATTTGTCCAATCATTAAAGTCATCCACTGCTCTAGGAAGCCTTTTTGATCCACCCCTCTTTTATCAAGCCTTTTTTATTGTGTTAAAATCTCTCCCAATGATAGAGATTTCTTTATCAAATTCTGTCAATTTCCCTTCAATCTCTTTCCATACCCTTTCCTTCTCCATGTTTGGGATCAAACCATAGATATTGAAAATTCTGAAACTCAAGTTCATTTGGGAACTCTTTACTAATCCACAGCTCCAATTAACATGATCCTCTAGATTTGAAAGAACCACTATTCTTGGGTCCCTGATAAGTCCCGGGCCACTAGAAGCCCCCTAGTTGGCCCCTACCAAAGTTCCCTAATACCTAGTTTCTTATTTAAGATGAATAACTCTTCACTATCTAATTTAGTTTCTCGTAACATAAGTAGATCTACATTAGTGTTAGAGATGTAGTGTGTTAAAATCTGCTACTTTTTAGGGGCATTTAAACCCCTAACATTCCATGTTAGGATATCCATGGTGACTTGGGAAGGAACTTCCCCTTCCCTGCATGAAAGATATCAACCAGCTTGGTCTGACCCGCAACCCCCATCCTTCAGTCTTAATTCTTTCCTTGATTTTTTTCCTCTCTTCTTGTTTGTTTTGGCACAATCTGGAGTATCTTTGCTAGGATGCTACGCTATTCCTTTTGCTCCAGATCCTCAAGTTTTGTAAGAATATGTTCTATATCAACAACTCTAAGGGGATTCTCTCGATTCATACAATTCTTAATCAACAGATCTCCCTTTGACATAACTTCCTCCTTATCATAGATCTTCTCCATGAATTGTTCCATCAAATCATCAACTACAAAGTCACATAAGTGTTTTTTGATTAATCTCACTTCTTCTTCTACTCTTCTTAGAGACTCCATTTCTTCCTTTGAAAGGTCAAGAGGGTTGTGATCTTCCCCATCTACCCCATCATTGATACCATATGAGAGATCCTTTTCAATTCTCGTTCCTACAAGATTTTGATTAGCTTCAATATAGAAGCCTCGCCCATCTTCATTTAGTTTGATTGAGATTCCTTGAGAGTAGGAGCAAGGGGCAATCTCTAACCCTATTGGAGGGGATGTCTCCTTGTCCTTCATTTCTTCCACTATCTCTCCTTCCTCGACCTCTTCAGGCCTAAAATCAAACACAAAATCTGCTTTAATGCCCTCTTCTTTCTGGGGAGGCAAACCAACCTTATCTTATGTTTTTGAATCCTCCGAATCAGCTCTAATTTTTTATTTAAGGATTACTGGTTTAATTTCATAAATTGAATCATGAATTTTAATTAGGATTGGGTTTAAGGTATTAATATTAATGTCCATCTTGGCTATTATAATGTTATATGATTAGGGAGGATCAGTTTCTAGCATGCCTACATATTTACCAATATGATTAGCTACATTATTAAAAAATTCTAAGCTAATAAGATCCACTGGAATGTTCAGAAGAAGGATAGTCCTCTCTATTGGAAAATTCTTCAATAAAATAGGGTTAAAATTTGGTTCCCAATCTAAAAAGGAGAAATTAGGGCTTTTAAAACTAGGGTTTTCTAATAAAAGGAAACTATTTTTGATCTCTTCTGATTTACACTTTAAAAAGAAAAAGCCATCCGACAGAGTAGCGGTACTCACCTTTCCCTCATACTGGGATTCAAATCATCTCATAATATCTATTATAGGGGATCCAAAACCATTCCATCTCGCAAGGATTCCAAATTTATTGCACATAGTTGAAGTCCTTTCAATCCTACCAGAATCCATATGGATAACATTTTCAGTAAGGAAATTAGCTTCCTCAGTCTAAGCCATTGGTGGATTCGACAACTAAGATTGGACACGATCTTCATTACCCTTAAAGGAAAGAGAACTGAAGGCATTTTTAGTCAAAAGATGGAAGCATTGCCTTATTTGTTTCTGAGAGGGTATACAATTTTAATCCTTGATTTAACTACAATTTAGCCATTAGGGTTATCCTTCTATTGATTATTACCTGAGCCCAAACAGAAGTCGTAGCCTTTCTCAGCATATTTAGTGTGCTCAAAGAAGAAGAATTGATTATCAAGATTCTCCACTAAAAAGGGTTATATCGTGAGCTGGAAAGGAATTTTTATTGATGCCTATGCTTGGAGAAAAATCCCCCTGTCTCCATCCCCCAAAAAATGAAGCAGCAACAGATGCTCTTCTATTGGAAACATGTCTTCTCTATATCTGGGGAAAAGGAGCACTAGGTTGCCCTGCTCCAACAGAACTTCGACGACCATGGCAGAGATTGTTCTTAAAAAACCTTTGGTCATGAAAATTGCTAGGGTTACCTCGATAACCATGCATTCCGTGAGAAGCGAATTGTGAATGCAAAGTTGAGCTTGCCATTTTTTTATATTATAGTATATATTATTATATTTATATTAGATTATTATTAATTCATTTATATGTCTATTTTAATATTTTATTATTTATATTCTAATAATATTATTATTTATTTATTAGTAATATATTATATCATTATATTAATATTATATTATAATATCATGACGTTCATTTATTTAATTTTATTATTATATTTTATCATTCAATTCTAGTCTAGATATGGGACATCACAATCCACCTTTCCCAAAATTTCCTGTCCTAGAGCAATGCAAACCTCGATTTACATGGTGTCATGTTATGTAGCTCTGATTTCCAATCCAAAGATCCTCAAATGGGAATTTCAACTTGAGGTTAGAACTGTAATGAATTAAAAAATATAACTTATCAAATTTGAATATAATATTCAATTTAAAATACTAAGAGTAATTTAATTTGGGAACTTATCTTGATGTACAATGGTACTTTCTTGATCCTTGCTATGCATTGCCTTGTTCCATGATGAGTACTGATGAATAATCCTTATAATCCCTGGGAGAAACTTTATCTCTTCCTGTCCCTTATGGATTCCCTTTTAGGACACATCTATAATCCTTGGGAGAGATTTTATCTCTTCCTAGACCTTTATGGATATCCCTTTAAGTCGTATTCATTCCTTATGATTCCTGGTAGAGAATTTATCTCTTTGCAATCCTATATGGATATTCCTTTAGGACGTATCAATCTCTATAGTCCTTAGGAGAGACTTTATCTCTTCTAGACCTCTATGGACATCCCATTAGGATGTATCCATCTCTATAATCCTTAGGAGAGACTTTATCTCATCCCAGGCCTCTATGGATATCCCTTTAGGATGTATCCATCTTCATAATCCTTAAGAGAGACTTTATCTCTTCCCAGAAACTTATGGATGTCCCTTTAGGATGTATCCATATTTATAATCCTTAGGAGAGACTTTATCTCTTCCCAGATCTCTATGGATATCCCTTTAGGATGTATCGATCTTTATAATCCTTGAGAGAGACTTTATCTCTTCTCAGGCCTATGAATATCCCTTTAGGATGTATCCATCTCTATAATTTCAAGTAGAAAGTTTATCTCCTTCCAAGCCTCTATGGATATCCATTTAGGATGTATCCATATTTATAATCCTTGAGAGAGACTTTATCTCTTCCCATGCCTTTATGGGTGTGTGATCTCCACCTTAATTCTATGCAAGGAATTGAGAATATTCTTAGGTTGAATGATAAGTATAATTTTAATATTTTTATTAATATATTTTGCAGTTGCTTATTACAAATTCTCATTCCCTGATATGATATTCAACTCATTATCTATTTATCCTTGTTCACAAGTCTTATTTTTTGGTTCAGATATAAAATTTATTTGATAACAATAATTTTCCAATTAATTTGAAACGAATGAATTTCTGATTTCTAATTCCTCTTTGTCATCTTTCTTCTCTAATATTTGTTGATTGGACTTCCAAGTTTGTGCACTATTGTTATAGCTAGGGTTGGATTTCCTCAAAAATCTATCACTTTTCCCCTTCATTCAGTGATTGGATGCTATTGAGATCTCTGGTATGATGTCTAGTTTTCTTATGTGGTACTACTTTTATTTCTTTGCCAAATGTTGCTTCTATTCTATGGACTTGATTTCTTTTTCCACACTTATGTATTGATGCCCATGGTTCTTTGAACTGAAAACATAAGCCTTTCCTCATTATTTCCTCTCTTTTCTTGTGAACTTCCTTGCCTTGGAATTGGTGCCCAGTACTCCACTATTATTTGCAAAAAAACATGCTCTTCCTTGATTAGGTTTTCCTGACTCTTCATACCCATGGTGTGCCTTAGTTGGAAAATTCTTAGGTCTTTCCTTTGAAGAATTTGATTCAACCTTCTTGGCCTTTTGTATCACTTACTATAGGGTTTGATGTTATAGGGGATTTACTATAGTTTTGATGGAGTCTTTAAGCCCCTCGATTAACATATAAGTGAGTCTCCTTTGGGATAGATCTAGAACCATAACCAATAGATTTTGAAATTGATTGGAAAATTCATCTATAGTCCCAGTTTTTTTAAGATGGGTTAGCTCTTGGAAGTACCATTCGGGGTCTCTTTGATCAACCTACTAATGAGTCTTTGAGTAGATTTACTATAGGTGATGATATTTTTATGGCCTTGAGTAACAATATCGTGGTGCCACCAGTTGTGGGATATCCCTGTTAAATGGAGTATGGTGAATTTGATGGCATTTTCTTCGGTCATAGGACTGAAAAATAGGTATGTATCAAGTTTTTGGACCCACGATTGAGCGGTGTCCTCCCTTGATCCATCAAAACATGGTAGGGACATTTTATGTATCCTTGATTTAAGGTCCTTGTCAGCATGACTCTTCCTTCTATTCTATTTGCCATGGTTTTGGTCACATAATATTCCTTAAAGGGAATAAGTCCCTTGCATATATTTGGGTCATTTATTCTACACTATTTGTGGTTGGTTCCTCCTCCTCTATATTGGGTTCTTCTCTTGGAAGGAAATGAAGAATAGTAGGCCTAGGTATGGAGTTTTGGGTCGAGTGTTCATTTTCAGAATAATTGGAGTGAGTATCTCTCCTTGGGTTGGGATTGGGTCTTTCATTATGATTGCTATTGTCATACTTTGGATGGCTTGGAGTATCAATTGGTTGGTTCTTTCAAACTTGGTTTGTTCCATGAAATTAATTAATTCCCATGCTAGTTGATATGCCATAGCTTTCCCTCTTCTTGTGTGTTGATAAGTTTGGATGAACTAATTTCACAGAATTGTCAGATTATGCTTTGATACCACTGTAATATCCCCTCTCGTAAGATCCTAATATTATGAGAATATTCACTTATAACCTTAATTACAAGACACTTCTTTCTATTATATCCTTGCAATGGTGAGGTTACTTCCCTTAACACTCAAGCAAGATTTACTGATTAAATTTGTAAAATGATGATGACCTTAGATTCAACTAATGTTATAAACATTACTTGTGGAACTGATATGCTACAAAATGTATTTGAAATGGATCTGATTATACTAATATGTAATGAGTATCATATATGTATCTTATATTGTGCAGATTTTGTATCGTCCCCTGCTAGGTCAACAGTATGTCGTGATGTATTTCCTTTGTTGATATATATATATATATATATATATGCTTATTCTATAATGAATATCCAACACCATTAATAATCTCTCAATAATATAATTCAATTAGATGAGTACCTAATACATATATTCATATTTGATGCCTCCAACTGACATATAGGTTCTGATATATCGCGTAAGTGTGAACCATATTATTATGCAATGGTAAATATTAGATAAAGTAATGAGAGGAGTTTTCTATTTCCTTATTCGATGTTGAGTGTATTTTCTCCCTATGTATCACCCCCCTTTTCCTCTAAATATATGGTTGATGAGTAAGAAAATGAATTCTCCAAAAGATGTTGTTTGGCTATTATAAGTTATGATGTTCGATGCTTCTGTGTTCTAGTTTCTCCTGTAATCCTCTTCCCTTGAGTGCTGACTTTATTCTCTTGTTTTATAATTGTACCTTAATGATTGGTTGTTTTCTTCTTTTATGTATGGTGGTTGACCAAAGGTCGTGACCTTTGGTAGCCGACGACAGTAAAAGTCGGTAGCTTTATGCAGTCGTTCTTATATTAATTATACATTCATATGATATATATGTATATATATGGATATTGATATCAATACTAATAAAATATTATATTATATATAATATATATATGAATATTATAGTATCAATATTGATATTATATATTAGAATTGTGTTGAGTCAACGTTGTAGAGATAAAGAGCATTACGTCAATGGAGCAACAGAGAGAGCGAGTGGGAGGAGGTATTTTCAAAAATTCCCTTCCTGACGGATATGGAGGGCCGAATGGGAAGATGCAGTGTTCCAAACCCTTAAATAATCACATGGGCTTGGAATACTCGGGTAAATTTTGGGGGAAATGGGAAAGGAATGAAAAGGATCCTGGAGTGTGGGGACATCAATACAAAAACAAGTTCCAAAACCCTCAAAATCGATAGGGTTTTCATCCTTTACCCAACACTGATAACCAAAGAGGCTCGGGAAAGGAATGGCAACACTGGCCTTTTAATAGTCTTCAGCACAATAACGAAAGAGTTTTTGACTTTCAAAGAATCGAGCAAAAATTTTGGAGACCAAAAGAGACTGTTATAGCAATAGAGTTGCCCAAACAGGTATTTCCAAAAGTCGATATCAGTTGTGTCACTAGTGTTCTGATTGAAAATGTTGTGTGGATTGTATCCATTACCTTTTTAGAAGATCATGCTTTATTTTTAAAATGGGCTGGGAAACGACCAGTGATGAGTTTGGTTAAGGAATGGTGTCCCAAAACTTGGGGGCAATCTTTCACCCTAAAAACAATGTTGAATGGTTTTTATTTGGTGACTGTACCAACCTGCCAAGACAAGGAATGGGCACTAAATCATGGCCCTTACTTGATAGAGGGGAAAGGCCTCTACCTCACCAACTGGTCTAAGAATTTTGACCCTGATAAGGAGAAAGTTAAGGAAATACCCCTATGGATTTTACTCCCTAATTTACCACATGAATATTGGGGTTTTGAAACCCTAACTTACTTGGGAAG
Source organism: Thuja plicata (assembly GCA_018584345.1). Lineage (NCBI taxonomy): Eukaryota > Viridiplantae > Streptophyta > Pinopsida > Cupressales > Cupressaceae > Thuja > Thuja plicata. The sequence continues at coordinate 1,195,413 of MU225929.1, forward strand.
TAGGCTTGGGACATTTCTAAGGGCTGAAAAATGTCTTATGGAGAGTAACTACTCCACATGCCCTAAATTATTGATAATGTGGCAGGAAGCTCACCCCCTCCCTGATAACTTACTAATTACCACAAAAATGGAGTGTGGACACAAAAAGTGGTAGTGGAGAAAGATGATGACGCCTTGATGAGAAATAACAAGCTTAAAGCTTTGGAGATATGTGTAAAAAAAAATAAAAAAGGGACTAAAGTCGACCAGATAAATAACAAAATAATCCTTATCACCAAAGGAAGCCCACAAGGTCAATTTTTGGAAACAGAACTGAACAGAAGTATCCTAGACAAAATGATGGATAGGCAAGATAAATCAAATTATGATGGGGACATCAATGGAAGACACATAGAGGAGATTAATGAGACCATGGAGAATGAATGCAAGAATGGAAGGATTAGTTTCATGGTTGCGAGAAATGAAAAGACAAATCCAAGGGATCCTAGGGTCATGAGTGTAAATGAAAAATAAACTCAAGTGAGAGAGTCAAATGAAAATCAGATTCATAAGGCATGGAAGATGATAGCTCTGAAGATAGGTCATTGGTTAAACTCATGGAAGATGATATTTATCAGGGAGGAATTACCATCAAGGAGTTTCAATGCACATTCCATGATTTCTTTGGTATTTTACAACCCGTAAATCTCCCCTGTAATGAAGTGGAAGGCTTAAGCAGAGCTCTGGAATCTGTGTTTGTTTCTCAGCCTCCTCAAAATGAACCAAGCCCAATGAATATAATGGTCAAATAGGAGGTGATTGGGAAAGAAATAATAATGGAATGTCCCTATGTAGATGGAGGAATAAGTGAAAGTTATCCTTTCAAAGATATACATATATCCCCTATGTGAAATCTGGATAGTTCCTTTAAAAATATTAAAGACAACAGTGGAAATCTGTTAGATTCGGATGGTGAATTTCCCAATTCTACTGATGAAGATGAGGATGATGTTTTTGGTCTTGAAGATGTAGTCAATGTGATAGAGATGAGAACTATAACACAGCAGGTCACTGATAAATCTAAACCTTCTGTGGGGGAAAAAAAGAGAGGCATAAAGTCTAACAAATTGAGGTTAGCCTTAGCAGGGTGCACAACAAACCAAAGAAAATTGCTGGTCATGGGGAAGGGCTTTGTCCCTCCCCGAGAGCCATGAAAATACTATCATGGAATGTCAGGGGCTGCAATGCCCTTGACAAGATTCTCCAGATATAAAGAGGCTTTGATCAGGTGAAACCAGACATCATATTCCTACAAGAAACAAAGTTGAGTGGAGAAGATTCAGTGTGTTTTGCAAAAAAAATTGGTAGATGGAAAAGTTGTTTTCAGAGGCGATAGGTGCCTCTGGGGGACTCTGTGTTCTATGGATGGATTCATTGGTGGAAGTAAATATTATTGAAAATCATAGATCATGGATTTGGATGGAAGTAAGATCAAGACAACTACTTACTAAATTCCAAGCCTTGAACATATATGGCCCCAATAGTCCCATACAAAAAATGACATTATAGCTGGAAATCTCAAAACGCATAAGTAGACAGCCCAATGAATTTTTTTTGTTAGGTGGTGATTTTAATGCAATTTTGAATGCATCAGAGAAAAAAGATGGACTTGGATGGACTGGGAAAATTCAGAAGGATTTTTTAGACTTTGTAACAAATAATGGATTGGTGGATCTTGACTTAAGGAATGATAAATACACTTGGACTAATAGAAGGAGTGGATTCCTAAACATTGCAGAGAAACTGGACCAATTTCTCTTGGTAGGGAATTGGGCTGCCACTAACTGGACCTGCTGTACAGAGATACTACCCTTAACTGGGTCGGTTCACTACCCAATAAGTGTTAGAATACAAGAAGACAAAGTGCCAGATAGATATCCCTTCAAATTTGAAGCTATGTGGCTGTGACACAAAGATTTTCATACCCAAGTTTCTCACTGGTGGATGCAAGCTCCACCAAGAAGAGGTAATAAAGATTTTATCCTTTTCAAAAAGCTGCAATTTTTAAAAGAAAAAATCAAAGAATGGAATAGAGTTGTTTTTAAGAATATTTCTTGTGGAAAAGGCAGCTTTAGAAAATGAACTTGGGTGTCTACACTCACATATTTTGGCCAATGGGATGAGTGAAGTAGACTTTATTGAAGAAAATAGATTGAACAAAATTTATAGTGAAGCCTTAAATAGAGAAGAAGTCTATTGGAGGCAAAAATCACGAGAGCTATGGCTGGCAGAACGTGACAAAAAAACCTCTTTCTTTCACAATTCTGTGAAGGTAAGAAGATCTCAAAACAAGATCTTTTCAATACAAAACAGTGCTGGGGTTGAGGTACAAGATCTGAAGGAAATCAACTATTTCCAAAATATATTTTCAGAGGACCCCACAATGGTAGATGTAGATTTGGAATTGCAAAACATTATCCCAAGGAGTATCTTGGAGGAGAAGAATATCGTGATCAAACAACCATGCACACTTCTAGAAGTAAAAAAGGCAATTTTTTATATGGGGGCTCAGAAAGCCCCAGGTCTGAATGGTTTTCCAGCCATCTTTTACCAATAATTTTTGGACTTAGTGGGTTTAGAAGTTTGGGAGGTAGTTGAAGAATCTAGGGTTGGGGGATTCTTATTCCTTGATTTTAATAATACCTTTCTTACTCTCATTCCTAAGAAAGAGAATAGGTTGTCATTTGAGGTTTATAGACCAATTTCCTTATGCAACACTATTTATAATATCATATCAAAGGTGATGGTGAACAGATTAAAGAAGACATTATAAACAATCATATCGGAGGAGCAGAGTGGCTTCACTCTGAATAGGTCAATATATGAGGGGATTATTGTGGCACGCAAAATTATACATACCCTACAATAGAATAAAGTTGAGAAAATGATGGTTAAACTTGATATCAAGAAGGCATATGATGTTGTTAACAGAGCCTTCCTAGTTAAAGTTCTGAAATGTTTTGGTTTTTGTGAGGAAGTGATCCAATGGATAGAGAATTGTATCACAACACCTAGGTTTTTAGTATTGGTTAATGGCAGTCCACAAGGTTTTTTGAAAACCACTAGAGGAATTTGCCAAGGAGATCCTATTTCCCCCTTCTTGTTCATCATAATGGCTGAAGCTCTTGGACGATTGATAGGGGATGAGAGAGATTCAAGCGCATGGAAGGGAATTAAAATGGCTGAAGGTATGGATCCAATAACCCACCTCCAGTTTGCAGATGATACCAACTTGGTGGGGGAGGCCTCTCTAAGGGAAGCAAGGGTTATTAAAAGAACTTTGGACCTATATAGCTTTGTCTCTGGGCAATGTATAAATTGGAATAAGTTAGAGGTCTATTTTTTCAATGTAGACCTCCGAAAACAAAGGGAAATATGTAGAATTATTGGGGTTAGAACAAGAAAACTCCCTAGTAAGTATCTTGGGTTACCAATATTTAAAGGAGCATCTAAAGCCAACCTTTGGAAGAATTTAGTGGGGAAATGCTCTAAAAAATTAGAAGGCTGGAAGAGAAAGTGGCTCACCTTTGTAGGAAGGATTTTATTACTCAAATCAGTCATAAGTGCAATACCTTTCTACTCCATGATGTGCCTTAAGATCCCCAAGAAAGTAACTCAGTTAGTGGCTGGAAGAATGAGGAAGTTTCTTTGGAATGGGAAGAGTGAGGAAGATAAATGGCCTTTGATTGCTTAGCAAAAAGTATGTAAATCCAAAACAAATGAGGGTGTTGGACTGCGAGATTGGAATCTAATGAATGAAGCTTTGGGAGAAAAGTTGATTTGGAATATGTATCATAATCCAGATTTACTATGGGTCAAAATACTAAAAGCAAAATATTTAGATTCAATGGATAATGAGCATATTCTCACAACTCCAAATCCACCAAAAGGCTCTGTTGTGTGGAATTTTATGTCAAGTTGCAGGACTTTAATTACACATCACATTACTTGGCAAGTAGGAAATGGGGAGAAGGCCAAATTCTAGGATAAATCCTGGAATGAATACCCAGTGTTAGCAGCTAATCAGGAATTTTAAGAATTAAAACAAATCTTTTTAGATAGATTGGGATCACAGGTGAAATGCTATTTGGAACTGAAACAGAGCCCTTAGGGATTGGTTTGGGATTGGAAAGATGTAAGTAATATGGGTCTTACTAAACAACAGACTATAATGGTGAAATCAATCTTTGATAATAGAAGTGTGAATATATCTAGAGAAGATGATACTATAAAATGGTGTGCTACAAGTAGTGGAAATTATTTAGTAAAGATAAGATATCAACTCTTGGAGATGGAGAATGATTCAGAAGAGTAGCCTACTAGGACCCTTTGGAGTAAAGAATGCTTACCCAAAGATGGAGCCTTTGCATGGCTGGCTACTAAAGAAATAATACTCACTGGAATGAGGAGACAGAAGTTTGGATTCATAGGACCCACAAGATGTGTTTTGTGTGAAGAAGATGACGAAGATGTCAATCATTTGCTAGTGACATGTAAAGTTGCTGCTCAATGATGGAAAATGCTAAAAATTAGGTTAGGATGGCAAGGACCCTTATCTAATAAATTAAATGATATCTTCTATAGCTGGCCTAAACCACCATAAAAAATCACCTTCTCCTCAGCATGGAATGCCAACCCCTCAATACTTATTTGGGAAGTCTGGAAGGAGAGAAACTGTCTGTTATTTTAGGAGAAGAAGGAAAATGTGAAAAGGCTTATAAATAGAATCAATCATACCATTGAAGAGGTAGTGATTGTAAATTCTACCAAAATATCAAATACCACTCAATTCACTTAGTGGGATCAAAAAATACAAAGGAGCTGGCCGAGACTGAAATGCAAAATTGGGCAATATGGAGGTGGTGGAGTAGATAAAAGTAAACTTAGAGCAGCGGTGAAGTGGATCACCCCAAAGGAGGGGTGGATCAAAGTGAATTTCAATGGTGCCTCAAAGGGAAACCTAGGGTCCTCAGGTGCTGGGTAATTCTGAGAGATCATACATGAGAGACTGTGGCCTTAGGAGCCCAAAAGCTTCAAGAAGGAACAAATAATGTGGCAGAAGGAAATGTTACACTTTTGGTAGCTAGAATGGGATCCACCATAGGATTTTAGAAACTCCATCTAGAAGGGGATTCTCTTGTGATCATTAATGACATTAAAAATGGGCAGACAGAGGCATGACATCTGTAATCTTTAGTTGATAATGTTGTAAGAGTGATACAAAACTTCACAGAGTTCAAAATTACCCACACATATCGGGAGGGGAATATGGAGGCAGATGTTCTATCAAAGTGGGTAATCACCTTTGATAAGGTGGGAGATTTAAATTTTGAAATTTTCCAACTCAACAAATAAGTCATGTTATATTTCCAATTTAAAAGTTAGAATTATAAGGTTGAAAAATAATGAATAAACTAAGAGGGCTAAAAGAGTCACCATGTAATTAAAAATGAGAATACTAAAGGTATAGAGGACATGGAAGGACTGTAATTGAAGGAGGTGGAAAACTGAGTTGGCAAGAAAGTAATGATTAATCAACATTAGTAGTTTATGAGTTTGAAGTAATTATTATAAATTCTGGGTTGAGCTTCTGACGGCTTTCATTTATGAGTGATGGGATGGAAGTCAGTTTGATTGATCTGTCACATGTGTAGAGACCATCATGGTGAAAGAAGAGGGTAGTAGCTCTACTTACATTAATGATGGAAAGGAAAACCAGATGCAAGTGGTGATGTCTGATATGATGAAACACAACTATTTGAAGGCAGGAAAATATCAACTCTGCCATAACAAACCATGGTTTTCGTCACTTTTTTGGTTTTTTGTTTTGTGCAGGATTCCTTCAAATGGCTAAAATTCATACAAAATTCACTGTAAAGACAAAGCACTAGATGAAGTCCTTTGCAGGGGCAACAAGCAAGGAGAGGATTTCGAGTTTGATCAAAATCAAAACCGATAGCATGGTGAATGTTGTTATGGGTGTGCTTGGGCCTAAATTCCAAGAGTTTCGACTGATGAGAAGGGATAATACTACTATTATCTTAATGGTTATAGCATGGGGACTTGAACTGGGGGAGACAATTGAGGTGGTGAAATGGGTGGCAGAATCCTTATTTGCAAAGGATTTACTTGGCGACCTTGACTCCATTCTGGAGTGGGCAGTGCCTGGTTATGGCTCAGATTATTCTGAGTGTTTTGTTGTTGAGGAGTAAGTGAAAGAGTAGGAGAGTTCCATTTGTTAGATGGGTTGGTAAGGTGGAGGGCATTAACTACAAAATGCATATTCAAGGAGAGTGGGAGAAAGTGAAGGAGGAAATTCTTAAAAATGAACAGATGCGGGTCGCTGAAATGAATGCACTTACACTGGATGTTCCGAGAAGGGCACGAACTAGCAATTTCCAAAGGGCAAGGAGGTTTGATGGAGCAGTGAAGGCCAAATAATTGTGCGGTGGTTGAAAGCTTACTGGAGTGAAGGCCGGTTTTTTGTGGACTAAATCAAATATTTGTATGCCTAATGTATTTTTGAAGGCTATGATGTTGTTATAATATAGTCCTAAGTAGTTCTAGCTAGCCTATATTATCTTTTGCAGTAGCAGTCAATGCAAATTTCAAAGGGAAAAAAAGGAGCTCTAAATGAGAAGATAGATCTTTTATGTAATTGCCAGAGGCCCAAACTGATTATACTATTTTAAGCAACTTATGTAAAGTCTTTATTTTATCAATAAAAATCATCTATTACCGAGAAAAAAATAAATTGATATTATATATTATAATATTAATATTATTATATTGATAATAAATTTATTATTAATTCATTTATATGTCTATTTTATTATTATATTTAATCATTCAATCATAGTCTAGATAGGGAACATCACATACCAAGTATACCAATTTGTGGAATGGCTAGCAAATTTCTCATGAATGAGATCAATCACACCCAAGGAGTTGCAATAGAGCAGCCAACTGTCAAATTTATTCTGTTGAGACTTAAAAGTTTATTCCAATTGTGGTCGTGAGGATGTTCAACCATGTTAAAGTCACCTCCTAGAATCCAATCAACATTACACAAATTATTGCCCAACCAGTGCCAAAGAAGAATTCAATCTTTGGAAAGGTTAGAAGCATAGATAGAGCAAAATCCTATGAGATGTATCTTAATGAGAAGAAGAACCCAGACACAACTGTGAGAGGGATCTTCACCTTTATCAATGATAAATTTTGAAACCCAAGTAGCCATCCCAATAACAACTCCACCTTTATTGTCCAAATGGGAAGTATGTAGAAAGGTGACATCTCTCGAAACATTATGTAAAGAAGCTTCAAGTCTAATGTTACTTATTTTGACCTCTTGGAGAAATAAAATATCAGGTTTCCATTTAGTAACCATCTCTTTGACTTTATATTTGTGATGAGGAGGGAAATCCCCCTAACATTAAAAGAGAGTAATTTAAGCTTCATGAGACGGGTTAGAAGAATCTTCACCCTGAGGCAACACATTGAAACTATTGTCTAGAGCCAATTTGCATTCTTTGAATTCTTGATTTCTTGCAACGGAAGGAGATCTAGATCTTGGACGAGTGTGAGAGGAAGGAGTTGAGGAGTCACAAGAAAGAGGTTGAGGAGAAGCATGATTCAAAGGGGAAGAGGATGGTTTGGGAGAGGATGGAGAAGGGGGAGAGGGAGGAGTGATAAGTCAGGGCAACTCGGGGTGAGTGATAGGGATACAAGAAGAAACTGGGGGTTCTTTCCTCTTCCTCACAATCCTCCAACCATCTGACATGACAGTGTCTTTATATGAAGGGGCAAAATCACCAGACACATCAGAATGATTTGAGGGAGTGGGGAAAGACAGAGGAGAACTATTAGAGGCGGATGAAACATGAGAAGGGGTCAGATTAATAGGTGGAGAAGTGTGATGCATTTGAGTCATTTTGATTCTTCTAATAGGACATTCACGGATTAGATGGCCTTCCTTTCAACAATAGAAATAAGCATTCAATTTATTCAAATAGACAATTGAATGATCTAGTTCAAAACCAAGACCAAAAAACTTGATGCTTTCAAGTAAAGGATAATTAAAATCAACTTCCACACAAGCTCTAGGGTGAACCCTTAAACTTGAAAACTTAGCAGAGTTATGCTTGCACCAAATAACTCTATAAAGGGTGACACCTAGATGTTGTTGAGTTCAAATCTTCTACAATACTAAAAATTATTTAAAAAAGTTGTTCAAACTATTAGATTGACATTTGATTTAATTGAAAATTCTATATTGTAAACATCTAGATGGTGTTGAGTTTGAATATTCTACAGTACTAAAAAATGTTAAAAAATTTGTTCAAACTAAAAATAGTAAGTATATTCTAAAAACCTTATCTTCTTAATTAAACATGAAAACAAATAAATATAAATTTATAAACTTAATATAAAATTTATTTTTCAATATTCAAATTATTTTTCCTATAAGGCCCCATTTGGTTAGTGGAATTGGGGTGAAATTGGGTGCAGAACTTCTGCCTTTTTGCCAAATCCTTCGTTTGGGACGCTGAACTATAATTCAGGTTTCAGAGATCACAATCTAGTTTAGGCACCAAAATTGGTGGCACTATCTCCCCCCCCCCCAATACGTGAAATTTTAAATCATCTTTCGGGTTTTGGGTACTAGTACGAAGAAGCAATAATAGGAGTTTTGGATGCTGAAGAGGAATGAGAATATAGTAGAGAGGATTTTTAACTGCCAAATCTCCATCTCACACCCAACCACTCAAGTAATTACGCCTCTCTCTTACCTTTTTAACAGTAAACTTGAAGTTTAATTCTTCAATTCAGCATCAAAACCCTAATTTTCTCTCAGAAACATTCAATCCGGACTGCACTTGAGGGTTTGCAAAGCGGGTGCAATGGCGAGTAATGTACATGTGACATACATTAACTGAAGCCATTTTACTATTTTAAATCATCCGTAGAAATGCACGAGCTCTCTCTTTCAAGTGTATGGAGAAAAATGATATGAAATAAGCTCTTCATTTCACGATTTGAAGCCAATAAATTTGATCTTTTCTCTTTTGTTTTCCTATGAAATTATCACTCAGAATGCAACACACGAATGGTTGGAAAAGTCTTAAATTTGAAGGAAGTAGTATCACTTCTTGGCAGAGAGTCCCATTTGCTTGAGGAATTTCATTGAACAATTCACATGCCTTCTTTCTACTTACACATTTTTCTTTCATGCTCAGTGACGTCTCACATATGAAATCAAATTTGAATCATATATCCTTGAAAATAGATAATGTAGCTGAGTGCGATGGAGCTTTCTTTTCCTTTCAACTATCTAGAAAAATAAACACTAGTAGAGTATTGAGGTACTTTGGGCACTAATTTTTAAAACAAAATAAACAAGGTAGTATAGGCAGGAAAAGTGAGATCAACTTGTTTTACATTGTTTTCTTTTGTTTGTTTCTCTCTCGATTCCCCATTTTTAAAAGTTGACAATTTAAGCTCCTTGTTTGAGGTTGCAAATTAATTGAGCGAAATTCATTGCTGAAGATTAGATCTAGAGAGGAGGTTATAAAATATCACTTTTGATGCCCTATTTCTGAGGTTGAATGTTGTTGTTGACTACTTTGGCCTAGTGGACATTCTTAAAATCTTTCCTTCATTTTTCCCGTATATATCAAAATTGGCAACCAAACGCAGAAGATGGATTGTCTCAGTCATCTTTCGGGTCAACCAAACAGTCCAAACTATCTTCTGAATACATAAAACTGAAATTTCAAAACCTTATTTTGAGATAATAAGTTTTTGAGTCAAAATCTAATTCCTCAACGAAATGGTAACCCGTTTGTTTTATGGAATTGACCAGGAATTGGGATTTCCAAATTCCAGAATTGTTCAATTTAGTGTTTGTTTCCAAAATAAAAAAATTGGAATAGGTTTTTGCAAATTCTAATTTTGGGCCATTTTGAGCATTGCACAATTCCACATCAGACCCTGGAATTGCAATTGAAAAGTGGAATTGGAATTGAGAGTATTATTTTGGGAAGGAAAATCCATTCCCATTTTTGTGTCAATATTATATTGCTATAAGGATGTATGTATATATACACATTAGTGTATACACACATGAGTGTATATACATATATGTATATATAGTATATATACATGTATGTATATATACACACAAGTGTATATACATACATGTATATATATACACACATGTGTATATGTGTGTATATGTGTATACATGTGTATATACATACATGTATGTGTGTGTGTGTTTATCTACACATATGTGTATATATATACATGTGTGTATGTGTATATATACACATATGTGTATATATACACATGTGTGTATATATATATGTGTATATATATACATGTGTATATATATGCTCATGTGTATATATACATACATGTATATATACTATATATACGTGTATATATATACATACACTCATGTATATATATATACTATATATATATACATATATGTATATATACATACACATGTATATACACATATGTATATATATATATATACACATGTGTGTGTATGTGTGCATATATATACACATGTGTATATGTGTATATACATACATGTATGTGTATATATATATATGTGTGTATGTGTATATATACACATGTGTATATATATACATGTGTGTATACACACACATGTGTATATACACACATGTGTGTATATATAGACACATGTGTGTGTATACACACATGTGTGTGTATATATGTGTATATATACATACATGTGTGTATATACACACATGTGTATATATGTATATGTGTGCAAAAACAAAATTCCAATTCCAATTCCAGTTTTGTAGAACCAAACGCAGAATTTGCATCTCCTCAGTCATCTTCCAGGTGAGCCAAACAGGACAAGCCCATATCTAGAATTCATTTTCAGAATAGCATAATTATGGAATTCAGTTGAATTCCAGAATTGGCTTTTCCAGCATACACAAATTCTGCGAAACAAACGGGCCCTTTAAGTCGTATCCATCCCTTATGATTCCCGGTAGAGAATTTATCTCTTTCCAATCCTTTATGGATATTCCTTTAGGACGTATCCATCTCTATAGTCATTAGGAGAGAATTTATCTCTTCTAGACCTCTATGGACATCCCTTTAGGATGTATCCATCTCTATAATACTTAGGAGAGACTTTAACTCATCCCGGGCCTCTATGGATATCCCTTTAGGATGTATCCATCTTTATAATCCTTAGGAGAGACTTTATCTCTTCCTAGACCCTTATGGATGTCCCTTTAGGACGTATCCATCTTTATAATCCTTAGGAGAGACTTTATCTCTTTCCAGATCCCTATGGATATCCCTTTAGGATGTATCCATCTTTACAATCCTTGGGAGAGACTTTATCTCTTCTTAGGCCTCTATGAATATCCCTTTAGGATGTATCCATCTCTATAATTTTAGGTATAAACTTTATCTCCTTCCAAGCCTCTATGGATATCCCTTTATGATGTATCCATCTTTATAATCCTTGAGAGAGACTTTATCTCCTCCCATGCCTTTATGGGTGTGTGATCTTTGCCTTAATTCTATGCAAGGAATTGAGAATATTCTTAGGTTGAATGATAAGTATAATTTTAATATTTGTATTAATATATTTTGCAGTTGCTTATTACAAATTCTCATTCCCTGATATGATATTCAACTCTTTATCTATTTAGCCTTGTTCACAAGTCTTATTTTTTTGTTCTGATATAAACTTTATTTGATAATAATAATTTTCCAATTAATTTGAAACGAATGAATTTATGATTTCTAATTCCTCTTTGTCGTCTTTCTTCTCTAATATTTGTTGATTGCACTTCCAAGTTTGTGCACTATTGTTATAGCTAGGGTTGGATTTCCTCAAAAATTTATCACTTTTCCCCTTCATTCAGTGATTGGATGCTATTGAGATCTCTGGTATCATGTCTAGTTTTCTTATGTGGTACTCCTTCTATTTCTTTGCCGAATGTTGCTTCTATTCTATGGACTTGATTTCTTTTTTCCACACTTATGTATTGATGCCCATGGTTCTTTGAATCAGAAACATAAGCCTTTCCTCAATATTTCCTCTATTTTCTTGTGAACTTCCTTGCCTTGGCATTGGTGCCCAGTACTCCACTATTATTTGCAAAAATAACATGCTCTTCCTTTATTAGGTTTTCCTGACTCTTCATACCCATGGTGTGCCTTAGTTGGAAAATTCTTAGGTCTTTCCTTTGAAGAATATTATTCAACCTTCTTGGCCATTTGTATCACCTATTTCAAGGTTTGATGTTCTAGGGTATTTACTATAGTTTTGATGGAGTCTTTAAGTCCCTCGATTAACATATAAGTGAGTCTCCTTTGGGATAGATCTAGAACCATAACCGATAGATTTTGAAATTGATTGGAAAATTCCTCTATAGTCCCCGTTTGTTTAAGATGGGTTTGATGAACTATAACTGATTGAATGTTTGAAGATGTTAAGTTGATGATCACCGAGACATAGAAAGTTAATGCAAGACATTAAATCAGTTAATGTATTGTATTGTCATTGATGTCAACTTGATATAATATGTATGGTCATACTACTAAAGACTTCAAAGAACCAATGAATCTAAGGCTATGCTATCAGTAATGCATAAAAGTTAAGTATTCACAAAGTGACTGTATACACCGACGGAGTGCACACCGATGGACATAGTAAACCAACAAGAGCAAAGTCACAGTGTTACCCGACGAGCAAAAGTACAACATTACCGACGAGAAAAGTCACAGTGTTACCCGACGAGAAAAAGCACAACATTACCGATGAGCAAAGTCACAATGTTAACTGACGAGCAAAGCACATTGTAACCCGATGGACATAATTATAGTGTTGCCTGATGGATAGACAACACCGACGGACAAAAATCCTGAAGACAACTGAAGTCTCACCGATAGAATAGTCAGTTGTCACCGACGACTAACTGAAGTATTGACCGACAGAACAAAGAGTTCAGAAATGACAAAAGGCTTAGTTGTCAAGAGCTAAATATAGACTTAACTGGTAATTATCATTGTTTTAATCGAAAAGATAAAGCTAGAGATAAGTAAAGGATTTAAAGTTGTTTTTTTCAATTGGCAAGAAGATCTCTACGAGATAAAACATGAGTTTTTCTTTAAATCTAATTGGCGAGAATTGTGGATCACACCAAGTTCAAGAAAGCCAAGAAACGGTGAAATCATGTCTATATAAGAGACAAGCTAATTCAATGTGAATTAAGGGAGAGACAAGAGAATAGATGCTGAATAGATTCTGAAGGAGAAGAAAGTCTTCAGTTAGACCTGATCAATCAAGCTGAGGAAAGAGCTAAATTCTGCAGACACCGACGAACAATGATACAGTATCACAAAGCAGAACAGTGTAGAGCAGAGGTATTGAATCAATAACATTTATTAGAAAGGTAATGTACTTACAATAGATCTAAAAATCCACAATTCTAGTTGTATATGTGAACAAATCAATTTACTGTTTCAATTTAACCATTGAAGCATCAAGTTTCTTAACCAAGCAGGACTTAAAAGTCTTTTCTAATTGAGATACATCCCAAGGAGTATCAAAAAGTTTGATCATACAAAGTAGCATTGGATATGACTGATACCTATTGACAGGCCAAGTGAGTGTTTGATCAAGGATGGTAGCATTAGATTCCAGACACTAAGTGAAAAACTATTCATTTAAATCCTCTAACAAGGTCACACCTAACAGTGTGTTTGTAACCTTTAACAACATTGGCTCTTCACCGAGCTCACTTCAGAAGAGTGAAAATTTGGGTTACCGGTCCCAGTGGTTTTTCCCTTAACAAGGTTTCCACGTTAAAAATCCATGTGTCAATGTGTTTATGAGTCATTACTTTATTGTTTTTCATTTCACATAAGTAAATCTGGATTGATCGGTATACACTAGTTATTTACTGTATTTCAGTAAATAGAAAGACTGCTAATCGGTAAAAGTAAGAATAAGGTTTGAAAGAGTAATCCGAGCAGTAGTTATTTTTTATTAATATTTCAAGGCAATAATCTTGTAGAAATGAAGATAACTAGAGGCTTATAAATGTGGTAATAAATTTCTGGGTTGATTCAAGGATTAATTTTTGAGGCCACTGATTCACCCCCCCTCTCAGTTATTCTAACAATTGGTATCAGAGCTTGTGTACTTAGAAAGAGAGTTTAACAGCTCAAGCAAAAGATCACAAGATGAACAGACGAGATGTGCCCAAGTTAAATAAAGATAACTTTGCATCATGGAAAAGTAGGATAAGACTCCACTTATCAGGTATTGGAAATGATGTTACTCAATACTTAGATACTGAATATGTGTTGCCCATAGGAGCACTCAAAGTTGAACAAATGAGAGAGAAGCATGAGC
>MU225929.1:1211851-1227640 GCA_018584345.1 Thuja plicata
GTTACACACCCAATGTAAGTTACTTCAAGATCTTTGGTAGTCAATGTTATATCTTAAAAGATGATATAAATGGAAAGCTTGACTCCAAAAGTGATGAAGGTATCTTTCTAGGGTATTCCACCAAGAGTAAGGCTTATAAATGTCTTAATAAAGCCTCTAACAACATTGTTAAAAGTGCAAATGTAAAGATAGATGAATTTGCAGAGAAGAATGAAAAGGAAATCACAAAAGAATCAGAGGACTACAACAGGTTTGTTTAAAATGAAGAACCTGACACTCTACCCGAACAACAATGTATAGCTCCAGAGCATTAGGTTGCAAATACCAAAAATCAGGATATTTCTCAAGATGATGTACCGAGCGATGGAGATCAGAATGAAGGACAAAATGATGATCAAGATGATAGACAAAGAATTGAACCTATACTTGCCAAGTATGTCAAAAGGAACCATCCACAAAACCAGCTCATAGGAGACAAGAAGGCTGGTATGAGAACCAGAAGTAAGTCTCTAAACACAAGATGTCTAATTTGTATTTTGAGCCAAAATCTGTCAATGCTGCACTTGATAATGAAGAATGGATTAGTGCTATGAATGAAGAAATTGAGAAGATTGAGAAAAAAAGACATAGACACTTGTACCGAGACCAGATGACAAGAATGTCATCGGTACCAAATGGATATTTAGAAATAAGCTGAATGAGAATGGAGAAGTCACCAGAAATAAAGCAAGACTAGTATGCAAGGGGTATGCACAAGAAGGGATTGGCTATGGAGAAACCTTTGCATCCATTGCTAGGCTAGAATGAGTGAGAATATTACTTGCTTATGCTGCATTTAAAGGATTCAAGGTATACCAGATGGATGTCAAGTTTGCATTCCTAAATGGAATACTTGAGGAAGAGGTATACATTGAGAAACCAGAAGGGTTTGTTGATCCAGACAAGAGGAACATGGTATGTAGACTACACAAAGCCTTGTATGGATTGAAACAAGCATCGAGAGCCTGGTATGAAAGACTTCATTCCTATCTCATAAGTTTTAGATTTGTAAGAACTAGTGAAAACAATAATCTTTATTTGAAGGAAGATACTGATGCTAACATTTTGATTGCTGAAATATTTTTTGATGACATCATATTTGGAGGCAATGATATGCTATGCAAATCATTTGCAAATGAAATGAGCAAAGAGTTTGAGATGTCTATGTTTGGAGAGATCAAGTTCTTTCTCGGTCTACAGATCATGCAACAAGATGAAAGATTCCAAGCCAGTTGGAACATCGATGGAAACTAGATGTAAGCTGACAAAGGAGGACAAGTCACTTGAAGTAAATCAGACTTTGTATAGATCAATGAGTGACAAATTCATGTATGTTGTACATACTAGACCAGATAATGCACATGCAGTAGGAATAGTTGTAAGATTTTCTACTAATCCCATGAAATCATATATGATTGTTGTGAAAAAAATCTTAAGATATCTGAAGAATACCGAGGACTATGGCTTATGGTATAGAAGAGAAGGCAAATTTGAACTTAAGGTCTTTACCGATGCTGATTGGGCTGTAAACATTGATGATCGAAAGAGCACAATTGGAGGAGCATTATTTATGGGTGACAGACTTGTCACATGGATCAGCAAGAAGCAAGGATGTATCTCTTAGTCTACTGCAGAAGCAGATTATGTTATTGCTGCTGCAAACTGCTCAAATATTGCATGGATCAAACAGTTATTGGAAGGTATGAATATGAAAATTCTTGAACTAGTAATTATCTATTATGATAATACCAGTGCAATTAACATTTCCAAAAATCTAGTCATGCATGCTAAGACAAAGCATATTGCTATCAAGTATCATTATTTGAGAGAACAAGTTCAAGAAAAGGAGGTGATACTTGAGTATGTGCAATCAAAGGAACAATTAGCTGATATCTTCACCAAGCCACTACCCAAGGATACATTTGAGTACTTGAGAAAGAGACTAGGGGTCAGAACCTTGTCTATTGGCTAGTAAGATGACTAGAAGGCTGCATTAGCCTACATATTATCAGAATATCATTCATGTTGATGCAAGCAAAGAGATGGAATTCAAAGATACATCTGTACACAACAAGGTATTTATCTACACCAAGCACCAGAGTTGTATTGCTGATGGATTGGGAAATTCAAGGAATATATTGAATGGATAGAAATGATTGTTTGGCATTACTGGAAAATATTTGTTTGACATTGTTGTCAAAGGGAGAGATTATATCCATTATCACATTATCCAAAGGGAGAGATGTAAGCAGAAAGGGAGAGTACATACAAAGGGAGAGATTGTTGACAAGAGAGAAAAGAGACATCAAAAGAAAAGAACAGTCAAAGGGAGAGAGTTTTACACAAGAAGAGAACACATCGCATCAGAAGAAGAAAGATTCTACATCTATCCAATGAAGGGATTGAAGACAGAAAGAGAGCTGCAAGAATCAAATCTAAGCTATGTGAGCTTACCGAGGACTAGATATTTGTATCGGTTATAGTACATAAGATTGGTAGTTTGATTAACTTCATCTTTTATATTTCATATTGTATTAGTGATAATATAGTGTGATAATGTAGTGTGTTGCCCTCAATGCCAAAGGGAGAGATTGATGAACTATAATTGATTGAATGTTTGAAGATGTTAAGTTGATGATCACTGAGACACAGAAAGTTAATGCAAGACATTAAATCAGTTAATGTATTATATTGTCATTGATGTCAACTTGATATAATCTGTATGGTCATACTGCTAAAGATTTCAAAGAACCAATGAATCAAAGGCTATGCTATCAGTAATGCATAAAAGTTAAGTATTCACAAAGTGACTATATACACCGACAAAGTGCACACCGACGGACATAGTAAACCAACGAGAGAAAAGTCACAGTGTTACCTGACGAGCAAAAGCACAACATTACCAATGAGCAAAGTCACAATGTTACCCGATGAGAAAAAGCATAGCATTACCGACGAGCAAAGTCACAGTGTTAACCGACGAGCAAAGCACAGTGTAACTCGACGGACAAAATTACAGTGTTGCCCGACGGACGAAGATCCTGAAGACAACTGAAGTCTCACTGATGGAACAATCAGTTGTCACCGACAACTAACTGATGTATTGACTGAAAGAACAAAGAGTTCAGAAATGACAAAAGGCTTAGCTGTCAAGAGCTAAATATAGACTTATCTGGTAATTATCATTGTTCTAATCGACAAGATAAATCCAGAGATAAGTAAAGGATTTAAAGTTGTTTTGTCCAGTTAGCAAGAAGATCTCTATGAGATAAAACATGAGTTTTTCTTTAAATCTAATTGGCGAGAATTATGGATCACGCAAAGATCAAGAAAGCCAAGAAACAGTGAAATCATGTCTATATAAGAGACAAGATAATTCGGGAAGTGACAAGAGAATAGATGTTAAAGAGATTCTGAAGGAGAAGAAAGTCTTCATTCAGACCTGATCAATCAAGCTGAGGAAAGAGATAAATTCTGCAGACACCGAGGAATAGTGATACAACATCACATAGCAGAACAATGTGGAGCAAAGGTATTGAATTGATAACATTGATCAGAAAGGTAATGTACTTACAATAGATCTGAAAATCTGCAATTCTACTTGTATATGTGAACAAATCAATTTACTATTTCAATTTAACCATTGAAGCATCAAGTCTCTTAACTGAGGAGGACTTAAAAGTCTTTTCTAATTGAGATACATCCCAAGGAGTATCAAAAAGTTTGATCATACAAAGTAGCATTGGATATGCCTGATACCTATTGACAGGACAAGTGAGTGTTTGATCAAGGATGGTAGCATTAGATACCAGATACTAAGCGACAAACTATTCATTTAAATCCTCTAACAAGGTCACACCTAACAGTGTGTTTGTAACCTTTAACAGGGTTGGCTCTTCACCAAGCTCACTTTAGAAGAGTAAAAATTTGGGTTACCGGTCCTAGTGGTTTTTCCCTTAACATGGTTTCCACGTTAAAAATCTATGTGTCAATGTGTTTATGATTCATTACTTTATTGTTTTGTATTTCACATAAGTAAATATGGATTGATCGGTATACACTAGTTAATTACTGTATTTCGGTAAATAGAAAGACTGCTAATCGGTAAAAGTAAGAATAAGGTTTGAAAGAGTAATCCGAGCAGTAGTTATTTGTTATTTGTAGGAATTAAGATAAATAGAGGCTTATAAATGTGGTAATAAGTTTTTGGGTTGATTTAAGGATTAATTTTTGAGGCCACTGATTCAGCCCCCCTCTCAGTTATTCTAACAGGGTTAACTCTTGGAAGCACCATTCGGGGTCTCTTTGATCAACCTACTAATGAGTCTTTGAGTAAATTTACTATAGGTGATGATATTTTTATGGCCTTGAGTAACAATATCATGGTGCCACCAGTTGTGGGCTATCCCTATTAAATGGAGTATGGTGAATTTGATAGCATTTTCTTCGGTCATAGGATTGACAGATAGACATGTATCAAGTTTTTGGACCCACGATTGAGTGGTGTCCTCCCTTGATCCATCAAATCATGGTAGGGACATTTTATGTATCCTTGATTTAAGGTCCTTGTCAGCATGACTCTTCCTTCTATTCTATTTGCCATGGTTTTGGTCTCATAATATTCCTTAAAGGGAATAAGTCCCTTGCATATATTTGGGTCATTTCTTCTACACTATTTGTGGTTGGTTCCTCCTCTATAATGAGTTCTTCTCTTGGAAGGAAAGGCATAATAGTAGGCCTAGGTATGGAGTTTTGGGTCGAGTGTTCGTTTTCAGAATGATTGGAGTGAGTATCTCTCCTTGGGCTGGGATTGGGTCTTTTATTATGATTGCTATTGTCATACTTTGGATGGCTTGGAGTATCAATTGGTTGGTTCTTTCAAACTTGGTTTGTTCCATGAAATTACTTAATTCCCATGCTAGTTGATATGCCATAGCTTTCCCTCCTCTTGTGTGTTGATAAATTTGCATGAACTAATTTCACAGGATGGTCGGATTATGCTCTGATACCACTATAATGTCCCCTCTCGTAAGCTCCTAATATTATGAGACTATTCACTTATAACCTTAATTGCAAGAGACTTCTTTCTATTATATCCTTGCAATGGTGAGGTTACTTCCCTTAACACTCAAGCAATATTTACTGATTAAATTTGTAAAATGATGATGACCTTAGATTCAATTAATGTTATAAACCTTACTTGTGGAACTGATATGCTACAAAATGTATTTGAAATGGATCTGATTATACTAATATGTAATGAATATCATATATGTATCTTATACTGTGCAGATTTTGTACTGTCCCCTGCTAGGTCAACAGTATGTTGTGATGTATTTCCTTTATATATATATATATATATATATATATATATATATATGTATATATGATGATGATGATGATGAATATCCAACACCATTTATAATCTCTCGATAATCTAATTCAATTAGATCGTACCCAATACATATATTTATATTTGATGTCTCCAACTGACGTATAGGTTCTGATATATCGCGGAAGTATGAACCATATTATTACGCAATGGTAAATAATAGATAAAGTAATGAGAGGAGTTTTCTATTTCCTTATTCGATGTTTAGTGTATTTTCTCCCTATGTTTCACCTTCCTTTTCCTCTAAATATATGGTCGATGAGTAGAAAAATGAATTCTCCAAAAGACGTTTGGCAATTATAAGTTATGATGTTCGATGCTTCTATGTTCTAGTTTCTCCCGTAATCCTCTTCCCTTGAGCGCTGACTTTATTCTCTTGTTTTATAATTGTCCCCTAATGATTGGTTGTTTTCTTCTTTTATGTATGGTGGTCAACCAAAGGTCGTGACCTTTGGTAGCCGACGAAAGTAAAAGTCGTCAGCTTTATGCAGTCGTTCTTATATTAATTATAACATTCATATGATATGTTGATATATATATATATATATATATATATATATATATATATATATATATATATACTAATAATATATTATATTATATATAATATATATGAATATTATAATATAAATATTGATATTATATATTATAATATTAATATTATTATATTGATAATAGATTTATTATTAATTCATTTATATGTCTATTTTATTATTATATTTTATCATTCAATCCTAGTCTAGATAGGGGGTCCATCACATACCAAGTATACCAATTTGTGGAGTGGCTAGCAAATTTATCATGAATGAGATCTATCACACCCAAGGAGTTACAATAGGGCAACCAGCTGTCAAATCCATTCTACTGGGACTTAAAAGTTTATTCCAATTGCGGTCATGAGGATGTTCAACCATGTTAAAGTCACCTCCTAGAATCCAATCAACATTAGGTAAATTATTGCCCACCCAGTCCCAAAGAAGAATTCACTCTTTGGAAAGGTTAGAAGCATAGATAGAGAAAAATCCTATGAGATGTATGTTAATGAGAAGAAGAACCCAGACACATTTGTGAGAGGGATCTTCACCTTTATCAATGATATATTTTGAAACCCAAGTAGCCATCCCAATAACAACTCCACCTTTATTCTCCAAATGGGAAGTATGTAGAAAGGTGGCATCTCTCCAAACATTATGTAAAGAAGCTTTAAGTCTAATGTCACTTATTTTGACCTCTTGGAGAGATAAAATATCAGGTTTCCATTTAGTAACCATCTCTTTGTCTTTATATTTGTGATGAGGGAGGGAAATCCCCCTAACATTAAAAGAGAGTAATTTAAGCTTCATGAAATAGGTTAGAAGAATCATCACCCTGAGGCAGCACATTGAAACTATTGTCTAGAGCCAATTCATGTTCTTTGAGTTCTTGATTTCTTGCAACGGAAGGAGATCTAGATCTTGGACGAGTGTGAGAGGAAGGAGTTGAGGAGTCACAAGAAATAGGTTGAGGAGAAGCATGATTCAAAGGGGAAGAGGTTGGTTTGGGAGAGGATGGAGAAGGGGGAGAGGGAGGGGTGATAAGTCGGGGCGACTCGGGGTGAGTGACAGGGATATGGGAAGAAACTGGGGGTTCTTTCCTCTTCCTCAAATCCTCCAACCATCTGACATGACAGTGTCTTTATATGAAGGGGCAAAATCACCAGACACATCAGAATGATTGGAGGGATTGGGGGAAGACGGAGGATAATTGTTAGAGGCGGATGAAACGTGATAAGGGGTCGGATTACTAGGTGGTGAAGTGTGATGCATTTGAGTCATTTTAATTCTCCTAATAGGACATTCGCGGATTAGATGGCCTTCCTTTGAGCAATAGAAATAAGCATTCAATTTATTCAAATAGACAATTGGATGATCTAGTTCAAAACCAAGACCAAACAACTTGATGCTTTCAAGTAAAGGATAATTAAGATCAATTTCCACACAAGCTCTAGGGTGAACCCTTAAACTTGAAAACTTAGCAGAGTTATGCTTGCACCAAATAACTCTTTAAAGGGTGACACCTAGATGGTGTTGAGTTCAAATCTTCTACAATACTAAAAATTGTTTTAAAAAGTTGTTCAAACTATTAGATTGACATTTGACTTAATTGAAAAGTCTATATTGTAGACATCTAGATGGTGTTCAGTTTAAATATTCTACAATACTAAAAAATGTTAAAAACATTGTTCAAACTAAACACAGTAAGTATAATCTAAAAACCTTATCTTCTTAATTAAACATGAAAACAAATAAATATAAATTTATAAACTTAATATAAAATTTATTTTTCCTATAAGGCCTCGTTTGGTTAGTGGAATTGGGGCAAAATTGGGTGCAGAACTTCCGCCTTTTTGCCAAATCCGCCGTTTGGGACGCTAAACTGCAATTCAGGTTTCAGAGATCACAATCTGGTTTAGGCACCAAATCGGCAACACTATCGTCCCCCCCAATAGGTGAAATTTGAAATCATCTTCTGGGTTTTGGGTACTAGTACGAAGAAGCAGGAGGTTCGAATGCTGAAGAGGAACAAGAATATAGTGGAGAGGATTTTAAACCGCCAAATCTCCATCTCACACCCCAACACTCAAGTAATTACACCTCTCTTAATTTTTTAACAGTAAACTTTAAGTTTAATTCTGCAATTCGGCATCAAAACCCTAATGTTCTCTCAGAAACGTTCAATCTGGACTGTACTTGAGGGTTTGCAGAGCGGGTGCAATGGCAAGTGATGTACATGTGACATACATTAACTGAAGCTATTTTACTATTTTAAATCATCCGTAGAAATGCACGAGCTCTCTCTTTTAGGCGTATGGGGGAAAAATGATATGAAATAAGCTCTTCATTTCACGATTTGAAGCCAATAAATTTGATCTTTTCTCTTTTGTTTTCCTATGAAATGATCACACTCACAATGCAACACACGAATGGCTTGAAAAGTCTTAAATTTGAAGGAAGTAGTATCACTTCTTGGTAGAGAGTCCCATTTTCTTGAGGAATTTCGTCGAACAATTCTCATGCATTCTTTCATGAAATCAAATTTGAATCATATATCCTTGAAAATAGATAATGCAGCTGAGTGTGATGGAGCTTTCTTTTCCTTTCAGCTATCTGGGAAAATAAACACTAGTAGAGTATTGCGATACTTTGGGCACTAATTTTTAAAACAAAATAAACAAGGTAGTACAGGCAGGAAAAGTGAGATCAACTTGTTTTACATTGTTTTCTTTTGTTTGTTTCTCTCTCGATTCCCCATTTTTGAAAATTGACAATTTAAGCTCCTTGTTTGAGGTTGCAAATTTATTGAGCGAAATTCATTGTTGAAGATTAGATCTAAACAGGAGGTTATAAATTGTCACTTTTGATGCCCTATTTCTGAGGTTGAATGTTGTTGTTGACTGCTTTGGCCTGTGGACGTTCTTAAAATCTTTCCTTCATTTTGCCCGCATATATCGAAATTGGCAACCAAACGCAGAAGATGGATTGTCTCAGTCATCTTTCGGGTCAACCAAACGGTCCAAACCATCTTCCGAATACACAAAACCGGAATTTCAAAACCTTATTGTGAGATAATAAGGTTTTGAGTCAAATTCTAATTCCTCAACGAAACGGTAACCCGTTTGTTTCACGGAATTGACTAGGAATTGGGATTTCCGATTTCTGGAATTGTTCAATTCAGTGTTTGTTTCCAAAATAAAAAATTGGAATAGGTTTTTGCGAATTCTAATTTTGGGCCATTTTGAGCATTCCACAATTCCACCTCAGACCTTGGAATTGGAATTGAAAAGTGGAATTGAGAGTATTATTTTGGGAAGGAAAATCCATTCCCATTTTTGTGTCAATATTATATTGCTATAAGGATGTATGTATATATACATGTGTGTATATACACATAAGTGTATATATACACACATGAGTGTATATACATATATGTATATATACATGTATGTATACATACACATGAGTGTATATACACACATATACACACGTGTGTATACACACACATGTGTATATATGTGTATATGTATGTATGTGTATATATATACACAAATGTGTATATATGTGTATATGTGTGTATACACACATGTGTGTATATATATACACATGTGTGTATGTGTATACATGTATATATACATACATGTATGTGTGTATATATATGTGTGTATATATACATACATGTGTGTATATACATGTGTATATATACATGTGTGTATATACACTCATGTGTATATATACATACATGTATGTATATATACACATGAGTGTGTATATATACATACATGTATATATACTATATATACATGTATGTATATATACATACACATGTATATACACATATTTATATATACACACATGTGTATATGTGTATATATATACACATGTGTGTGTATATATGTGTGTACACACATGTGTGTATGTGTGTATATATATACACATGTGTATATGTGTATATACATACATGTATTTGTATATATGTGTGTGTATATACACACACGTGTGTATATATACACGTGTATGTGTGTATATATGTGTATGTGTGCAAAAACAAAATTCCAATTCCAATTCCAATTTTTTAGAATCAAACACATAATTTGCATCTCCCGAGTCATCGTGAACCAAACAGGACAAGCCCATATCTAGTATTCATTTTCAGAATAGCAGAATTCCGGAATTCAACAGTTGAATTCCAGAATTGGCTATTCCACCGTACACGAATTCCGCGAAACAAACGGGTGTAAGGGTTCGACGTCGATATTTGCCTGTTAAAATTTTAGATTTATATTAAATTATACACAAAAATTGTTTGTTTTGTATGGTTAATTTTCAGGTCTGCATAATTTCGTATAGAACGATAGCGATACACTATTTTGAACCAGAAATTTTCAGCAGCGACTTCGATTATTAGCAGAGAGCAGTGAAGAAAAGAGACAATGAGAGAAGAGAGAGGGGGTAATAACAAGCAGAAGAGGAGCGAAGAATTGGCCGTGGAGGGGCAGAGGCATCTAGAAGGCACCGTTGAAGCAGCGCATCAGATTCTGGCTTCCATGAACCAAGAGCTGTGCGACCCCTATCTCTGGGTACCCCCCACCAACAGAGATCACGATCCCTCCCTTGCTGCCGGAGGAGGCGGAGGCGGAGGCGGTGCATTGGATGATGCAAGACTCCGCTACAAAAAGTCTGTCGATTCCCTTAGGGATGTCATTTCGCTCATCTCCTCATCTCAGGTGTTTCACAGCGTTCTGCTGTTCATTTACTCTATTGAGCTTTTCAATTTCACTTTTTTTTTTTGGGTTTCAATCATGAAAGTGAAAATGTGTCTTGCACTCAATCTGCAGTTTGGAATAGAAGCTGTTTTATTAGGAGTATTATTCATAAATAAAAGTACTGTGTGTCTTTTCTGATGCAAGGGAAACCTAATCGGCATATATGCAATGAGTCAACTACTGAAATTCTGGCTCGCTCACAATCTGTAGATTGGAAAAGGTTTTGTCATTAGGAGTAATGTATATAAATAACAATACTGCGCGATTGGAAAAGGTTTTGTCATTAGGAGTTCAATTGGCACATATGCCCGGAAGCGGCTACTGAAATTCTGTCTTTCCCACAATCTGTACGTTGGGAAGCTGTATTAATTAGGAGTATTGTTTATACTCTGTGTATTTTTGGATGCAAGACAAACCCAATCAACATTTATGCCCGAAAATCAACTACCATGGCTTGAAAGCAATGTCGCAGTTAAATAACTTTAAGGTCTGCCATCAGCATGTATGCCCGCGTTGAATATGTTTTCGATGAGTAGGGAGCAAGGTGCCAAATTGTGCTACCATTGTACTGTGCTTAAATATACAACTTCCCTCTAGATTGAGTTTGTGCGTTCTTTATGAGGTACCCATGACTTGACCATCTGGACTACTTGGGCTATACAAGAAACCGATGTTTGGCACCGTGTAATTGCACGCGAATCTTATCTAGAGTGTCTGAAGTTTTTTGTGTCCATCTTAGAGTATAAGTTGATAAGTTAACTGTGAGCCTGATTCTCAAGGATTTTTGGTGTGATGAATCTACCTTCAATTGTCATCAGCATCTTGAACAGTGTAATTGGAAAGAGGGATAAATTATTAGCACGTGATACTAAAAATGCTGCGGGAAATAAGTTGCACAACATAGTAGTTAGGTGTCATTATCTTCGAGGTAAAGTGAAGAGTCATTTGCAGGATTCAATTCCCAGGAAAGGGCAGTTCACAGATATCAATAGGAAACAACTTTCAATCAATCTGGGCTTCAGCCACAAAAGGAATCCTATCCTAAGGAGGATTGCTTATTGTTTTCCTAAGCAGTTTTCTCCCTTGAATCGATTTGGGATCATCGGATTCCTATTTTTTCAGTTGTCTTTTGTAAATTTTGTTAACAATGGTTTAATACCACTGTGTTAACAATATCTGACTGTTATATTTCAGAAATGGGTTATTTAGAAATCTTAGTTTCTGTACAGCTTTGTGTCGGGATGTGAAGTATTTAGGAAATATTCATGATGTTAACTTTTTGTTTTGGAAGTTAGAGAAATGCAATAATATGGCATATTTTTGAAGAAATTAACAATTGGGAAGTTTATGTTGAGATTTTGCTTTGAAATACCTCCTCTTTTAGATTACATGTTCTGGATGTTAACCAGGTAACATTGTTGATTCTATAATTCAGACTAAACCACACGAGGGAGACGCCATAATGGGTACAGAGAATAATGGAGATCAAGATGAGATACAAATACTAGAACAACGGGCTTCAGAGCTCAGAGAGGTATTGTCTTATTTAAGAACACAGTTTTATGCCAATTTGTTCTTTTCATTGTTTAAAAAAATAATTTGGGAAACAATGTATAGGGCTTTGACTGTGTTCTTTGCCAGCACAATGCTTTATTTTTCTTTTTTCTTTTTCTATCATTATTTAAGATCAGAGTATGACTCACACATTAGTACATTCTTATTCTAGAAGCTTCAAATATCCACCCTTTTTCTTTATTGAGTACTGTTGCTAACTTGCTACCAATGCTGATAAACTTTCGCGCTCAAAACTCAGCTAGACAAGAATTATATGGATTGTCCATGATGACACATCTTTTCAATATGTTGATGGAGGTATATTGGAATTTGGGAATTCATGGAGCTTAATGCAATTTCTATAGGAATTGAAAAGTTTTCTTCCTAACATGGTCATTCACAAAACTTAAATTGATTTGCATTCGCAACATCATTATTACAAGCTGAGAAGGAAGATCCAATTTGAAAGATTTTTTTTGCCAGTATGATGCAAAATGGTACGAGGCACATATCAAAGAGGTTTAGGCTTAGAATGTCAAGAGATTAAAATCTTTGTTTATCTGAGTACGGTGAAAATTTTCACCTACCAGAAAACTTGGAGGTATTTGATGCCAATCATTAAGTATTTTCTATTTTGCTTGACTATTGAATAATGTGTTATAAACAACTGCGTGGACTTTAGCCAAACATTGGAAAAGAAAAGAGGCCTTAGGCTGCTCCTTTCCTTGATGAGACAAAGCTGTGGGGAGAACTGCCAGCAGCTCTTGTGTAACTAGGACTTAGTATCCATAGCAATCGTTAAATACAGAGCTTTTTTGTGGTGGACATGGATAGTTAATCATAACTAGGCTGCAAAGCATAAAGATATGTACTCCTCTACTTATTCTGGTTGTGATGGACAGGGAGTGTGAAACAAGGAATGGTTAACTACCTCAATTTGATCATTCTTTTGTGGATCAAAGGATTCAGTGAACTTCAGCTGACATCCCGAGGGTTTCCTGAATTTGATCCAGTGTTTATTTCCTATTTTTGCTTTCAGGAGATGAGAACGAAGCCATTGCAAATGTCCCACCACGAGGCCAAGAAATTGTTGTTATACTATATTTTAATCCAAGCTACTTGGATAACACTGGTCAAGAATCTGTCTACTCCAGTACTATTATTATATTCTTGAATTGTGACCATAACTGTCGCGCAACTGAAGTGATGAGAAATCTGATCTATAAATGTTTAGAAAAAAAGAAAATGAGTTGAAATCTTGTTTTTTTTTAAATTTCCAAAACAAAGTCTGTAATTTCTGGAAAAATCTGTAGTATTTTGACAGCGAAGGAAAATCACTAAAATCTTATAAGGGACCAATAGAGCTATATCATTTTTGAGAAAAACAGTCTTTGACACAAAATAAATATACATTCCTTGGTGTGATGCCTGATTGGAAATGCATGGTCTGCCAAACAGATACCTTCTTCGAAAAATATACTTTGAAGAGAAGTTATAAACAACCACTCAGTCCCAAAGTCTCTAAGAACAACACAGTAGTCTCTCACTGATTACTATCGAAAACACTCCTTCCTATCCTTGGTACTATCGTGTTCAAAATTCAAATACATTCCTATATGTCCAGAATCAGGCTAATAATAGAAAAAATATTTGGTCCTAGAGAAGCTAAGATATCGAGAAGATTCCTTTGCTGATTTAAAAATACAGGAAAAGAGCTAAGAATTCTTATTTGGATTCACAATATCATTATAGTCTAGACTCTAAAGAGCACTGATATGGAATATAAGAAGATAATCAAAAATATATTAAAAGAAACTTTAAGTAACTTAACGGAATCATATTAACTTTGCACCAGTTTTTTATGGAAAAAAAGAACAGCTTTGTGGATGGTTTAGTTTGAAGTAAAAACTTGAAAATAGGAAGACAAATGATCAATGATCAATGGGATTAGGAACATATCTCTACGAGCTTGTGTTCTTCCTCTTCTTGCCCTTTCCTCTTCCTCCTCTTCTCTTTTTCATTTTTTCTTTATTCTTACTCTCTTTAAGCAATTGCAAAAGAGCATGGGCCAGGTTTTTCTTAAGTTTTTTATTTGGTTGGGGCATCTTGCTCTGTCCCCCTTTTAGGTTTATGTTTAAGGAAAGACTTTAATGGTTGGGTTTTTTTTCCCTTCTGACTGGGATGCTTGAACGTCTCTAGGATGGTTGAAGATACTTGGATTTCCCTTAGTCTGTCTTTGGAGACAAGGGCATACCTATAAGGCTATATACCCTCCCAATAGAGGGATGTCTAGGATGCCATGCACGGGACTGGGACACATCCTGGTGGATCCCTACTGTGGATAACTAATATAAAGTTGCTACACTCCAAAGAAGCACTCCCCAGCTCCAAAGATTTTTAAGAAAAAGTGTCATTTGTGCTACACATGAGCCAAATACTTTTTCTACTTAAGAAAAGGATTAATTTGAAATGGCGAAATTGAAAATACAACCAAATGCACCTTCTTGTCACCCGTTTCTGTTACAGCTGAAATTTATCTTTGTTTGGTAGGCAGTTTTTTGGGTTTTTTGGGTCTTCATGTGGGCAGCTTGCACTTTTCTCTTGGCATTTCTATGATCATCTTTCCACTTAACTGTGGTTTTTGTAAGCGTGCTATATGCAGTGATGGTTGAATGCCACTGTATTTTGCTCCTCTCTGCCAGGTTCTATTTAAAACTGGCTTCTGTAATATCTTCCATTCTTTATATATATACAGGCTCTATGCCTTTTACTTGAAATTGAAAATTGTGAGTATAGATGTTGCATTTGTTTAGACTTAGAATGGTTTTATGATTTATCACAGAGTAACATGGGGACGCGTCCCCCCCCCAAATCCCAAATGCACCCGGGACGGGGACGCACCCAGGACGGGGGGACGCCGTTCCCGCGTTCCCAGCGGCGCCACCATTCAGCCACCAATCATCGGGGACGCGGGGACGTCCCCACGTCCCCCTTTTGGGAACGGGAATTTCCAGACGTCCCATTTTTGGGAACGGGAACTTCCAGACGTCCCTCGACCCCAAAAGGGGACGTACGGGCGTCCCCCGTCAAAACACATAAAAAAAGCAATTTTTTTAAAAAAAGACAACATTATTTAATTGCTAAGTGTGTCGTTTTTTAACCCTAGGGAATGTGGGGCCCACTTCTTGTGCTAAAAAGATAGAACTAAGAAAACTAAATAGGGCTTCATTTGCATTCATTTTATGGTTTTTTTGTGTTTGCAACAGCAACAAGAAGAAGAGTGAAGAGCTCATAAAAGAGTGTTTGTAAGAGTGAAAAGAGTGATTGCAAGCCAAAGAGGAGTGACAAGGAGCAAGAAGAAGAGGAGGAGGAAGATTTTTCACCTTGTTCAAAAGATTTTTCAAGCAAAAGGTAGGGTTTCTCACTGTTTTTTTATTTTATTTTCTGATTTTCAAATGAATGCATTGTTCATTGTTTTGAGTTTTACTTTTAGTCTTTTATATTT
>MU225929.1:1230642-1244889 GCA_018584345.1 Thuja plicata
CGGAAACTTGTCCCCCCGTCCCCCCGTCCCCCAGGGCGGTGTAACTATGATTTATCATCTAGGGACTGAGCTAAAATTAGGTATTGAGGAAATGACAAAATATATTTAAATTGAATGCATGATGCTTATTCTTATTCCTTACTCTTGTGGAACATTTAGGTTAGATAAAACCATCAGCTTAGAGGAAGGAAAATTAAAGGCTTCTTGTTTGCTATTTCTGTTATGTAGCCTTAACTACTGATTTTAATCTAATACTTGGCATGGGCATTGAGGTATATGGATACCCATCAACTTACATGCATATTTCATGTGCACCTCTGAGATAAAAGCCGAACTATTTCTTATGCAGTGGTTCCATGGAGGGGGACTACTGTAATTCTCCCTGCACATGTTTCAGAGGAAAAGTTCAAAAGACAAAGCTGTAAGCTGCAAAATGGTCTCCTGAAACACAAGCTTTCAGTTATATATTTATATCTTTCTGGCTGTGCAGATTAACATATTGATTATTTATATTTTCCTTAACAAGCTGACCATCAGTGTCCTTTTATTTGGCATAAATTCTATCAAAATAATCTGCGGCTACTGTAAAGAATTTGAAATACTGTAATGGAGCCACCTGCACACAAAAAATAGGCGGCCTTTTAGTTTTATGCCGAACCTCGAAAATTACTATTTGGTCAAATGCTGCATTTCATTTAGACTCGACAAGAATTGAGTCCTTATTTTGTCATTTGTGGACCACATTAATCAAGCACTTTTTTCATTGACAGTTTTTTAGTGATGCTAATTGTGTTCTTTGCAGGAAGTTACAAAAAAGAATCATCATTTGAAAGTTCTTATAGACCAAATTCGAGATCTTGTCAGTGATATTTCCATGTGGCAGAGTCCAATCTTATGATTTTGTTAGAATGAGAATTTCATTGAAGGAAACTGGTTTAACAGTGCTAGAAAATTTGGGAATCAAGTTCAACCAATCACTGCAATCCTATTTCTCCTCCTTCAGGAGGTTTTTGATGGATTTGCTCCTCAGCAAATTGCATTTGGGACATGAAACGGCTTCCATCTGACTGATATTCAAAATAATTGTAGAATTGCATGCAGCGAAGCGTCTTACATTGTATCCTGGGAAATCTGTATATATTTTGTTTTGAAGAACACAAGTATATTTGTATTAAATACTTAAGATGCTATTTCTTTGCTTCTGGATTCATTTTCACCCAATATCAGGCATATTACTTACAACCAAATATTCAGCACACCTGTTTGCAAATGTCATTCTGATTGTATGTTAAGAGCTTCAATAGCGTGCGAAAATGTGTCCAGGTACCCAAAGAGAGTTTTATTTTATCTGACAAATCTCTCTTATACATGGAAATTGCATTTCTTGTACACTTATACGGCAATTACAACACAAAGTGATTCTCACAATTTTATGAAATTGTCACAACCCACTCTTTGGGTGCGAGGATGTTAGCAGAGAATATACTAATACTTTTTTCGCTCACCTAACTATTGTAATTTACATGTTGCTCAAAGGTTTAAGTTACATGATGTTTAACCGAACATAGGATATTGTCATACTAGATTTTACGCCACAAATTAATTCATCTTGTTATGGTTATACATGCATAACTTGATTTCACTTGAGCAAAAGCTGAACTATTCATATATAATTGGTTTCAGAGTAATTCCATAAATAATACATTATGGCTGATATATAACAGCAAAATAAATAAATCTACTTTCCTCTTTGCTATAGGTGCATCTCAGCTGAGTCGCCAAAACCAACCGCTACATTCCAGTGAAATAAGCATTCGGTAGTACATACATGAAAAAGGAGAAGCATTAAGACTGGTATAAACTATCAACAGGACACTTCTTATCCAATTTCCTTCCAAATTTGTTTTAAGACCGTAAGCCAATGTGGCAGTAATCAATAAGACTTAAATTATAAAGAATCTGCAGATATTTTTAGCGTCAAGTCATTTTGTGTACACCACTTCTCTGGATTTTAATACCTTTAAATGTGAAATAGGTCTCTTATCCATCCACACTTCATAAGGACTTGTCTTGACACTAAAATTACCTTATAATAAGGTATTTGTTTTTGAGGATTTTATTCACATGGCCAAGGAAAAATGACCTAAATTAGCTCTGGAAGTATGGAAATACATCTTCATTGGTTACTATGAGCATTTAAAATATTGTAATCTTTAGAATCCTATCTAGTTAAGGGAGGATGTTAATCTAAGGTTGGCTCATATTATCGGCATCCTATAGGAAGCACAATACTTATTCTAGAACATTCAAATACCCTCCATGGTTCCGGAAGCAGAAAGATAACTGTTGCATCTCCAAATTTACATCAACTAGCTATAGTTAGTAAAAAGCAATGGGATAACGATACAAGGACATCCTTTTGGCATGTCAAAGTTGACTTGAGGACACGTCAATATTTTGAAGAGGGGACGATTTTGGCAAGAAAAGGACAGCAGATAGACATCCAGAGATCTTATCACATCAAGCCCGCAGAGCATAAGATTTGGAACATAGCATGTAATCTAGGGATACTTTGTAGGGGTCATGGCCCATCTTGTAGATATAAATTTATTGAAATATAAATTCACTAGGAGACATGAAAGGAACCTATATGTAGAAGTAAGGATAGGGAAAGATACAAAAAGATAAATATAAGGAAGGATAAGGAATGTATATGATTTGACTGTATATATATGGAGTTATAAGGATATGTATGATGTACTAAATGAATACAAATACTTAATGAGTCTCAATATGTTATGTTGTGTATGTTCTTGTTTTGGTAAATAGATAATCTTCATCCGAATTTAATTCCTTGTTCCTTTAATAGGATCGAATTTGAGGTATTAAGACTACAACACTAGAAAGTCACTAGAGCTCATAACTATGATCCATGTCCTCAGATTTCTTACTAACAAGTCATAAATATCATAAGAGTATTACAAGTTTCAATTTTACTCATTCAAAAAACAAGAGGTAGAAGATGTTCTTGGAACTATTTTTTCAAATTTTCTAATTTGCCTGAAATAAAATAAAAATTTATATTTGAGAACATCAGGCTCACCAAAATGTAGTTAAAAAAAGTTGATCCTTGTGAAGGTATGCAGCTTCCTTGCGAATCAATAGTCTACTTTAGGATGAATAATAGATTTTTCGACCTATCTATGCTTTGTACAAAATATTTATAATAGTAATAAATAAAATATTCAATCATAATGCAATATATATCCAGTTATAATGAAATGGTGAAAATATCCATCTCTGTATCAATGATTACAAACTAAGTTTTTTTGTATGTTAAACAGAGTCTTTGCATATTTCTCATATAATTGGGTAGGTAGATATAGCTTCACATATTAGAAGCCCTTTGTAATATTTAGTTTTTAAAATGGCGCTCAACGGTCAGTACAATGGTCGAATCAAGAAATCTTCCCCTGGTTCTAGTACTGGCAATGGTAGGAATCGATCTTCTATGACGGTAAAGGACAACAATTACTTCAAACCTTTTGCTACGAATTGACCAGTACATCGGGAAGAAAAATGACAATATTCAATTCAACTCTATAGGCTACAGCAGAAAGTGAAGCTTTCTTGAGGTCATGCGAAAAATCCTTCAATTCAACTCTATAGGCTACAGCAGAAAGTGAAGCTTTTTTGAGGTCATGCGAAAAATCCTTAACTACCTCACTCGTCATTCAATGCTCAACAACTTGCCAGGTAGCACCAAAATTTATCTTTACTGAAAATCATCTCAAATAAACAGAGACCTGAGAAACTCAAGCAGTACCCATCATTCCCAATGTAGAATCAGGCTGTGAAAGATCCCATCCTCTAAAACAAACAAGAAAACTTTGGCAAAAGAAGATAAAGGTGAGGGTAAAAAGTGTCCAAAAGAAATAAGAATCAGCATCCTCCAGGATCTTATCTCACCTCACATCCAAGGACCAAGACCTTCAAGCTGAACTTTCTCCAATCTACAGCTCTACTTCTTGAATGGGTTTTAAAGAACTAGGAAAATATTCCACAAACCGTCGTCTTAGTAGAGGATAAGGGATTTTTTATAGTCATTTTCTCAACCAAATAAGATAGAGATCTGGTCCTCAAGCAGTAATCCTGGTTCCTAAATGGATCTAGCCTTTATCTCCAACCGTGGGTCCTAAACTTCAACCCTTCCACCACTAGAGTGCCTTTTGCTCATTGTTGGGTGCAATTTAAAATTCTCATATCGGAATATAGAGAAATCCAAATTTTAGAACTAATGGGAAATTCTGTTGGTTCATTTCAAATTGACTCCCCTCTTTCAACAATCCCCCAAAAAATATCAGAATATATATGAAGATATATCTCTCAAAAGGTCTTCCTAAGTCTATCTCCATCTTAGTGATGCATGGTACTCGGAAATAAAATATTTTTCTTGAAGAGATCCCTTTTGTACCACTTGTCTCCACTTTGGCCACACCTCAAATAGTTGTTCATATCAGGCATCCCTCAAGCGCTCAATGTGTGAGGATCTAAAACATTTCGCAAAGCTTAGAAAAATTCTAGTAGGCCCTTCTAGATAAAAATGATCCATCAAGCCCCTGCCCAATACTCAAAAGCTCAAATAGAAACTCTTGAAGAAGCAATAGGCCAAAATATTGAGTTCCTTGAAAATACCCTAAACAAGATGAAGGATAACCTTGTTCAAAAATCTAGGAAGAAATAGAAGAGATTTAGGCAACCTTGGACAAAAACCTCAGACCAAGAAGAGCAACCTATTAAGATACTTAACATTGTTAAGTTTTAGGATAGCTGAAAATGTAATAGCACTGCCTCGATTGTATATGGTATGTGTTTTTCAAATGCAACAATCTATCTTTCTTTTATATTGGGAAAGAGGCTAGGAGAGACATGTCCCTTCATGGGACATGTCTATTCAATATAATTTAATTAATCTTATAATGTTTCATCCATCAATTATTAATTTAGAATAATAGATTTAATATTGAATATTAAAGCTTATATGGTTAATAATTATATAATAAATGTTATTATTAATCAACTTATATTAAATGTATTCTAAATGATCATACGACTGAAGGTACAAACATTAACACCCTCTTAGCTAGGGAGGATGATCAAACAGAATGTGTAGTGGTTTCCTATGTCAACACTTATGAACCTCACCATAGTTACACAAAACATCAACACTCCCTCTTAGCTAGAGAAGATAAAATCCATCAAGATGCAAGTCACAATAAATCCATTAATTTTGAAATAGAGGAGCTATCACCTCACTATGATATCAGGAGATATGGCATATGCAAGAATATCAAGTCAAATGATATTTACCATAGCTCATAAATATCCATGGTATGTGCAATGACATCACGTCTCATGATGTCTGCCATATGGATACTAAGTTTACGTAGAGACATGTCACTACATGACATGTCTCATACGGTCCAATCAATATGTAATACTAAGTTCAGAAGGATCCTAATATGATCCATATGGATGCTAAGAAATCACATATCACATAACTCGTGATATGAAGTATCACCTAATTCATGATACAGAGTATCACATATCACATAACTCGTGATATGAAGTATCACCTAACTTGTGATACCAAGTTTTACATATCACCTAACATGTGATATGAGGAATCACCCGACACGTGCTACCAAGTTTTACATATCACCTAACACGTGATATGAGGAATCACCTAACTCGTGATACCAAGTTTTACATATCACCTAACACGTGATATGAGGGATCACCTAACACATGATACCAAGTTTTACATATCACCTAACACATGATATGAGGAATCACCTAACACGTGATACCCAATTTACATATCACCTAACTCGTGATATGAAGGATATAATATGCTCGAGAACATTACATTCTCCTTATATACCCCTATATGGTATGTGCACTTACATTACATCACATAATGTCTACCATAATGAATCATGACACACCCATGAATCAAGATGATACCAAGTTAGCATGATATCAACATTACAAGATTGTCACCTTATAATGTTAAATACAAGTGTTCATTAACCAAAAATTTGTCACCTTTTAGAAATGTACACACGATGGGTGGGCCCATAAAGTCATGGAGTCACACACATGACATCCACCTTGACTCATCTCAGAGGGTGGATCCACCATGGCTCATCCCAGAGGGTGGAAACAAGGGATTTCACCTTAGAATTCTCTCTCAAAGAGAAGAATGCAATAACATACAAAATAGTAGATCACAGATGTTGAAACCCCTTTTCATCTAAGGCTCCATTCTCTAATATACCACGTTTATCTTGAAAGTACACAACCTTCTCTCTAGCAAGAAACTTGGTGAGAAGATTATCCACCTGTTCTGTAGTGATAAGGTACCTTGAATAACATACTTATGTACTATATTGCTTATATAGTTTGCATCACTCTTGGTGAACCCCAAGTCATCCAAGAATATCATGACGTATGAGTTAGCATAAAGGAATTTCAGCCATAGTCCTACCATAGTCCTCTGGTTGTAAAAACCATCTCCACTGTTGACTCCCTCTGAACCAATATGACCAAATTACTTGGAGATCAGAATGAGTCAGATCCTCTAGATGCTCCCTTTAAATTTTGAGGTCTTGCAACAACCTCCTGACCTCCTCGTCCAAGGTTGCTTTTAGATGAACTATGTGACACCCTTTAAATCTAATCTCAACCTTCTGCGAGCAAGTCGTGTCTTTGTTCTTTAGTCTACATTATGCTCTTTTCTTGAATGCTCTTTGATCCAACAACTTATCCATCTATCTAGGAATATCATGACCTAGATATCTTCATAAAAGCCTTCTAGCCCACATATATGGAACTACATCATCTGAATTGCAATCCTTTGGCTTTTTATAGTTTCCTGGTCACTAGGGAAACCATCTCGATATGGCCAACCCTTCTAAATCAGAATGATTAAGATCCTTGAAAAACAATTTTGGGAGATCCTCTAGTAGCTCACTCTGTTACGGAACCATACATGGCCCCAATCATGAAAATATCTTGCTTCAAGAGAATCTCATCATCTGGTACATGACCATGTTGAAATTTTGATCATAACGTTATCCATAGGAGCAATTTCCCATACACAAGTGTACTTGTCTGATTCCAACATGAGTGAATGTAATAAACTGTGGATTTATCCCTAGGCTTGGCAAGACCAAACATTCATGATAATGTGGCTCCCTTCTGAAGTAGATATCAATCTTATGAGCTCCTCATCCAAAGTTACCTCTGATTTTTTAGACTCCCTATGAATCTAACATCAATCTTCTTTTCCTGCAAGAGCATCCCCAGAAAAGATCAAGAAAAATATCTTTTTATAGTACATATAGAAATATAGATGAGAAAGAGACTCCAATGAGTAGATAAATGTAATATTCAAGGATAATAGATACTTATCTGCACATCAACATCCTTGACACAAGTTGCTTCAATGAAGGTCCATATACATCAAATCAAAAAACACATTTGAGAGACATCTCCCCTTTGAATCATCTCCCCACTAAGGATGGTTCAAATGGGAATGTAACACAATTGGTTATTATTCCCCCCCTACAATGTACAATTCCCACTCTTATATCGTTGAACAATTCTTATGTCCTCTTGTGAAATGACTTGATTTCTCCAAGAGAGGTGACACTCTATAATTAATGCTTTCTTCATAGAAAGAGACACCCTTCCTTGAATATGTTCTTCTTTGTTAATGCTTGACCACGGTCATAAAAAATAATATATCTCTTTAATGAAAGCCGCTTTCAGGAATTTCACATAGACCCATACACAATCCGTCATAACTTTTGAACCCTCCACTTTCTTTCCAATCTCTCCGGTGAGATTCTTAAAAATGTGTTTTTCACCAACATATCTAAAATTCAGAAATATCCAACGGTGGATTTGTGAGATATGGTCCCTGTACTCAGATTGTGTTTTCTAAGACAGTCACACATTCACCATCAACAAACTACTCCCTTACATTTGCAGTCTGACTCTGATACCATGTTAAGTTTTAGGATAGCTGAAAATGTAGTAGCACTTCCTAGATTGTATATGATATGTGTTTTTCAAATGCAACAATCTATCTTTCTTTTATATTGGGAAAGAGGCTAGGAGAGATGGGACATGTCTATTCAATATAATTTAATTAATCTTATAATGTTTCATCAATCAATTATTAATTTACAATGATAGATTTAATATTGAATATTAAATCTTATATGGTTAATAGTAATATAATATATATTATTATTAATCAACTTATATTATATGTATTCTAAATGATCATACGACTGAAACTACAAAAATTAACAAACATTGAACATCAATACCCTCGAAAAAGGTTCTTAATTAAGCATCAAATAGATTCTAAAAGCTTCTTATAATGCTCTTCTAGAAAACTAAGTTGGATTTGGAGACGCCCAACCATTATATCCAATTAGTAACAATGACAATTTACTTTACATAAGGCATCAATGGCGTCTAGGGGCCTTGCAATTCTCTAGAATCAGAAAACCACTTAAATGGAAATTATCTCACAAAATCACAACTAGATTCTAGTCAACATGCATCACATACACTACAATTTGAAATTCTGGTTATTAAATGTAATTGGCCCAAAATCTACAGTTGGTAAACTCTAAGTAATTTTCTTACCATTTGAAAGGATGAGTTGGTGGTCTTGGGAGGAGACATCAATTCAATCACCTCTTTGGAGGAGATATCTAGCGACCTTATCCCTCCCACAAACGATTGAGAATTTTCACAAGCTTCACAAATGATAATGCTCTTATAGACTGCCCAAGAAACACAGAATTGTAACTTCACTTGGTCCAACAAAAGGAAATAATTTCTCTCAATTATAGAGCAACTGGATAGATTCTCCCTCTTGCACATGGCTATCGCTATCCCAATCCCTTCATACTTCTATTTCTCCTTTCTCTGGATCTGATCATTTTATATTCGAGCTTCCTATTCTATAGGTCAGATTATCAAGAAAATCGACCTTCGAATTACAAGCAATGAGGTTATAGATTTGATTTTTCTCCTGTTAGCTTCATGGTCGGAAAATGCTACTTTCTCTAAGGATTGAGAATGTTCCAGCTATGTTAAAAAAACTTACCTATATGAAGCAACAAATCAAATCCTAGAATACAACTCACTCTTGTGAAAAATCTATTGCAGTCACTGATTATTAAACTTTTATCTAAATAGATTATTTGATTGTAGAAAAATTATTTCACAACAAATATTGCAAATAACACAATTGCAATTTCACAAATAAATTTACACAAACATGAAAGATATGCTAAATAATACACGTGATATTTTTGGACAAATGTCCTTGGAAAAATCCTAAAGGGAAAACCAGTTCAACAGATGAAGATTTTTATTAAAATTTGGAAAATCAAGAGATACATAAATTGTTTTCCTCTAAAGACAAAGTTCTGGCAATATTTTTCTTTTCCAAAAATTCTTCCCTTAATTTTTACCGCTGAAATTTCATTGTTGCTGCATGCAACACTATCTTTTCACCCTTGCTAATACTGCAAATCTGTTTTCTATCACTGCGAATCTTTCTCAACAATTGTATTCTCCAAATGCCCTTTGATCCCCTTTTATAATCTTCTCATTGTGCAACCAATGGCCATGATTAATCTTAATCGATGGCTAAGATTATTTGGACTTTAATAAAATTCTAATTAACAACTTTGTAGAAATTTCTAATTAGCAACTTTCCAATTATTTCTAATTATTTTCGTGGGCGTGCTTGGAGACACCCGACTGAGCTACAAACTAACAACTCCAGAAATATTTTGCACGAGGAGACATTAAACAACACTAGCAAGCACTGTTATATCAACACATAATAAAAATAGGCATTGATCAAGTAAATTTTTCACAATGAAATTTTCTAAAAGGGGAATTGGAGGAAATCTCAACTCGTGAAGAAATCTATTGGAAATAAAAATCTAGAAAAAATATGACTTCAATAGGGTCATTAATACACCCATTTTTCCATGCTTCCATTGAAAAGAGAAGGCAACTCAACTCTATTATGTCAATAAAATTTTCAAGAGGGAAACCTTTATCTTCAATAGAAGATATTGAGCCTAAAGCAGTCAAATTCTTTGTGAAGCTTATTTCTAAATTTAACTGGTTGAATTTTGCAAGTTCGAATACTCTATTAAATAGTACCCCCCTTTTAATTTCATAAGAGTACAATAGAATGTTGCTAGCCTCATTTACCTTGGATTTAAAAAAAAAAAAAAAAAAGGATTCTAGAAGAGATGAACACAACTCTTATTGCTTCAATTTTAAGAACCACTCTCCAAAAACTTTTGCTAATTTCAGACCCATCTCTCTTTGTAATATAGTCTACAAGATTTTCTCCAAAGAGATAACAAACAAACCAGGGAGATGAATTCCTTGAATCATCTCTAAAGAACAAGTTGTCTCCATTCCTATAAACAAAAAATATAATTTTCCCTCTTGGCTAACAAATTCCTACATCCATTTCAAGGGTAATCAAATTGGATATGTAAAAATAATATGGAAATTTATTTTTAAAGTCCTATATAAGTTTGGCTTCTCCCCCCAATGGTGTAAATGGACTTTATCGTACATCCCAAGGATCAATTTATTAATACTCTTTAATGTTTATCTTGTAGTTTTTTATAAATCGTCATAGGGACTCAGGCAAGGTGACCCAACCTCACTTTTCTTGTTTATTATTGCAAGGAAGTTAAGTAGCAGAATAACTTCCTCCACTAACCTTGAGGGAAGGATAATGTAAAAACTTTTATAGATCTTTACAACACTTATATATACTTAACATAAATAACATGCATACCAAAACACTGTGATTTATGTGGGAAAAACCCTTTCAGGAGAAAAAACCTCACACTCCAAAATCCACCCAATATATTATTCAGAAATCAATTACAAATTACAATATACTTGTAGATCAATATTCTCACAAGAGGACCACCAATGGACATCTAGAGGTAGCTCAACTATCAAACTCTTACAATACATCATAATGTCTGCCATGTGCCTAATATATAAGATATACAAAATATGAAACTGTAAAATGGTATCACAAAACCATGAGCTAAAATCACCCATAAATGACATACAAAATAACAATCGTTGGACCTATGACCTAATGATAAATAGTCAAGATTTTACAATGACAAATTATATATGAAATTTTGTTTTGGGATTACTTGCCCTTGGACCCCTAGCCGGTCACAAGACCGAAGTTGGCAAAGGGGAAACCCCATGCAACCCCCAAGTCAGGAGCAATGCCCCCAAAGCCCCATTGTTCATGTATCACCAAGAACATTTTATTGTTGCAAGGTTGAGACACCATTTC
Source organism: Thuja plicata (assembly GCA_018584345.1). Taxonomy (NCBI): domain Eukaryota; kingdom Viridiplantae; phylum Streptophyta; class Pinopsida; order Cupressales; family Cupressaceae; genus Thuja; species Thuja plicata. The sequence continues at coordinate 1,242,092 of MU225929.1, forward strand.
CCTAACAATTATAATGGTCAAGAAACTTAGCAAATCAATTGCAATTCCTCATGGGTACATGGAAGGGTATGCCAATCTCTAGAGCTTTTCTATCAACAAGTGAATTTTTCTCGCGAATGACACTCTCCTTTGTCAAGTATTTATGTCAGAAGCTAAAAATATCAAACAAATTCTATTTTCATATTTCTTTGCTTTAGGCAAGATAAAAACTCTGCAAAATTAAAAAAAAATGAACTCTTTTGTGTAGGTACAAAAAAGAATTGCTTTCTCATTAGGCTTCAAAGTTGATCAATTTCCAGTTCAACACTCCTAAGTGCTGATGTGATTTTTATTCCACAACATGCAGAACTAAATACCTAATATTCCAAGATGAAATATAAAATTTCCAACTCTCTCTTTACTAAGGATGCTCATATGCTAAACAATGTAAATATATTGTGTGATCAAATGAGACAACCTCAAGGTTCCTTTTTATTGTGAACTTTCACTCAGTTATAATGATGTGAAATGCTCGTTATCACAAAGGGACTTATGTTGTTCAATCAATGGATATCAACTCTTTCAATTTCTTCCAACCAAACAAATTACAAGGGATAAGGGTTTATAAAATCTAATCTAATCCTAGAATGCAAGAGATGATGAATGTCTTTGTGACTCTACAAGACTTAGTTTAGCAATCGACAACATCCAAGCTAGTGCAATATCCTAAGGTAAATGTAAGATGTTCAAACTATCATCATTTCATTAGCACCATCCAATGATGCATATCAATGTGCAAGCCATAGTCGAAGTAAAGCTCATAATTATGTCATTCGACCACACAAAGTGTACTTACAATCAACAAGCAACTAGTGGTTTGGTCTATGCAAGTTCAAAAAAGAAACATCCGAAATATCTTCCATTCAACTAGACACTACTTCTAACCAACATGAAACAAAATATTTTGTGAAGAAATGTAGAAACTGTGCAATACTCCAAAGAAACACAAGTTATCCACCATGAAGACCAACAATGAATTAGCAATTACTTTGATAGGATTATGACAATAATTTTAACAAGTCTCCTCTTCTACTCTACTCTAGTCTAATCTCATATATAATTTAATCCCCTCAATCTAATGAGTTGCAAATGAGAAGGCCTTGGCCTTTTATATTAGTCCACAATACAATGAGTGGTCAATCTCGATTAGAAATCAAGGGCCAAGATTAATCTAACAAAACCCTAATTAGGGTTTCATAACCATCACTAGCAATTATTAAATGCCCGTGCCCAATTACAAAAGAGCAATACCTTGTGGGTCAATAAGAAAATTACAATGCTTAGTGGGCCAATGAGAAAAGAGGTTATGTAGAAGCATGCAAGAGAAGTATTCCAGGTTTTGCCTTCTTTTTCCTCGGTTCTGTGGTCTTCCCTCTCCAAGTTTTCATGTTTTCATGACTAAAAGCCTAAAACCTGTGAAAATATTCAAAAGTCTTAAACCCTAGCTCTTGTTCAATGTTCAAAATTTAAGAAAAACCCTAAGGCGTTGATTCGCTTATGTTTCTCAGTTACTTTTTGCCTCACTTAAGTCATGAGTTCTTTTCCAATCGCTTAGTCGCATAACTTAAAATAGAATATTCCTTTTTCTTTCCAACTTAGCGATTAGCCTGTGTTGCGTTGTCTCATGTAATAACTGAATATTCCCTATTCTTTCCCAGACTTTGCGATTTACTCTGTGTCGCATAATCACGGAATCATTTGAACAGAGCAAACATATATTTTTTGCCTTTGAATCTAATGAATTTTCCCTTGAGATGATCAATTTCGCACCCTTTTCTTTGTAGATTCTTACCCATCTTCTTTTGTTATGTTCTTTTATTCCTTGAATTGGGATTGGAACGTATCTTAGTCTCAAAAGAAACCTTTCTTCTATGGGCCAACTTTGCCTCATGATATTGAATTCAAAGTAATTAAAATTTAATGCCTCCTTGATGGTTTAAAATTCAAACAACATTAACCCTTTCCTATTCAATCTGATCCATGCTTGTTTAAAACTTGAAATTATAACATCATTAGGCTTGGATCAAATTATTTGGGACACGGATTCATTGGATTTGAGGCCTCCTCATTTGAATTTAAGGCCATACATTTGGTATTAAGGCATGATTTGGCAGATTTAGGACTTGTCTTGTTTGAATTAAGACTTGATTTGGGTCTGTTTCATGGAGTTTGAGCCCACTCATTTTAGATCAAGGGGGAAACATTTGATTTAGGGCCTATCTTATTGATTATAAACCTAGGTTTAGGTTCATACATTTGGCTTAGAGGCTACTTCATCAAGCCTAACTCAGATTTAGACCCAAGCCTAATGAATTTAAAGACGTGTTTGAGGTTTGAAGTCATGTGTTTGAGTTTGGTGAGGCCTATACATTTGGATTAGGGGGTTGGGTGTTTGAGCTTAGGTCCACACGTTTGACATTATAATCTTGATTTAGGACCTACATGTTTGAATGTAAGGGCATTGTAATGAATTTAGACCCACATGTCATCCATTGGGGTCTTATTTAGGCCTCACTCTAATCAAATTTAGGCATGATCTTAATCAGATCAGGCCACACATTTCATTTGGGGCCTGATTTATTTCATTTTCACTCTACACACTAGCTCATAAGGCTCATGTATTTTGAGATTAGAGCCACATGTTTGAGGCCTATGATCTCTTTTGCTTGCATTTCAACCCACACACTTCACTTAGGATCTAAATGTTAGTAATAACTGAGGGGGGGGGGGGGGGGGGGGGGGGGGGGGGGGGGGGGGGG
>MU225929.1:1266097-1283853 GCA_018584345.1 Thuja plicata
AAAAGTCTCAAAATTTTTCTTATCACCGGTCATATGGTGAGTGCAGCCACTATCTATGATCTAGACATCATTTTTACTAACTTTAGATATGAGTGCAGTTTCTACATACCTTTCTTCATCATCATCTAAATCATCTTTTACTACCACAAACACCATCTCGATGTCTTCCTCAGATTCGGTGTCAGTATCATCATCTTTGCATTTTGCTAGGTAATTGGCCTTCTTTCCTTTGTCCTTGTAGTCTCAGGAAACTCTTCTTTCTGATTGTCAGTAGCTTCTGTAATCACCTCTGTCAGACTTATTTTCAAATGATCTGTCATTACTTCTGTCATCTTTTCTTTTGTTAGGACATCTTGCAGTAAAGTGTCCAATCTCTTTACAATTAAAACAAACAAGTGGTAATTTACCTTTGTATTTACCTTTGCCTCTTTGCATTCTTCTAGCCATAAGTGTTTCAATTTCATCAAGATCTTCTTCTTCACTTTCACTATCACTATCTTTTCTCATAGTGTGTTTATGACTTGATTTACTTATTCTCATAGAAGTTTTTAATGCAGACTCTATGTTTGGTAAGATACTATTATCAAAATTATTCATCTCAAATGAAATCAGTCTTCCAATCAAACTGTCTAGAGTAACATTTCTATTTGCTACTTCTCTCATTTCTTGAATGGTAGATACTCTTATAGCATAAGTAGGCAGTAAGGTTCTTATAATTTTACTTACCACTGTATCTTCTTCTAGTACATCTCCAACTCATCGTATAGAATTGACTACCTCTTTGATTCTTGTGTTGTACTGAGTGATGTTTTCACCTTCTTTCATTTTGAGATTATCAAACTTTCCTCTAAGGTTTTCTTCCTTGGCTCTCAAAACATTTTTGTCACCACCATGTACAAGCATCAATTTTTCCCACATCTTCTTTGTAGTCTTGCAGGTTTTGACATCTTCATATTCAACATCGGAGAGTGAGGAAGCAAGTTCTATCATCATGCAATTGTGCTCATGATTATGTCTCATTTGTTCAATGGTTGGTGCTCCTACAGGCAACACATATTCAATATCTAAGTATTGAGTAACATCATTTCCAATACCTGATAAGTGGATTCTTATTCTTCTTTGCCATGAAGCAAAATTTTGTTTGTTCAACTTGGGCACATCTCGTCTATTCATCTTGTGATCTTTAGCTTAGGTCTTGAAACCTTCCTTCTAAACTCACAAGCTCTGATACCAATTATTAGTAATAACTGAAGTGGGAGGTGGGCGGGGGTGAATCAGTGGCCTCAAAAATTAATCCTTAAATCAACCCTTTAAACTTATAACCACAAATTATGTCTCAAGTTATCTTCTGTCTTACAAGATGAATGCCTTGAAATACTTATATCAATTTTCTACTTGTCGGATTTCTTTGTAAATCTCTCTTCTGTATGATTACTGATAAGCAGTCATCTATTTACCAAAACACAGTAAATATGCAGAGTATACCAATCAATCCAAAATTGCATATCTGAAATGTAAGACAGTAAAGTAATGAAACATAAACACATAACACATAAATTTTTAACGTGGAAACCCTATTAAGGGAAAAACCACTAGGACCGGTACCCCAAATTTTCACTCTTCTAAAGTGAGCTCTGTTAGGAGCCAACCCTGTTAAAGGTTACAAACACACTGTTAGGTGTGATCTTGTTAGAGGATTTAAAAGATAGTTTATCATCTAGTATATGGCATCTAATGCTACCATCCTTGATCAAACACTCACTTGGCCTATCAATAGGTATCGGGCATATCCAATGCTACTTTTATGATAAATTTTTTTGATACTCCTTTGGATGTATCTCAATTGTAAAAGACTTTTAAGTCCTGCTTGGTTAAGAGACTTTATGCTTCAATGGTTAAACTGAAACACCAATGATCTATTCATACATACAACTCAATTGCAGATTTTCAAATCTATTGTAAGTCCATTACCTCTCTGGTCAATATAATAAAATCTTCACCTTTGCTCCACACTATTTTTCTCTGTGATGTTGTCTCACTATTCGTCGGTGTCTGCAGAATCCAGCTCTCTCTTTAGCTTGTTGATCAGGGTTGAATGAAGACTTTCTCCTCCTTCAGATTTTATTTTGCATCTTTCCTCTTCTATTTTTCTCCCCACACATTCCCCCAATCGTAATGAATTGGGTTTGTCTCTATATAGACATGATTTACCTTTTCTTGGCTTTCTTTATTCTTGGCGTGATCCATAATTCTCGCTAATAGATTTAAAGAAAACTCCTGTTTTATCTCAAAGAGCTCTTCTTGCCAACTGAAAAAATCAACTTTAAATCAATTACTTATCTCCGGATTTATCTGGATGATTAAAACAATGATAAGTATCCACTAAGTCTATTTATAGCTCTTGACAGCTAAGCATTTTGTCATTTCTGAACTCTTTGTTTTTTTGGTCAACACTTCAGTTAGTCATCGATGATAACTAATTTTTTCATCGGTATGACTTCAGTTGTCATCGGATCTCAATCCTTTTCTTTCCCATCAGGCAACACTAAAATTCTTTCCGTTGGGTTACTCTGTGTTTTTCTCGTCGGGCAACACTGTAACTTTGCTCATTAGTAATGCTATGCATTAGCCCATCGGGTAACACTATGACTCTTCTCTTTTACTCTGACTGTTAGCGTGCACTCCGTCAGTGTATACAGTCACTTAGTGAATACTTGACTTATATACATTAATAATAGCATAACCTTTGATTCATTGGTTCTTTGAAGTCTTTGGCAATATTTCCATGACCATACAGATTATATCAAGTTGACATCAATGAAAATACAATACATTAACTGATTTCATGCCTTGTATGATCATCAACTTAACATCTTCAAACATTCAATCAATTACATGTCATCACCAAAGGCCTCATCCTCATACCTTGCACCTAGATTTACGGTTGCATTAATTTAATTAGGGTATGTCCAATGGTTCCAAGTTCACATGTTTCATGCATAGGGCCTATCTCATTTAAATTTGAGCATGTATCTTTGGGATACGGGGTCTGCTCCATTCAAATTTAGGCCTGATTAGGCCCACACCTTTAACATTGAGGCTCAATATTTGAGTAATGGGCCACATGTTTATTGTTGGAGGCCATATTTGGGGACTTAGCCTTGAATTTTATGCCCAGATTTGGGTCTTACCTCATTGGAACAAGGCCCACACGCTTTCTATTTAATGCCCAAGGTTACATGTTTGGAATTAAGGGACAAATCTACATCAAAATTCATTTCTTATTTGATCCAAGTAGGTCCACATGTTTCATACCAAAATTTGACTAGGGGCCACGCCTATATCCTTGAGTCCATGCATTAGCCATTTTAGACTCACGTATTTCATTTATGCCCATATTTAGACCCCTTTTCATCAAATTAAGCCCTAATATGATTAGATCAGGCCCACATGTTTCCTTATAGGGCTGATTTGTAAATAATTTTGTGTCTAACCTAGAGCTTTGAGCTAGACATTTCAGCTTAGGCCTATTATAGGCCTTATTTTGCATTGAGGTTGGACTTTGAATTGACAAATGAGGCCCAAACATTTCATACATAGGCCTTGTTGATTGGTTAAGGCTCTATACAACTGAGACTAGGGCCTATGGTTATCCATTTGGAGTCATGATTTAGCCTTTCAAGGCCATTTGAGCTTGACGAGGATGCCATGTGATTGTTTGAAAGCTTCCCACTTATTTCTTTGCATTGATTCTTCCTTAATCGAATTCAACAAGTTTTATTTATTTCCTTTGCCCAAGGAACATTAATTCATCCTCTTTCCATATGGAAAGATGGATTCTACCTCTTGATGTGTCAAGCTTGCCACATGAAGTGGATTCCATTCCTTGATGTGTCGATTTCCACATGAGAAGGTGTATTCCACTCCTTGATTTATCAATTTCCACATTAAAGGGTGGATTCTACTACTTGATATGTTAACCTTTCTACTTGAGAAGGTGGATTCCACTTCTTCATGCATGAATTACCACATGAGAAGGTGGATTCCACTCCTCAATGTGTCAATATTGCCACTTGAGAAGGTGGATTACACTCATTGACGTGTCAAGCTTGCCACATTAGAAGGTGGATTCCACTCCTTGATGTTTCAATTTCCACATGAGAATCTAAATTCCACTCCTTTATGTGTCAAGCTTTCCATGTGAGAAGGTGGATTCCACTCCTTGATGTTTTCAATTGCCCCATGAGAAGGGGATTCCACTCCTTGATGTAGCAACCTTAAAGGGGGAAGTAGCATTTTAAATTTTTTATTTTATTTTCCCTTTATCGCCACTTAAAATTATGCAATCTTAAGAGGATAAAACTATACATTGGCTCAACTTTGACTTTCCATACTTAGCCAATTTTTCGCCATTTTTCAAACTTTCAACATTTCAATTTTTGGGAAGGCTTGCAAAATTTCAAATTGTTGCCAAATTTTCTCTACCACCTAGACCTACTAGTGAAAAGAGGGGGTACCCATTTGCAATTATTATATGGTGTGAAAACCTCACAACATCTCTCACCCACCCAAAGAAATGTTCTTGAACATTTCAAGGATATAACCAGATTGGAACTTGGAACCTTTGATCAATTCCCATTTCACCTATCAAACAATTAGGAAATGCACTCAAAATGGAAGAAACCATGGATTGAATTAAGAGTCTTCATCATCGATTACTCATGCGTGTAAAAATATATTCATTCTCTTCTCGATAAGAACATCAAAAATATCCTAAAATTCATCCCGACTAGTTAGTTGATGATCCATACTTAGAAATGTTGATGACAATTATTCAATTGTGCATTGTCATTAATGTTTACACAATTATAGTGATGTTTACACAAATGTCTAATCCTATTCGAGCACAGACAGTTCATGCCAAGCACTCTTGGGCATTGAAGAGGACCAAAGTGATTTTTAGTTCTAACCGAGTTCACTCATAAATTACAGTGTTGGTCAGACATTGAAGGATTTTAGTGTTGACCGAGTTAAATAGTTAGTGTCAGCCGACTAACAATAGTTTATATTTTATGGATAATTGGTTATATGCAGCTGATAGACATGAGTTTTATTATTTATTTGGAAGGATATTAAGGCTGACTTGACAAGGTTTATCATATATATGTAAGGTCAATTTTGGATTGAATATTGTGAGATAGTGTGTGGAAGTGTGTAAGTGATATGAAGAGTGAAGGAAAAATTGGATGGGATTCTGATTGAGGAAAGAACATAGAGGACTACAACAGAATATCCGATCAGTGATGATCAAGTATTTAATCTAGAATAGAGATCTAAATCAACAAAGATAGTTTCTTATCAAAACAGGTTAATCCATTGTTAGTTTCTAACAATTGTAGCAGTGATCAAAATATCTTAACAATATTTTATAAATCCTCTCACAAGGTGACATTTCTACATTGAAGTGTTTAAATACCTCTCACAAGGCCACTCCTTATAGGGTGATTAAATCCTCTAATAGGGTCACACCTAACAGTGTGTTATTGTAACCTTCAATAGGGTTGACTCCTAACAAGGATCACTTTAGAAGAGTGAAAAACAATGACTAGTTGCAATTGGTGGTTTTTTCCCATATTGGGTTTCCACGTTAAATATTGGTGTTATCTGTGTAAATTTCATTTACTTTATGGTTTATGTTTCTATAATTAATTACTAAAGATAATCACAGTTAATATCTTAAGATTTTATATGTTAACCGAGTGACAATAGAATATCTGTGTTAACCAAGAAATAGTGACTAATTTGTTTAAGAAATCTAAGGGACTTGGATTTGTTTTTTTGGTAACTGATTCACCCCTCCCCTCTCAGTTACTCAACTCATTTCCAACAATTGGTATCAGAGCTTCAAGTGTTTATAGGGAAGGTTTCAAGGCCTAAGCTAAAGATCAGAGATGTCTTATAGAAGGGAGATCTCAAAGCTTAACAAAGACAATTTTGTTGCATGGCAAGATTTGATGAGACTACATCTATCTACCATTGGAGATAGTGGTTTGCGATTCTTGGACCATAGGTATGTGGAACCACCAAGACCTTTGACTATGGATTAGATGATAGACATGAAGCATCACAACATAATGATGATTGATATAGCCTCTGCACTCAACTATTTTGAATTTGATGAAGTAAAGGACTGTCCTACTGCCTTTGATATGTGGAACAAACTACATGATATTCATGGAGGAGATGTCAATGTAAAGAGAGCCAAAGAAGAAAGTCTCCAAGGTCAATTTGATCATATGAAAATGAAAGAAGGAGAGGACATTACAAGATACAGTGAAAGAATCAAGAAAAGTGTTAGTGCAATCAGAGCTGCTAGTGGAGTAATTGAAGACACAACAGTGGTTAGCAAGGTATTGAGAACTTTACTTCCCATCTATGCGATTAGAGTTTCATCTATTCAAGAAATGAGATGCAGTAATGGTATAACTCTAGATGGATTGATTGGAAGATTATTAAATTTTGAGTTGGATAACTTTGACAATTACTCTCCTAATCTTGGCAATCTTGAGTCTCCATTCAAAGCTAAATTAAACCTTGGAAAGATGAAAGGAAAATAGATTGATAGTGACAGTGATGATGAATTTGATGATGAAGATCTGGAAATCATGGAAGCATTACTTGCAAGGAGAGCTACAAAAGGAAAAGGACAATACAAAGGAAGAACACCTTTAATTTTCTTTTTGTGTGATGAGCTTGGTCACACTGCTGCTAATTTTCCAAACAAGGAAGACAAAGGTGAGAAAAAGTTCAACAAGTATAAAGGCAAGAAAGATTACAAAAGAGACAAAGACAAAGGTAAAAAATATTGTTATATTGCTAAAGCTTCTAATAGTGATGAAGATGAAGATGAAATGGTGTATATTTCTATTAAGGATGAGTCAGATAATGAAGATAATGAAAAGACAACACTATATTCCCATATTAGCAAAAATGACTCCTGGATAATTGACAGTGGTTGTTCTCACCACATGACCAGTGATAAAACTAAATTTGAACATCTTGAGCACTATGATGGTGGGAGTGTCAGTTTTGGGAATGATGAACCCTACTATGTGAAAGGTAAAGGATGTATATCTTTAACAGAAGGAATCAAATGTGATAATGCTTATTGGGTTGAAGGACTAAGGCACAATCTAATAAGTGTGGCACAACTGAACAACATTGGTTTCAAGGTAGAATTCATGAATGGTAAGGAAAAGCTCCTGGATGGTAAAGGAAACCTAGTTGGAACTGGTAGACAAACAAATGGTAATCTATTTTATCTTGATCTCAATGAAAGTTCATGTTTTATTGCACAAGTAGAAGAAAGCTAGTTATGGCATAAAAGGTTATGTCATGTGATATTTGATAACCTGGTTAACATAAGAAAGAACAAAAGAGTAAGAGGAATTCCTATTCTAAAGAAACCTAGATTAGCCATATGCAAACAATGTCAAATTGGGAAGATGGGAAAAACTAGCTTCAAGAGCAAGAATTATAATACAAATGAAGTTTTGGAATTGGTACATATTGATTTATGTAGACCGATTGGAACAAAAAGTTACATAGGTGAGAATTAATTCATTCTATTTGTTGATGATCATTCCAGAATGATGACTGTTATGTTTCTCAAAGAAAAATAAGAAGCTTTTCAGAAATTCAAATGGTACCTAGCCAGAGTTGAAAAAGAAACAGGAAAGAAACTTAAATGCTTAAGATTTGATAGAGGAGGAGAATTCATTTCTAATGAATTCAATTAATTTTGCAATGAAAGAGGAATCAAAAGACAAGTATCTGTCCCAGGAACTCCATAGTAGAATGGTATAGCAGAAAGAAGGAACATATCCATTATGGATTGTGCAAGAACCTTGATGATTGAAAAGAATGTTGCTGCCAAATACTGGAAGGAAGCCATCAACACTGCAATTCACACCTTGAACCGAGTTCAACTAAAGAAAGGTACTGAGAAGACACATTTTTAATTATGGTATGGCTATAAACCTAATGTTCATTATTTCAAAGTATTTGGAAGTAAATGTTACATCTTGAAGGAAGCAAGAAATGGAAAATTTGATGTAAAAAGTGATGAAGGTATATTTCTAGGCTACTCATGTAAAAGAAAAGCATATAAATTCTTGAATATTTCTACTCATAAAGTCATAGAAAGTGTGCATGTAAGGATCAATGAGTTTGCAAAAAAAGGAGAAGAACAGAGCAGTAAAGAGCCTCAGGATTATAGAAACTGTGTATATTATGAACCTGATACTATACCTAAGACACAAGCAATGGTGATTGGACAAAATCCATGTCAACCATTGAATTCATCTACACAAACCCAAACAACTCAACCTGAGTTTCAACCTATACAACCTGAGCTACTGGTAGAAGAAACCAAGTGGTAGACTAAAGAAACTGAGTTGCAAATAGAGGGAACCAAGTCACACAAAAAAGGCACCTGAGTCTCAGAAAAAGGCACCCAAATCTCAGACAGTGGAACCTGAGTATCAAACAAAAGAGTAGAATAGAAATTTTGAGCATGGTGAACCAAGTGGAACAAGTCCAGAATCAAGAAGGAAGGATCTTGTACTTACAAAATATGTCAGAAGGCATCATGCACCTGAGCAAATAATTGGAGATCAAACAGAAGGTGTAATGAAAAGGAACAAAATTAAAGGTACATGTTTGCTTAGTGAAATTGAACCTAGAACTACTAAAGATGCATTGAATGATGAAAATTGGATCGAAGAAATGAATGAAGAGATTGAGAAAATAGAAAAGAACAAAACCTAGACTCTTGTACCTAACCAAAAGATAAAAAATGTAATTGGTACTAAATAGGTTTTCAGAAAGAAGATGAATGAAAAAGGAGAAGTTTCCAGAAATAAGGAAAGATTAGTATGTAAAGGATATGCTCAAGAAGATGGTATTGATTGTGGAGAAAATTTTTCTCCTCTTGCAAGACTTGAAGGAGTCAGAACTCTTCTAGCATATGCTGCATATAAAGGATACAAGGTATATCAAATGGATGTAAAATCTGCATTCCTGAATGGAATTCTTGAAGAACAAGTCTATATTGAGCAACCTGGAGGCTTTATAGATCCCAACAAAAGGAATATGGTTTGCAAACTACACAAATCATTATATGGACTGAAGCAAGCTCCTAGAGCTTGGTATGAAAGATTGCATGGTTATTTGATAAGTATTGAATTTCAGAGAACTAATGACAATAGTAGCTTGTATATCAAAGAAGGACCTCAGAACAAGATACTATTAGTAGAAATATTTGTTGATGATATAATGTTTACTAGATATGATGATTTATGCAAAGCATTTTCTAAAGCTAAGAGTAAGGAATTTGAAATGTCTATGTTTGGTGAAATCAAACTCTTTGTCAGTTTACAAGTTCATCAAATGAAGGATGGTATCTACATTACACACTCTAAATATATCAAAGAGATATTGAAGAAATTTGGGATGGAAGACTCTAGACCAGTTGGAACACCTATGCCTACTGGACATGAGTTGTCTAAGGATGATGACTCAAAGGAAGTAAACCAGACTACCTATAGATCCATGATTGGTAAACTTCAATATGTTGTTCACACCAGACCTGATATTGCATTAGTAGTTGGTATTGTTGCAAGGTTTTTACCTAATCCTAGAGAGAATCATTTGATGACTGTCAAAAGGATTATGAGATATCTTAAGGGTACTGAAGATTATGGAATATGGTATAAGAAAGGAGGAAATTTTGATTTGAATAATTTTACTGATGTTGATTGGGAAGGAAGTGTTAATGACATAAAGAGCACAAGTGGTGGAGCATTATTTCTTAGCAAAAGGTTAGTCTTCTGGAAAAGCAACAAATAGAACTGCATTTCTCAATCTACAGTAGAAGCAGAGTATGTTGTTGGAGCAGTGAATTGTTCAAATATCATATGGTTCAAACAGTTGTTGTCAGGTATGAAGGTAGAAATCACAGAACCTATTATTATCTACCGTGACAACACCAATGCTATTAACATTTCAAAGAACCTTGTGATGCATACTAAGAATAACCATATTACAATAAAGTATCATTTCTTGAGGGAATTGGTTCAGGACAAGGAAGTAAGATTGGAATATGTGAATACTAGAGAAAAATTGCAGACATATTCACAACACCTTTACCTAAGGATGTTTTTTTGTATCTTAGAGGAAAGCTAGGGGTAAATCCCCTAACCGAGGCTCATGAAAACATAGTTTAGTGATGCATCAACCGAGCTACATAACAAAATTAACATGTTGATGCAAATATTTAGAGCTCATTGCATATGAATCAATACAAACAAGTACATTACAACTTCATTGGATATGTCAGTTGGTGTCTTTGGCATTGGTTGTCAAAGAGGGAGAGATTATTGTATGTCATAATGATTAGTGAGGGAGAGATTACTGGAGAGATTGATGACAGAGGGAGAACGTTATCAGAAACAGAGATTAATGAAAGAGGGAGAAATCTGTATTTCAGTGATTGAGGGAGTTTTTGGATGAGAATCAGAATGAAGCTAAAGACATTAATACAATTTGATGAGAATTAGAATGAAGCTAAGGACATTAATAAAAATTTCATTCTTATGTCTGCTACTCTGTAATGCTTTGTATTATGACATGTTGTGTTTCCATCAATGCCAAAGAGGGATATTGTCAATGATTCAATTGTGTATTGGCATTTATGTTTACACAAGTATAGTGATGTTTACACAAATGTCTAATCCTATTCGAGAATAGATAGTTCATGCCAAGAACTCTCAAGCATTGAAGAGGACCAAAGTGAATTTTAGTTCTAACCGAGTTCACTCAGGCATTACAATGTTGGTCGGGCGTTCAGTTAGTGTCAGCCGACTAATAGTAGTTTATATTTTATGGATAATTGGTTATATGCAGCCGACAGACATGAGTTTTATTATTTATTTGGAAGGATATTAAGGCCAACTTGACAAGGTTTATCATATATATGTAAGGTCAAGTTTGGATTGAATATTGTGAGATAGTGTGTGGAAGTGTGTAAGTGATATGAAGAGTGAAGGCAAAATCAGATGGGATTATGATTGAGGACAAAACATAGAGGATAGCAATAGAATATCCAATCAGTGAGGATCAAGTATTTAATCCAAAATAGAGATCTAAATCAACAAAGATAGTTTCTTATCAAAACAGGTCAATCCATTGTTAGTTTCTAACAATTGTAGTAGTGATCAAAATATCTTAACAGGGCAGACTTAACAGTCTTTTATAAATCCTCTCACAAGGTGACATTTCTGAATTGAATTGTTTAAATACCTCTCACAAGGCCACTCCTTACATGGTGATTAAACCCTCTAACAGGGTCACACCTAACAGTGTGTTATTGTAACCTTTAATAGGGTTGGCTCCTAACATGGCTCACTTCAGAAGAGTGAAAAATAATGAGTAGTTGCAATTGGTGGTTTTTTTCCATATTGGGTTTCCACGTTAAATATTGATCTTATCTATGTAAATTTCATTTTCTTTATGGTTTATGTTTCTGCAATTAATTACTAAAGATAATCACAGTTAATATCTTAAGATTTTCTATGTTAACCGAGTGACAGTAGAATAGCTGTGTTAACCGAGAAACAATGACTAATTTGTTTAAGACATCTAAGGGACTTGGATTTTTTTTTGTGGTAACTGATTCACCCCTCCTCTCTCAGTTACTCAACTTATTTCCAACAAGAAAGCACACTATAAATTCCCCATGAACATTGCTTTACTTTCAAAAAAATTATATTGAATTATTCTAGTAGAGATATTTTGACACCCATAAAGCCAAATTGCATTGAAATTTCTATCTTCATCATATATTGAATAATCCAGTTTGAGAGTGAAGTACATGATCAATGGAGATCATACCCATTACCCAAACCAACCCACTTCCTCTTTCAAATTCATATAACTTTTGAGACTAGAGGTTAACGATTCACATCCAGGAGCAATAGGGAGCATACCCACTACACATGCCAACTAACCTCCCTATCACATTTTTTATAATACTTTGATTCTTGATGGTACTTTATTTTTGCTCATGAGCAATTAAGCTCATAAATAGGTTTGGAGAGGCCATAGTAGCTTATAAGTAGACATAATATATTTCACTAGCTACAATTCATCCTTAGAGATCCCAATGACTCAGAGCACTTTAAGTGTGAGTAAAATGTTGTAATTGAAAGACTCAAGTACTAAAAACACAACTACGACTCTGTTCCAAATTTTGGACAAATCATTTTCACATGATGAGGTTATAAAGGAAGATCTCCAATTCATAAGGATGTCATAGAGATATTTCTAGAAAATAAACTAAACAAATCTATCAAGAAAACACTGGAATGTGTTGTATAATGCATCACCTTTCTCAAAATTGGAATTCCTCAAACTAAACGAACCAGTAGAATATCTAGATTGAAGAAAACTTAAACAACTAAATGACCAAAATTCTTGAGTGAAATGACTCAACATAGATCTACAAACTAACTCTCTAAAGCAATCCAAACTAAACAACTAACTGAACCACTAAACAAACCTCAAGTCAGCAGACTCAAGGAAAATTACTCTTTAGTCTCCTAAGAAAACTAAACTAACTAATAGAAAGGAAACCTATTCTAGATTTCTTGAACTAAATGGTTCAAGACAAAACCTACTCTAACTATGTACAAGAGACACAAGTGGACAACACTCAAAAGAGATATATACATGCTTGACTGAATATTGTTTCTAAAGATGTTCAAGACCAACAAGGCTTGTGTGATAGTTCTCAATCGTGCAAACTCGTCCTTGTACTCTGCAAAAATATTTATCAACTCAAACTCAAATTTAGGAAATCTATCATGTAAAACACACAAACAAGTTGTCCTTCCTAAATTTCCACAATCAAAATAATAAATTTCAAGAGTAAAGGTAGGGAAAGATACAACCTAGTGTGTTTCAAATGGAAGTTCATGTTCGAGTCTTGGTTGATCATTGACAACTTCAGGAGGCTGAAGTTGGTGTTGAATCCTCGCACCAACACTAATTATTGGTATTAAGGAATACTAAGAGGGGGGATAGGATCCACAACATCATAACATCATTATTTTATCATGGAAAACCAGTCAAGGGAAAAAATAATAGTGGGGATGGAACCCACTAATGAAATACTCTACATAAGTATTATATCCTAATAAAGGTTTAAGTACAAAAGGTGGAATGCACATGCATTCATGCTCACTTCCTAGATCTCACTGCTTAATTACAAAAGAGGCTTAATTCCCTACAAAATATGGACTACAATCCAAATGATTGAAGTGGTATGCAACATCAACAAATGCCAAGTCAATTACAATTAAGTTCAATATACTGAATGAACACACTCCATGCTATATCACTATTCAACTCTGATTCATACCTCAATTCATAATGTTCTATGTATCAACACATACTACACATTCCAAAATGATCAACCAAATATATCTTCTATATCCACTACACAAATTAAGTCACCCATTGGGTCAACCTCAAGAACACTTCCAAAAATGATAAAACGTGTATATCAAGTTGGTCAGATTTACATGAAAAATATAATTTGGAATGAAAACATTAACCACTCATTATCCAACATATGGGATATACTTCCTTTAACTCATAAACATTCATCAAAACCAATCTGATAGGATCCCATAAAGATCTATTATACTTTTTCATTGTTCTTCACTGCATACCCAAAAATTGTTGTACATAACCTCAAAACTCGATCATATCACAACATAAAGTACTACAAAGATATAATAATGTAGATTATACCTTCATATTTCTTCTCCTAGGTTCACACCATAAAATTCTAATATGGGTAGCCAAACCAAACCTTTTACTGAAAAATTGTCTACTGCACTAATAACTGCCAGACTTAACCAAAAATACAATATGCCCTTTGGTGTGAACAAAATAAGTATTGTTAATCTGTGCAGTGCATTTTTTTCATCAATGAAAACATCTAAACCATTCATAGCAATGTCTCTTTCCAACAATATCCCCCTTTGGCATTGATGGCAACACTTAGTAAAAAATGATTAAGTGTCAAAAATGCCAAAAATAGTAACTAATCCAAAATCCAAAAATCCAAAATCTCTCATACTCCCCCTGAGATAAATAAGAAATTTTCACTACATATCTCTCCCCCTTTGATATAAATGGAAAAGGTAGGGTTCCACAACAAAATTTCTATCCAAAATTCCTATATAGGTCGCATATATACAAGTAGACCATCCAAACTTAAATCAATTTGAGGATATCTAAAAATGTGTTCTTTACGGAATGAAATCATTGTCCCAACTTTGTTTGAGACTCTTAAGGATCTAAATATATCCATATAATGTATAAGCAAGCATTTTTTCTGATTTAATATCATTTACATTAGGTGAACCATATGCTACTTCGGCCTTCTTCAATGAACTGTATAAGGTTCCCAACCTAGGATAAATTAAGCTTTTGAGCAAACCAAAATTTCCAATGACTCTTTCCTTCTCAAAAATCAAACTCTTTATCTTATCTATTAATGAGATAACCCATCCTTCATGAATGGATATGGAATTTGTTATGGGATCAAAAGATGTAGATAATTCTCATAGTTTGTTCTCACTTTGCTTGATTAACTTATCTAAATTCTCAACATGCTTAGGATAAGATACACATGATTTATATACCTTTCCTGCTTCTAATAACACATCTTTAATACTTTTTATTCCAACTCCTAAGAGCATTCTATCCTTAGCATTAAAAGCATTCAACTCATTGAATCTTTTATCATCAAACTCATCTTTTACCTTTATCATTGCATATTTTTCTAAAGAATCAAAATGTGTACATACTGATCTCATAAGACCCTTCAATTATCCAGATAAAGTGTCATTTGGATTTCTCACATAAGTAGGCATTATCTTTAATAAAACATCAAATTCAATCTTCAATAATTAATTGTCTTCAATGTGTGTCTTCAATAGCTCTTCTCTAGCCTTTATTTGTGGAGCTGAAGCAAGTTTCATCATCTAAGCTAGAGAAAGAGCATCAATATTGATAGGACCTTTTATAAGTTTAGTATCATGAAATTCAAGTTTGTCTTCTACTAGAAACTCCTTCACTACCTTATTAGTGCATCTTTCCTCTGATTTTACTTCTATATACATCACCTCAACCTTCTCATAATCCTACTTTTCACCTTTAGTATTGTTACCAATTTTTTTCACAACAACTCAAATTGGTAGAGTTGTTTCAGAGATGTTTCATTCAAAGAATGTAAGGTTCAATCAAGCAACTTGTTGGAGCTATAAAATTTGGCTAAGTTTCTAGTTTTTTCCTTTGAGTTTGACATCAAAATGCTTTTTCTTGCAGAAGGAGGGTTTTTCCTGTGTCGAGCAGTGGAAGTCTACAGTTGAGTGTTAGAAGTAAAATGCATTAGGTCTTAGATAGTTTTCTCTTATTGGTCCATTCATTATGTCATGGCAGTCAGCTATAGTCAAATTTCTTTCTATGATTTATTGCTAGTTTGTGAGTCTTATTTGGTCAAAATTTTCATTTATGCGAACTAGCGATGTCCTTTAAACATTTAGGCACAAGGTCGCAAGGTTAAGAAAATTTAATGAGACTACTTAAGGGTAACTGTTAGTCGCAGGGTCTCGGGATATTTTAAAGGCATGATAAGTTACTTGGTGATTAAGCGACAGCCGTCAGATGAAATCATTGAAAGATCCTACGGTAGTCGCCAAGTCTGAGAATAAAAGAGCCTAAGGAGAAAAGTCCTCGTGACTCAGCGGTCAAGGGTATGTCGCGAGATCGCAAGATGATTTTAAGGGCAGGATGCTTTGTCACGATGTCTCAGAAAGTTTTTGGCTTCCAAAATTTTCATTTGGCGATCAGGCGACTAAGGGTTGTTGCGCAGTCTAGCAGAAGAGAGACAACATTTGGCAACTAAGAAATAACTGCTGAAGCTAGCACTAACAGTTAGTCACATAGTCTCATAAAATAACGTGGGTTAGTGATAACCATCCGCGACTTTGATTCCCTTATGTCGTGTGATCGCCAAATGTAGACTCTGGTTAGTAAAGGTAAGGAAGTTGTATAGTCACCATGTCTCCGGATAAATCAAGGGTTAAGGATTGGGATCAGCGATAGAGAAAATGAGTTCAGTCGCCTTGTCTCTTAATTCTAATATCTATAAAAGGTGTCAGTATTAAATATGTCAGTCTGAATTATTCGGCGACCAATCAGATTTTCAGATTTTGATTACTGTGCAGAAAAAGGGTAGCTGAGATGTATGACAGAGGGCCAATCCTAGGGTGACATGTCAGCTCATTTGAATTTTATAAGGTTTAACTGAGGATTCAGTTTTACAAATTTGATTTTCCTGTCACACTCAGGAAACTACGGCTAGGGTTTCAATTATGTTCACAGTATGTGGAATTTAAGATAGAATTGATGTTCTGAGAATCATGAGCTATGTACCTTGAACGGTTACTATAAGGAGTTGATGGCTTGTTCATTTACATTCACCTTGCTTTCAGAGTTGCTAAAATTAAAGAGTTCAGTTGCCAAAATAGAGTAAAATTCAAATATTTGCAGAGTTTTATGTGGTTTAAGAGTTCATTATTTCCAGAGAAATGTGTACGGAACAGTCTGTGAAGTCTCAGTGATAGACTTGTTTCAGTTTAGGTAAAGAAGAGGGAATTCAAGCATTGAAAACATGAGTAGAGTGGTGAGCGTAGCTTCGACCAGCGGTGAAAGTGAGAGGGTGGAGGATGAGGCAAAGGGAAAACTGAATTATTCAGATGAATTCCTCTGTCTCCTTCCTGGTTCGACTCAAAATAAAAAGGTCAATGCAAATGTGCTCATTGATGAATATAGAGATGTTCAAGATGCTGTTACTCTAGGAACAACAAGGTTTTCTCTCTTCAACTATTTTTATAAGAATTCTGACAAGGCCATTCCAGTGTCAAACCCTTGGACCTGTGGTTTAGCTAGGTTAATTGTTCCTGATGTCTTCCTAGATGTAGACTTGTTCTTAGACCTGGCCAATCATTATGATGTTTTATCTAAGACCATCAGGAGGGATGATGGCACTGCCTTATTGATATTCAATAGAAGTTCGTTCATGCAAGCCTTTGGCTTATACAACACCATGTCTACCAGAATTGACATGACAAAGCAGCAACAGAGGTATACTTTGAAGCCTGGGATTGCTAGGAGCCAGTTGCTAAAACATATGCTAAAAAAAGTGAAAAAATATTTAGATCCTATGTCCGGGGACAGCCCATATTATTACAAGGATCTACACTTCTATATCAAGTATGTTGCCTATGCCCTGTGTAGAGTGCTGGGGATAGATGGTGACGCAGAGAAGATAGATGCAGGGATTTTGATGATGGTGTTGGACCTATAAGAGGTCCAATTCAATACTAGTTATGATTATATTCAACACATCATAGATGAAATGCATGAGGGTTTCATTGCAACCCAGAAGAGAATGAAGAACCCAAAGGAGGAGCCCAAGTTTTTACATTACTCAGTTCTTATGCATCTCCTTTTGCATTTCAATTTTGTTATCATGGATGTTAATAATTTAACCCCTCAGAGATTCTACCAATCAGGACCAAATCCTATCCAATTTTGGGTGAGGGTTTGGAATTACACTT
>MU225929.1:1297581-1345760 GCA_018584345.1 Thuja plicata
TATCCAATTTTGGGTGAGGGTTTGGAATTACACTTCTAGGGAGTGTGACTATTGTGCCTTTCAAAATTGGATTGTGTATCCAATAGTACAGAGTTTGGGGACCAGCAGAACAAGAATCCCATTAAAATTTATACAACTACTTAGGCCGTGTGAATATACAAATGGCTGGGGTGGAAAGCATAATTGGGGTGACTTCTTTTTGGAAGAAAATTACACAGTCATCAGGGTATATGGGTGTATTCACCCACCTCATCTATTACCATATTATGTACCAGCAAGGGTGGCAGCAATGGAATTTATATGGCAGCTATTGTTGACAGACAATGAGCATTTTGCGCCACATAAGAAGGGGACTTTGACCCCTAGGCAGTTTAAGATTTCTAACTTCACAATTGGCAAGGGTGCCATTGATGCAGTAGGTCAATGGTTGGAAAGATACAAGATGGGGGCAGCCCCTTATAGATACATTGACCCAGAAGGTTTTATGGCAGGGGTAAGGAGATTGTATACTCCTACAATCCCCAATACAAATGTCCACTGTGAATGCATACAGGAAGATGCAACAAGGAATCTCTTGGATGAAGATGATATTCATACAAGAAGACTAAGGATTCAAGAATTGTTAAAACTTGAGAAGAAAATAAAGAGAAATGGGTTGGATTTTGGGGGTTTTTACCCTGATCTCCCATATTTTGACAGAATTAAAGCCATGATAGACAACTATTATGTGCGTATAGAACAGCTTGATACGGTTCTTGACAAGAAAGGTGCTCAGACACCTAATCATTCAGAGTCTGAATACGATAGTAGTAGTGACAGTGATTATGCACATCCTACTATGCATGCTTCACCAAAAAAAGATATTGCTGAAATACCATAGTTACAGGGAGCAGAGGGCCATATTATAGATTTGATAGTAGTTGCCCAACCAGATGATATAGAAGAACCTGCTGCAAAGAGGCAGAAATTAGAGATAGGTTAGCCTTCAACTGAAGGGCATAATAAGAAGAAAGATAAGGCTAAGGCCTTAGTACCTGGCAATAGGTTATATGATCATAACCTAAGAAAGGCAATTAGAGAAGGTAAGAAATAGTAGCCTGATTTAGATGATGGGCTTGAGATGCCCCTTAAGGCATGTATTGATGAGAGATTGATTCATCAACAAGAATTTTTGAATCATGATAATTTTGTGAAAATTGAGGAGTTTAAAGAATTCCTGAGATGGTACAAGAAAGAACAAATCAGAGTAGAGTTGACAGTTGATGATAAGGAGACCATAACTAATGAGGCATTGATGGCTTTGCAGAATTATGATCCTGAAAATGAGGATATTTCACCAGAGGATGCCAGGAAACTAGTATTAGGAAGTGGAATACTATTGGCTGAGGGTTGGGATTTAGCATCCGCCTTCATTATTGATCAAATAAGGAAACAGCCAGATCTTAAGATGGCTAGTGAAGTTCAAATTGGTGATGTGATAAAAGGATTTGGGTATAGCCCAAAGTCTCAGGCCTTTGCAATGTGGAGCCTGTGCCCAAAAGACCAAAAGCCCCAAGTGGTGAATATTCAGGAGAATATGGTGGGCAATCAAATGGTCTGGACAATGCAAAATACAAGGGATTTGGATATATCCCAAATCATGACACATTGGGCTCACTTGAATGAAGACAAAACTAAGCAATTGTCTGAAAGGTGCAGCACATTGGTGGAAGAGACTAGTGCATTGACAAAAGATAGAGAAATGTGCCAACTGCAACTTTATTGAGAGGGATCAGATGATAAAGAAATTCATGGAAGAATTGGAAACAAAGCCTGAGGTGATGTATGTACCACAGCCCCTGCAAATTGAAGGAAAAGAAAAGTTTGAAGAGGTGGCTGAGGAAAAGGCTCAGGAAGAGAAAGGAAATGAGGTTGCTTTAAGAGCATTGAAAGGTGTGCTGCAACATAGAATTGATATCTTAAAAGATAAAGCTGATGTTATATTCAACACTTATAACAAATTGCCAGCTTTGCACATGGAGGTAATGGGGTATTTGGATATCCTCAACCCCTATTTTACTAAGTGGTCTACTAGGATGCAGTTATTTGAGAAGCTAGCATCATTACAATCCCTGAGATCAGATTTGCCAGAAATAGTGACTGAAGTTGATCGAAGATGAGATCAAAAGAGTTAATATTGCTCTCTCATTCTTTAAGGGCAAATTGAACCAAATTGAGGTAAAGTTAAGTCTCTTTTCTGGTGATTTTAATAGATTCATACCTTCCTTAAGAGAAGATGATGATCAAGTGAAGGCCTTAGATGCCTAGAGGGGTGAGTTTGACAGCAAAATTCCTAGTAGTGAGGCATTTATTTCAGGAACTGATATTGATGTAGAGGGGTTCAATAAGATATTGGATGAAGCTTTCAAGGCAGAAATTGACATCAATAAGTTTCTAGTAGACATCAAAAATATCACTGATGTGAGATGGGATAGGCAAAAGGTCCAAATACAGAGTACTCAGGACTTCAAGTGGCCATCAAATGATGAAGTGAAAGCATGGGAGGTGATGACTACACCCAAGAGGAAGAAGCTAGGAGTAGAAGAAGAAATTTTGGAGGATGAGTAAGGATGACTACTTGGTACCTCACCATTGAAGATAAAGAGGACAGTTATTGCAAAAGGAGAATGTAGGTAAATCTGAAAGCACGGTCATCCAGACTCGACATAACTTCTGCCATCTACTATGTACACTATCAGATTCAAGTCGCTAGATCGGGAGAAGAACAAAGAATATCTGTTTCTATCTTTTTGACTTGGTCATTCCACCGCTTCTTCTCTTTCTTTCTTTTTGTCTCTTCTATAGTTTTAGGGTTAGGTTTTCTGAGACCATCTGAAGCTTGTATCATCCTTTTGAAAGGGATTCCAGGATGGTTGAAGACCAATATACATAGAAGAGAGTTGTATTCTAAAAAAAAAAAGATGAAAATAAATGTAAAGAATCAGTCTTTCTAAATCTGTGCCTATGTTCTTTCAAGCTTCAAAGCTTTTTATGTATGAAAGAAGGATTACATCAATAAAATACGGTGCAATTTTACTCTTCTTTATTGTTGTCTCTTTATTTCCTATGTATTCTTTTTTATGTTAAGATTGTAAGGCAGTCTGAAGCATTTTGGTTACAAGGTGACTATCTAATTACTTGCAAGTTTCTTTCATGTAAAGAGCTAAGTTTTGTGAGTAGTTTCAGGAAGCACACAAGTATTTAAGGATTTGATACAGTATTTTAGAGGTAATCAGATAATTTGTAAGGCAACTTATCCTAATTGCATGTAGGTTGTAAGGCAGCTTACAGTGTTTTGTTTATGTGAAACTTCAAGCTTTTGACTCTGTAACCCAAAGGATAAGCACTGATCTAGACCTAGGTCTGATAATCTATCATCATCTAAGTTTTTAAAACATTCAAAATTATTCAAAACATACTTTTCACTAAAATAAATCAGCTGAACTCATCAAGGACTTATGTCAGCAGGACAGTGTCCACTTTCTTGATTCTATAGAGAGTGAATCATTAGGTTATCCCTCCTAAAAACAAAAGGAAGAAGGATGCAAATCCTTGACTCATTGGCCTATGTTCTCAAAGCCATAGCCTGGCTTATATTACTCTATTTTATGTTAGTCATTGCAATCTCTAAATTGTTCTATAAGTTGTTACAGTGAGGTTTTTGGTTCATACCCAGTGAATGAAATAATCCACCAAATACATAGACTTAGATATCAGTAATCTTTAAAAGGTAAAACCTGCCTAAGTCTATGGAGCTCAAAAACAAAGAAGGATATTATCCAATCCTTAGAAATTAGCCTTTCTCTTGCCTAAAAGAGGTTGCAATTGAGTATACCAGGTATACTGTCATCATTAGGTAAGTGTTGCAAGAAAAAGAGCTAACACAATACACAAATCAAGACCTATGAACTAATCCACTCTATAATAATTATAAGAAAAAAAAAAAAAAAACCTAATTACATAAAAAATAAAGCTAGTTCAATCCATCGGACACTCCTTGTAATAAAACTCAGAGAATTACAGTGAATGGTTCCTTCAAAATACTTGCAAAATTGTGCTAATAGGTAACCAACCCCCATACATGGTTTAAAAGACTCTTAAATATTTCCTAATGACCTAATACAACTATTTGAACTGACCCATAACTTACTTTGGGTAGTTTTACATCTTTTGACAAAAATGTTGTCGAGCAACTTTGCAAAGTTGCAAAAGTTGCTCGATAACTTTATACAACTTTTATAATTTGACCATTCTAATGTCCTAACCCAACTTTATGGGTTAAAATAATTACAAAAACACTTTCTCAACTCCATTACAATGAAAATAGGTCATTTCTAGCACTCTAGGTGCCATTCTCCAATTTTGCCCTATTTAGGCTTACCTCTTTCCCATAGGACCAATTGACACAATCTAAAATATGTCACAAAAAACTAAACACGGCTAAACTAGAATCAATATAAACTAAATAGATGCCTCTGGAAGTCTTTGAAAAACCAAAAATTGATGATTGGACATGACCAACCACTAGGTTCTCCTGCACCATACTCCCCTTGGACAAAGAAGTTAATTTGCACCTGGAGTCAATAGTGCAAGATCTATTCCCAAATTCTTGAACTCTGATTCAGAAACCCATGTAGCTTCCACTTTAGGAAAATGTTGCCACTTGATGAGGTGTTCCATGTACTGACCTTGTCTGGTCTTCTTTTTAATTCTGGAGTCTAGTACCCTTTCTACTTTTGGCTTGGTCATAGTTGGTAAGGGCATGTCCACTGTAATCTATTCCACGTCACTATTAATCTATGTCTCCTCTGGCAGTGGACCTTTTTATTCCACTAGGTCCTAAATAGTGAACACTGGAGAGATTTCTGATTCTGGAGGTAGATCAATTTTATAAGCATTCTCTCCATACTTTGCTAAGAATTTGCAAGGGCCTATCCTTTTCATCTGCAATTTTCTAGGGAGGAATTTATTCAATATATCTTTATTCAAATGTACCATTACTAAATCCCCCACTACAAAGTACAAATCCTTTTTCTTTGCATCCACTTTGGCTTTTAATCTTTGTGTTACCTCTGTGAGTGTCTTCATGAATGGGCCATGTACTTATTTTATTGATTTGGAAAAGTATTTAGCATGTCCACTCTTCCCCTCCATGATTCCCATGTCTCTAAGTTCACAACCTACTGTGGGATGAACCCCATAAGCCACTGTAAAAGGACTCTTACTAGTTGTCCAATTTACACTATCATTATAGGTAAACTCTTCCTATGGTAGGATTTGATCCCACACTTGTCCATCTTCCTTTGTTAAGCACCTCATAAGGTTCCCTAAGAATCTGTTTATGACCTTTGTTTGACCATTTGTCTAGGGGTGATAAGAAGACCCAAATGATAGATTAATCCCTAGCCTCTTCCACAATGTTCTCCAGAAATTCCCCATGAACTTGACATCTCTTTCTGAGACTATACTAAGAGGCAACCCATTAATTATTACAACCTATCTAAAAAAACATTGATCTATGTAGCTTTCATCATGTGTAGTTTTGCATGGGATGACATGTATCATCTTACTAAACCTATCAACAACTACAAAGAAACTATCCATTCCAGTGCTTGTCCTTGGTAGCCCAACAATGCAATCCATACTGATACATTCCTATGGCCTATTGGGAATTGGTATTGGTTGATATAAACCAACATTGGAATTCATACCTTTAGCTCTCTGACACACCATACATTGTTCTACATACTTCCTCACATCTCTATGCATCCTACGCCAATAGTAGAAACTCTTAACCAATTCAAGGGTCTTATTGAGACCAAAATGTCCACTAAAACTCCCATTATATTTTTATTGTATAAGATTCTCTCTCATAGATCCCTTGGGAACACACAACTGTCCTCCCCTAAACAAAAACCCATTTTTCAATGTGTAATATGTAAACTGACCATGAAAGTGATTGTTGAACTCCACACATAGCTTATAGGCCTCTAAGAAGTCTTTATCTTCTTTATAAATATCCTTAAAAATTTCCACTCCAATAATCTGCAACTACACCTCTTGAACAGTGAGTAGCCTTTAGCTCAATGCATCAACAACCTTGTTCATCTACCCCTTTTCATGCTTTATAGTAAAGGTATAAGCTTGCAATAATTCCATCCACTTAAGATGCCTATTTCTTAACTTCTCTTGGGTATTGATATAACCAAGAGCTTGGTTATCAGTAAATACTAAAAACTCTTTCAGTAGGAGATATTGTCTCCATTTCCTAATGGATTTAATGGATTCAACCAGTGCATAGAGTTCTAGATCATAGGAGGAATACCTATTCTTCAATCCACCTTAACTTAGACTTCAACCCACCCTTTGTAGTATCTAAAATTGGAGCACAAATGGCACTAAAAAACCTAATGAATTTCCTATAAAATTGGGCAAGCCCATGAAAAATCCTTACCTTAGTACCAAATGTGGGAGTAGGCCAGTTGAGTATAGCCTCCACCTTGCTAGCATCCATCTTTAAATTTCCCTGTGAGACCACAAATCAAAGATAAACCAATTCTTGTTTCAAAATATTACACTTCTCCAAATTGATAGCTAACTTATCCTCTTGCAATCTCTTCAATACAATCTTCACATGCTCAAGGTGCTCTTCCTTGGTCTTTCTGAATATGAGGATGTCATCAAGATAAACCACTACAAACACCCATATGTATTCCTTTAGCACTTCATTCATTAACCTCATGAATGTGCTAGGGGAATTTGCTAAGCCCAAATGGAATGACAAGCCATTCATATAGTCCTTTTTTAGTTTTCAAGGTTGTTTTCCACTCATCCCCTTCCTTAATCCAGATTTGATGGTATCCACTCTTTAAATACATATTTGTGAAGTATTTAGCCGCACCAAGACAGTCCATTAGGTCGTCAATCCTAGGGATTGGAAACCTATATCTTATGGTAATTCTATTTATTTCTCTAGAGTTAGTGCATAGTCTCCACTTACCTCCTTTTTTATGCCAATACCATTGCAACTGCACAGGGACTTACACTCTTCTTTATAAGCCCTTGATCAAGTAACTCTTGCACTTGTCTAGCTACCTCCTTTTTCTGCTCAGGGGTTATTTTGTAGGCTTCCTTATTGGGCAATAATGCACCTGGAATGAAGTCAATTTTATGACTTATTGATCTCTTTGGTGGTAAGAGTTTTGGTGATCCATCACTAACAATGTCCTTAAACTGCTCCAAAATTTGTTGTATCTCCTTGGGTAAAGGTGTTGTTTCTTCTATCTTTTCCTCTTTGGGCTTCATCATGACAACATAACATTCTTCATATTCTCTCTTAATATCTTGTAGGAATTATTTTCCCCCAAATACCAACACATTAGGACTAGCCTTCATTCCTTCTTCCTCCACCAAAGACTGGATTTTGTATGTCACACCATCCTTTTGAAAAGAATATGAATTCTTCTCTCTATTATGCATGGATTTCCTATCAAACTATCATGGTCTTCCCGATAGAAGATGGAAATAATCCATAGGAAGTACATCACAAATAATCTTGTCATTCTTCCCCCCAATTGAAAATTCAATCCATGCTTTTTCATTTACTAGGACATGTTGTCCTTTGTTCAACCATGTCACCCTATAAGGATGTCATGAGGTATCTTAGTCACCCCAAGCTTATTCACTACTTCCTCATAGATTATGTTGACGGTTGACCCTGAGTCAATGACCACCTTGCACACCTTACCAAGAATCTTTCACTTCACTCTGAAAATTGATCTCCTCACCTTAGGTTCTTCTCTAACTTTTTCCTTAATTAGAACTCTCCTAAGCATCAGATTCTCCCAACTCTCTGAATCAAGATTGATCTCAGGAGTCTTAAAACTATTGGCATCTTCTTTCACATAGTTAACTCTTCTCTCTGATTGGGAAGGTCATGCTTTATCAGGAAAACTATATAAAGGGTTCCCAAATTGGTGGCAGTTGTAATATTTTATATTTGCAAAGGAGGAAGCTCTGCTAGAACCTCCACCAAATCTTCCTCTACCACCACTACTGGGACCTCTTCCTTGTCCATAAATACCTTTTCTACTAGTTTCACTACTCTATTTGGTTTTTTTTGTCTCCCCTTGGGCTCTTGAGTCATTACCCCTACTACCATAGCTTCCTCTATGACCTCTTGAGTCTCTACCTCTTCCTCTTCCTTCGCTAGTGGCTTCATACTTTTTCTTTATTTTCTCCTCAACTTTAAGAGCCAATTGGTAACACTTCTGCACAATGGTATATATCAAGAGACTTATTTCCTCTTGTATGCTCCATTTTAACCCATTTAAGTAATGATCCACTTGTATGCTCTCATCTTCTGTCACCTTGGATCTCAAGCACAACTTATAAAACTCCTATGTATGGGCACTCACCTCTGAATCTCTTTGTCTTAGATTCTGCCTCTTTTTGTGGAGTTGTATCTCATAATCCTCAGGTACGTAGGTGACCCTAATCTTTGCAACCATACCTTTCCAAGTGGATATTTGATTCTCTCCTTCTTTTAGTCTTTCATCATTCACAAATTTCCACCATTTGAGGGCAGTACCTCTCAATCTAGTTTTGGTCACTTTCACCTTTTGAGTTTCTGTCACATTCTCATAGTTAAAGTGGTTCTCTAACCCTTTTATCCACTTCATCACCACCACTAGCTCCATTTTTCCACTGAACTAGGGTACAACTTCTAGTGATTTTCCTCCCATAGCCCTCAAATCTATGAGGAATAAATATTCCATAAAAATAGGATCATGCTCTGGCTCTTCATCGTCTGCTATCACTAACTTTCCTTTTCCTTCTATCTTTTTCACCTTTTCACTCACTTCTTTCATCCTATCTTGCACCTCATCAAGCTTAGTTTCCATTTATGCTAGTTGTTCTCTTAGGAGTCTATTCTCCTTCTCTTGTTCATCATTTTTTTCCAACTCTACGTTGGTCACCATTGTTGATTCACCCACTGATTCAAGGTCACTCATATACCTTCCTAGCCCAAATCTTTCAGGGCTCCGATACCAATCTAATAGGGAGATCGTACACCTTTGAACTTAGCCCAAGTTCAACTAAAGTCCAATAGGGCTTTCTCTAGTGTCTCACTGATCACTAAGGATCCTAGGAGCATTCCAAACTTATCTCCTAACCCTTCCCTTCAATCCTCCTATCAATTTTATAAAGTCACCAATCTATGCTTTCATAGAGCTGACCAGGGTAATCCCTCTTCCTTACATTCCATCCAACTCACCAAATTTGCTGGAGTTAGTTTATGTTCTTAGACCATCTAACTTCACAATTCCAACTTATATCAAGTTATTGGATTAATTTATCCATCGCTACCCATTTTTCCTACTAATAAGGGCTAGAAGCAATTAGGTCTCAATTAGCCCTATTTTTTTAGGGATTTTTATTTCTTGGGAAAAAATCCCAAACAACCCCACAATCCAATTTGTGATCCAGATACCCTTTACAAAGGCCTAAAATATTTTTTAGGTCTTACCCTCTGGTGGTGTTCGTACAACACTAAACCCTAAATGGGCTATTTTCTTAAGAAATGAACCAGTATCTTCAAAATATGTTCAAAACTCCATCGAATGGATTCAAATGGCCTCCAACTCATGAACCAAGCTTGGTCAGGGTCACCTAAACAACATTGAGGTATTGGATTACTTAATTCAATCCCCTCCTGCAAATGAAATATTATGTTCCTCTAAATTCCCTAGTCAGGCTATTGACCAACTCGCCTAGGGAAAGAGCTCAAAATTCACCATTTCAACTTCTGAAACAAAAAAAAAAGAAAAACTAGTGTACATAGGCTCCTCTTTCATTCCTCCAAGTTACATGCACTTTCCAAGGTCATAAATTCCTAAGGATTCATTTTCCTATATACAACCCTGACTAGTCTAGTGAACCTAGAGCAGGGGTAAAAATGATTTACAATGCACAAATCAAGATCTATGAACTAATCTACTCTAGAATAATTATTTAAAAAAAAAAGAACATAAGTACATAAAAAATAAAGCTAGTTCAATCCATTGGACACTCCTTGCAACAAAACTCAGAGAATTACAGTGAATGGTTCCTTCAAAATACTTGCAAAATTGTGCCAATAGGTAACCAACCCCCATACATGGTTTCCAAGACTCTTAAATATTTCCTAATGACCTAATACAACTATTTGAACTGATCCATAACTGACTTTGGGCAGTTTTGCATCTTTTGACAAAAAATGTTGTCGAGCAACTTTGCAAAGTTTCAAAAGTTGCTCGACAACTTTATACAACTTTTACAATTTGACCATCCTAATGTCCTAACCCAACTTTATGGGTTAAAATAATTACAAAAACACTTTCTCAACTCCATTACAATGAAAATAGGTCATTTCTAGCACTCTAGGTGTCATTCTCCAATTTTGCCCTATTTAGGCTTACCTCTTTCCCATAGGACCAATTGGCACAATCTAAAATATGTCACAAAAAAATAAACACAGCTAAACTAGAATCAATATAAACTAAATACAAGCCTATATAAGGCTTTGACAAACCAAAAATTAATGATTGGACATGACCAACCACTAGGTTATCCTGCACCATACTCCCCTTGGACAAAGAAGTTAATTTGCACCTGGAGTCAATAGTGCAAGATCTATTCCCAAATTCTTGAACTCTGATTCAGAAACCCGTGTAGCTTCTACTTTAGGAATATGTTGCCACTTGATGAGGTGTTCCATGTACTGACCTTGTCTGGTCTTATTTTTCATTCTAGAGTCTAGTACCCTTTCTACTTTTGGCTTGGTCATAGTTGGTAAGGGCACATCCACTGTAATCTGTTCCACATCACTAGTAATCTATGTCTCCTCTAGTAGTGGACCTTTTTATTCCACTAAGTCCTAAATAGTGAACATTGGTGAGATTTCCAATTCTAGAGGTAGATCAATTTTATAAGCATTCTCTCCATACTTTGCTAAGACTTTGCAAGGACCTATCCTTTTCATCTACAATTTTCTAGGGAGGCATTTCTTCAATCTAGCTTTATTCAAATGTACCATTACTAAATGCCCCACTGCAAAGTGCAACTCCTTTTTCTTTGCATCCACTTTGGCTTTTAATCTTTGTGTTGCCTCTGTGAGTTTCTTCTTGAATGGGCCAAGTACTTATTTCATTGATTGGGAAAAGTATTTAGCATGTCCACTCTTCCCCTCCATGCTTCCCATGTCTCTAAGTTCACAAACTCCTCTAGGATGAACCCCATAAACCACTGTAAAATAACTCTTACTAGTTGTCCTATTTACACTGTAATTATAGGAAAAATCTGCCTGTGGTAGGATTTGATCCCACACTTGTCCATATTCCTTTGTTAAGCACCTCATAAGGTTCCCTAAGACTTTGTTTATGACCTTTGTTTGGCCATTTTTCTGGGGGTGATAAGAGGACCCAAATGATAGATTAGTCCTAGCCTCTTCCACAATGTTTTCCAGAAATGCCCCATGAACTTGACATATATGTTTGAGACTATGCTAAGAGGCAACCCATGGATTATTAAAACCTCTCTAAAAAAAAATTGAGCTATGTGGGTTTCATCATGTATATTTTTGCATGGGATGACATGGATCATCTTACTAAACCTATCAACAACTACAAAGAAACTATCCATTCTAGTGCTTTTCCTTGGTAGCCCAACAATGAAGTCCATACTGATACATTCCTATGGCCTATTGGGAATTGGTATTGGTTGATATAAACCAACATTGGAATTCATACCTTTAGCTCTATGACACACCATACATTGTTCTACATACTTCCTCACATCTCTCTGCATCCTACGCCAATAGTAGAACCTCTTAACTAATTCAAGGGTCTTATTGAGACCAAAATTTCCACTAAGACTCGCATTGTTTTTTTATTGTATAAGATTCTCTCTCATAGATCCCTTGGGCACACACAACTATCCTCCCCTAAAAAAAAAACCCCATTTTGCAATGTGTAATATGAAAAATTACCATGAAATTGATTGTTGACCTCCACACATACATTATAGGCCTCTGAGAAGTCTTCATCTTCTTTATAAAGATCCTTAAAACTTTCCACTCCAATAATTTGCAACTGCACCTCTTGAAAAGTGAGTAGCCTTTAGCTTAATGCATCAGAAAACTTGTTCATATACCCCTTTTCATGCTCTATGGTAAAGGTATAAGCTTGCAAGAATTCCATCCACTTAAGATGCCTATTTATTAACTTCTCTTGGGTATTGATATAACTCAGAGCTTGGTTATCAGTAAATACTACAAACTCTTTTAGTAGGAGATAGTGTCTCCATTTCCTAAGGGATTCAAATAGTGCATAGAGTTCTAGGTCATAGGAGGAATACCTCTTCTTGGGCTCATTTAACTTTTCACTATAAAAAGCTACTAGTCTACCCTCTTGGGTCAAAACAGCTCCTACTGCTATTCTACTAGCATCACACTCTAGGATAAACAATTTATCAAAACTTGGTAACATAATAATGGGTTGGGTGGCTACTTTTTGTTTCAACATCTCAAACCCCTTATTGGCTTCTTCAGTCCACCTAAACTTAGACTTCAACCCACCCTTTATAGTATCTAAAGTTGGAGCACAAATGGCACTAAAAACCCTAATGAATTTCCAATAAATTTGGGCATGCCCATGAAAACTCCTTACCTCAGTACCAGATGTGGGAGTAGGCCAGTTGAGTATAGCCTCCACCTTTCTATCATCCATCTTTAAAGTTCCCTATGAGACCACAAATCAAAGATAAACCAATTTTTGTTTCAAAATATCACACTTCTCCAAATTTATAGCTAACTTCTCCTCTTGCAATCTCTTCAATACAATCTTCACATGCTCAAGGTGTTTTTCCTTAGTCTTTCTGAATATGAGGATGTCATCAAGATAAACCACTACAAACACCCCTATGTATTCCTTTAGCACTTCATTCATTAACCTCATGAATGTGCTAGGGGAATTTTCTAAGCCCAAATGGCATGACAAGCCATTCATACAGTCCTTTTGTAGTTTTGAACATTGTTTTCCACTCATCCCCTTCCTTAATCTGGATTTTATGGTATCCACTCTTTAAATACAAATTTTTGAAGTATTTAGCTACACGAAGACAGTCCATTAGGTCCTCAATCCTAGGGATTGGAAACCTATATCTTATGGCAATTCTATTTATTTCTCTAGAGTCAGTGCATAGTCTCCACTTACCTCCTTTTTTATGCCAATACCATTGGCACTACACAGGGACTTACACTCTTCTTTATAAGACCTTGATCAAGTAACTCTTGCACTTGTCTAGCTATCTCCTTTTTCTGCTCAGGAGTCATTTATAGGCTTCCTTATTGGGAAATGATGCACCTGGAATGAAGTTAATTTGATGACTTATTGATCTCTGTGGTGGTAAGATTTTTGGTGATCCATCACTAACAATGTCCTTAAACTTATCCAAAAGTTGGTGTATCTCCTTGGGTAAAGGTGTTGTTTCTTTTGTGTTTTCCTCTTTGGGCTTGATCATGACAACATAAAATTATTCATCTTCTCTCTTAATATCTTGTAGGAATTATTTTCCTCCAACTACCAACACATTAGGACTAGCCTTCACTCCTTCTTCCTCCACCAAAGACTGGATTTTGTATGTCACACCATCCTTTTGAAAAGAATAGGAATTCTTCTCTCCATTATGCATGGATTTCCCATCAAACTGTCATAGTCTTCCCGATAGAAGATGGAAAGAATCCATAGAAAGTACATCACAAATAATCTTGTCATTCTATCCCCCAATTGAAAATTCAATCCAAGATTTTTCATTTACTAGGACATGTTGTCCTTTGTTCAACCATGTCACCCTATAAGGATGTCATGAGGTATCTTAGTCACCCCAAGCTTATTCACTGCTCCCTCATAGATTATTTTGTCGATTGACCTTGAGTCAATGATCGCCTTTCACACCTTACCAAGAATCTTTCACTTCACTTTGAAAAGTGGTCTCCTCACCTTAGGTTCTTCTCTAACTTGTTCCTTAATTAGAACTCTCCTAATCATCAGATTCTCACAACTATCTAAATCAAGATTGATCTCGGGAGTCTTAACACTATTGGCATCTTCTTTCACATAGTTAACTCTTCTCTCTGATTGGGAAGACTGTGCTTTGTCAGGACAACTATATAAATGGTTCCCAAATTGGTGGTAGTTGTAACATTTCATATTTTCAAAGGAGGGAGCTCTACTAGAACCTCCACCAAATCTTCCTCTACCACCACTACTAGGACCTCTTCCTTGTCCATAACTACCTCTACTACTAGTTTCACTGCTCTATTTGGTCTATTTTTTCTCCCCTTGGGGTCTTGATTCATTACCCCTACTACCATAGCTTCCTCTGTGACCTCGAGTTTCTACCTCTTTCTCTTCCTTCGCTAGTGGCTTTATAATTCTTCTTTATTTTCTCCTCAAATTTAAGAGCCAATTGGTAACACTTCTACACAATGGTATATATCAAGAGACTTATTTCCTCTTGTATGCTCCATTTTAACCCATTTAAGTAATGATCCACTTGTATGCTCTCATCTTTTGTCAGCTTAGATCTCAAGCACAACTTATAAAACTCCTCTGTATGGGCACTCACCTCTGAATCTCTTTGTCTTAGATTTTGCCTCTTCTTGTGGAGTCGTATCTCATAACCCTCGAGGATTTAGGTGTCCCTAATCTTTTCACTCATACCTTTCCAAGTGGATATTTTTTTCTTTCCTTCTTTTAGTCTTTCATCATGCACAAATTTCCACCATGTGAGGGCAATCCCTCTCAATCTAGTTTTGGTCACTTTCACCTTTTGAGTTTTTGTCACATTCTCACAGTTAAAGTGGTTCTCTAACCCTTATATCCACTTCATCACCACCACTAGCTCCATTTTTACACTGAACTAGGGTACACCTTCTAGTTATTTTCCTCCCATATCCCTCAAAGCTCTGAGGAATGGATCTTCTTGAAAATAGGATCATGCTCTGGCTCTTCATCATCTGCTACCACTAACTTTCCTTTTTATTCTATCTCTTTCACCTTTTCACTCACTTCTTTCATCCTAGCTTGCACCTCATCAAGCTTAGTTTCCATTTATGCTAGTTGTTCTCTTAGGATTCTATTCTCCTTCTCTCGCTCATCCTTTTTTTTCCAACTCTAGGTTGGTCACCATTGTTGATTCACCCACTAATTCAAGGTCACTCATATACCTTCCTAGCCCAAATATTTCAAGGCTCTGATACCAATTTGATAGAGAGATTGTACACCTTTGAACTTAGCCCAAGTTCAACTCAATTCCCATAGGGCTTTCTCTAGGGTCTCACTGGTCACTGAGGATCCCAGGAGCATTCTAAAATTTTCTCCTAACCCTTCCCTTCAATCCTCCTATCAATTTTATCAAGTCACCAATCTATGCTTTCATAGAGCTCACCAAGGTAATCCCTCTTCCTTAAATTCCAGCCAACTCACCAAATTTGTAGGAGTTAGTATATGTTCTTAGACCATATAACTTCACAATTCCAACTTCTATATAGTTATTTGATTCATTTATCCATCGCTACCCATTCTTCCTACTAATAAGGGCTAGAAGCAATTAGGTCTCAATTAGCCCTATTTTTTTAGGGATTTTTATTTCTTGGGAAAAACTCCCAAACAACCCCACAATCCAATTTGTGATCCAGATACCCTTTACAAAGGCCTAAAATATTTTTTAGGTCTTATCCTCTAGTGGTGTTCGTATAACACTAAACCCTAAATGGGCTATTTTCTTAAGAAATGAACCAGTATCTTCAAACTGTGTTCAAAACTCCATCGAATGGATTCAGATGGCCTCCAACTCATGCACCAAGCTTGGTTAGGGTCACATCAACACCACCAAGTTATTGGATTACTTAATTCAATCCCCTCCTTCAAATGAAATATTATGTTCCTCTAAATTCCCTAGTCGGGCTATTGACCAACTCGCCTAGGGAAAGAGCTCAAAAATTCACAATTTCAACTTCTACAACAAAAACAAAAGAAAAACTAGTGTACACAGGCCCCTCTTTCATTCCTCCAAGGGACATGCACTTTCCAAGGTCATAAATTCCTAAGGAGTCATTTTCCTATATACAACCCTAACTGATCCAATGAAACCAGAGCAAGGATAACAATTATTTATAATGCCCAAATCAAGACCTCTGAACTAATATACTCTAGAATAGCTGTAAAACAAAAAAAATAACCTAATTACATAAAAAATAAAGCTAGTTCAATCCATTGGACACTCCTTGTAACAAAACTTAGAGAATTACAGTGAGTTGTTCCTTCAAATTACTTGCAAAATTGTGCCAATAGGTAACCAACCCCCATACATGGTTTCCAAGACTCTTAAATATGTCCTAATAATGTAATGCAACTATTTGAACCAACCCATAACTAACTTTGGGTACTTTCTTTCTAAGATATCATATAATCTCTTGGGTACTTCAGACTGAATCTCTAAAAGAGTTTTCTTGAATATATCCAAATACATAATAGTAGCTTCCTTTTTATTATCAAATTTCTTGTAAGAAATCTTAATAGGTTTGAGATAACTTTGAGTTTTTATAGCTTCCTTTGCTTCATCAATTTTCATATCAATTTAATCATAATCAATTTTCTTCTTCTTGTTTCCTCTATCTTCCTTTGATAATTTCACTTTAGTGACTCTCATTTCCTTGGTTCCTTTAGATCTCAATTCCTTTACTGTAGTATCTAAATTTGTTTCCTCATCATCATTTGTTCCTCCATGATATTTTCTTGTGCTTTTGATCTTCACTCTCCGTGTCTCTACATTGGATGGTTTTTCCTATGTCTGTTGTTTTGGACTTACTATATTTGGATTAGTAGAAGGATTTGCAGGTGGACTTACAGATGGTGGAGTTGATCTACTTATTTTTCTTGTCCTTAATTAGGATGCACTGGGAATAGTACTTGGGGTAGCTGTCTCCACATCAATAGGTTATTATTTCTTTTTTTCTTCTTTCTCCATCTGTTTCTTCCTTTTCTCTCTCAACTTTTTCACTAGTATCCCAAAAAAAATTTCTATATATTCCACTCCCTTTCTCACCTTCCTCTCTCTACTAATTTTTTTCACCTCTAAATGTACCTTTAGTGTCTTTTCCTTGTATGTACCGAACCTCTCCTCAATAGTATCAATAGGTCTCTTTAATAATTCTTGAGCATATGCATCAATAATGATATCATACACTTCATATCCCATAGGCATGAGCCAAGAATTTCTTCGTTCCACTGCTTCCATCAAAAAATCATCAATATCTACCATAAAGCATATGGTGTCCTCATATTTTTCTACAATTATTTGTGGAATCCTTTCTCTCAACTGGATTTTCTCCTGAAAATACTTAAAGAAACTCCATAGGGTACTCCTCCTTGATTTTATGTCAAACATGTAGTAGAAATATCTAATATGAACTGCCACAGGTCTTTTAGTAGATCAATCAATTCTTCCAATGCCAGAGAATTCATTCATAAAGTATAAGGAAAGACATACAATCAAAGTGTCATACTTGAATAGATGCTTCATGTCCTTAATTTTTGCAAGATTCTCTAACAAATGAGTTATAAGAACCTCACGCCAATCATATTCACCATTTTATTTAATCATCCTATAGGCTGAATAGATCATAGTGTTAGATACAAAATTTTATCTGTTGGAATGATATATCTTATAGCCTAATACGATAGTTGTGCACCTCACATCAGGTTGTATAATGTCATTTATAGTCATAGCTCTCTTATCACACTATGCACCAGTAACTTTAGTGACAATATCATTTTTAATTGTTTTGAGTGTAGGAGCTTCACTGGTTACATTAAAACCAATAACAATGCCTAGAACCTCCTTAGTTATCTTATACAATTTGTCAAGACATATGAATTGATCATGATTTATGCTCAACACATATATTATCCAATCATTCTCATCAAATGTAGTAAATTTCAAGATCTGAGCTACTTTCTTCTCTTCTAATATCTTATACTCAGCTTTCAAATTAGATTTTACAAACAATTTAGATAAAAATAGATGATGAATCTGATGGTCACCTAATTCTTCCAAGTTACAATGAATATAAGCCCTAATGTCCTCAACGCAAAGAACATCATAAGATATAATAGAAAATTCACCTTGAGGATCATCATCAAATTATTTGTAGGAATGTTTCTTGAATTTTGGTCTAGGACGCTCTATTATATCTACAATTTGAGGATTTTTCCATGATCAAATATGTGAGATATAAAACAATGTAGTAAAAATACCTATTTTTGGTCAAACAAGAGTTTGATAACCAAATAACTAGTAATCACCCTATATCTCACACAAATCACCTTCAAGAGCTCTACGACCACTTCCTCTTAGTCACAAAGTGAAAAATGAAGTGTTGAAACTCCTTTTTGACCCTTCACAAATCTAACTTTTAGATGTAATAAATGTTTTGTACCCTATCTTGTTCAGTTTCCAAACTCATATGCTAAAATATTTATGTAGACTCCTTTAGGGTTGCTTCAAACATTTATATAAAACTTTGATACATCTAAATATGATATTTTCATCCATGCGTTAAATCACATCATGGTTTTTATGAATTTTTCATGAAAAACTCCCCCTAGGCCAGAGGCCTAAATTTAATTCTAGGAAGATATTTCCACACCAGATTCAGGTGCAGACTTAAGGTTTACATTTATATCACCTTTCCTTACCCATGTCTTTCTCATCTGCTTCCTAACCTCTTCCACACCAACCTTTTATTTTCCCTTGTCATTTTTTTGCATGTTATTGTTATTGTTCACCAGACCTCTTTTGTTCATGTTCATATTTGTGCTTCTACAAAATTTAGGTTTGTGTCTAGGATTATTGCATTTGTACCACACCACATTTGACTGACCATACTTGTATTCAATTTGATTTCCTCTTGATCTACATTTTTTAGTAATATGTCCTAAAAAATTGAATGTATAACATCTAGCATTCCCTTTGTTAGGAGTATTGTTCATCTTGCATTCATTTGATTTGTGTCCATAATTGTTGCATTTGAAACATTGACAGAAAAAGATGTAGAATTTGTTATATTTCCACATTATACAACCCTATGACCAAATTTATTGCATACAAAGCCTTTACCATTGAAATTTTGAGCATTAGGTTGTCTTACCGAGGACCTTTTAGGATTTCCATTCTGATTATTTGATAAGGAATTGCTTTGACCAGATCTGGAACTCTCTCCTTTCTCAAATCCAATAACATGGCACAGGAGCACCTATGAAGATACCTAGGGTCACCATGGGTCCAATTAGAGATAGAAATGAAAAAAAATCCCTAAGTGTGGATTGGGATGTACTGAAACCAATAATGACAATTTTCAATAAGAAATGCAATAAAATATTGTTAAGTCCTAATTTGTCCAAGTAAAGGACTAGGACCAAATATTGCTTTGTAAGTGGACCAATAGATTCCAATGGGTCAGTTAGAGTTTATAAGTGTTTAGGTAAATTTAATAAGTCATCTTGATCACCTATTGATCAATGATCAAAGTTAGGAGGTCAATTTGTTTAAGGATTTAGAGTTCATAAATTTGAATTTTTAAATAGTAATGGTCAATTAGGATTTGGAGGGAAAAAATGTTATAACCTTTAAATTCCATTGTAACCTCTCCAAACTGATGGGAAATGGTTGGGACAGTTATAAGTCTCATATTTACATTCCCTCCAATGGTGGGAAAGATAGAGTACGGCTGGGTACATCTACTGTACAGACTGCACAAGTTTGTGAAGCAATAAAAACAATATTTCTACACATTTTGATCCAATTTGAATGTCTTATTAAAATAGAAATTTGTAAGGATATTTATTTATGTTCTAGGGTCTTGCTTGAATACATTGTAATCCATCTTTATTGCATTTTAAACAAAAGGATCTGACTGTCCCGTAGAAATCCAGTGTTTTTACATTGTTTTGTTAAGAATAAATTAGGATTAATCCCATTCTGTGATATCTATGTCTAAGGGATGAATCCACCATTATAGTATAGTCAACTAAACATCTAAATGTAGGAATAACCAAGAAATTGCAAGTGCTCACCAGGATTTTGACGGATTGTAGTGTTAAGGAGCAGGGGTATGGTTGCATAGGTATAGCAGTGACCAATCTACCTAAAGGAGGGCACCATATTATCTTATAATATTTCATAACATGGTCAGGGGATGGTTTTTGGTCCATCAATTGAAGGAGATGGTGCGTGGAGATTCCAGATTGGAGAAGCCCTAGTTTTGGAGGGTTTGAAGGCCTAATTTGGGGCTTTTGGTGTTACTAGGGCTCTGGGCCTAATTACTTTTATATTTGTGCCTTAGAGGACATAAGGAGTCACTTTCCAAGAGTTGAGGTCTTTAGGTTGAGTGGAGTTAGTAGTTACTTTGAAAAATCACTATTTTTAAGCATAGTTACAGTGCACAGTGTTATAACAGTGATCTTTGGTCCAAAGTAGCCTATACTAAGCCTCTAGTATGTTGTAAACCTTAATAATGGGTATCTAAAAACCCCATTTGTTTGCAAGGTGTTTCTGAAGTTTTTCAAGTTACAAATTTTGGTAAGCTGTTTTTGGCCTAGTATTGTGCAATTAGCCCTCTTTGTTGAATCCAAGCATTTTGTGCATAATCCATAGATTGTGACCCCATAACCTATTGTTTCCTTCTTAATTTGGTTTAATTAAGTCTCAGTTGGCATTAGGATCCTTGATTCAAGTTTTTGATTTAAAATCATACCTTGTGTTCATTTGGGAAGGGTGTCTTGTACCTTTTGTTTCCCTTATAAGTTCAACCCATCAAATTGAAAAGAGTCCATCACCCTACCTCTGCATCAATGTGTACTACCTTTCATTCTATGTCTTTCAATTTGTGCATCAAACTT
Source organism: Thuja plicata (assembly GCA_018584345.1). NCBI lineage: Eukaryota > Viridiplantae > Streptophyta > Pinopsida > Cupressales > Cupressaceae > Thuja > Thuja plicata. The sequence goes on from MU225929.1 coordinate 1,318,623, forward strand.
CACTGAGTTGGCCTTGAATTTCTCCTTGAATTCATTTGCAGTAGCAACTTCATTCTCAAGAGCTTCAATCTCCTTCCTAAGTTATTCATCATTGTTTCTGGATTTTTGAATAAGATTATCTTCATTCTTCTTTCATCCTTCAATTTCCCCTTTTAGTATCCTCACCCTAGTTTCCATCTCATGATTTTTCTTTTCACATTCTTTTGTATTCTCCTTTAAGGATTGATCAAGGTTCTCCTCATTTTTCTTTCTTTCTTCAATCTCCTTTGTTAGCTTCATCTCCACATATTCCACTTCATTATTTAGGACTTTTATGTCTTTTAAAAGCTTCTCACATTCCTATTTTCTCCTTTAAGGATCAAGCATCTTCACTGTTTCCTTTCTGCTTTAGTTTCTCAACAAGTTCCTTCCTTTTTTCCATGGATTTATTTAATTTCTCTTTCAATGTCTCAATGAAACATTCAGCTTCCTTAAGACTCTTCTTCAAATTTAGGACTTCATCTTTGGACCAATCAAGATCATCAAATGCAACAATGATTTTTTTGTTGAATGCCTTATGAATCCATTGAATCACCTATTAGGATCTTTCTCAATATTTTAGATTTCCTTTGAGGCACAAGGATCTGATACCAATTATTGGTATTAAGGAGCACTGAGAGGGGTACTGAATCATTATTCTATAATTTTTAGCCTTATTAATCTAATTCTTAAACCATAAACCACATGCAATAAAATTAAAGTACTAACACATAAAACACGCATCCACGACATCATAACACCATTATTTTAGTCATTGAAACCTGGTCAAGGGAAAAAACACAGTGGGGATGGAACCCTTAAATGAAATACTCTATAGAAGTATTATACCCTAGTAAAGGTTTAAGTACAAAAGGTGGAATGCACATGCATTCAGGATCAGTTCCTAGAGCTCACTTCTCAATTGCAAAAGAGGCTTACTGCCTTACAAATATATGGACTACAATCCAAAATATTGAACTGGTACACATCATCAACAAATGCCAAGTCTGTTCCTACTAAGTTCGCTATACTAAATCAACACACTTCATGTTATATCATCGTTCAACTCTGATTCAAACCTTAAATCATCATATTCCATGTATTAATACATATCGTATATTCCAAAATGATGAAATGTGTATTTCAATTCGGTCAAATATACATGAGAAACATAATGTGGACCAAAAACAATTAATCACTCATTATCTCACATGTCGGCTCTACTTCCTCCAACTCATAAATATTCATCAAAACAATCTGATACGATCGCATAAATATCTATTATACCATGTCACTATTCTTCACTACATACCCAAAAAATTGTTGCACAAAACCTCATAACTCGATCAGATCACAACATCAAGTACTATGAAGCTATAATAATGTAGAGTGTACCTTCATCATGCTTCCCCTAGGTTTTCACCATAAAAATCATATCTAAGTAGCCAAACCGAACCTTTTATTAAAAATTGTCTATTGCACTAATAACTACTAGATGTAACCAAAAATCCAATCTATCCTTAGGTATGAACAAAATAAGTACTATGAACCTATGAAATGCATTTTGTTTCCATCAATTACAATAGCTAAACCATTCAGAGAAGTGTCTACTTCCAACACCAACATCATATTCATGAGTAATCAAGGCAGGACCAATTGTGAATTCAAGTTCATGGAATATCACTTCAAGTGGCTTGTCCTTGTGTAAAAAAAACCATAGTTCCTTGTGAATTTCCTTGAGAATATCCTCAAAATTCAAGGATTCTTTGATAATTTGATCTTTAAACATCTCTTCAATTCTCTCTTTAAATGCAAATTCCAACTGTAGCACCCCCCTTAAACGTTCTTCGTCTCCTTCTTCCCTAGGAGAAATTGGTTCCTCACTTAACATATCTTGCATATTCTCACCAAATACACTTGAAGCTTCATCATATGTCATGAGATTTCCAATTGATGCTTCTTTAGGAACATCTTTCAATTCTATGTTTAAACTTGAACAATGCGGAATGTATGAGTACTCATAATATATGGTATCTTCAAAACTTGAGGGTTCACTAATAGGAGGATCTTCAAGTACCTTTATAATTTGTCCATTAAATAAAATCTCAAGTGGAAATACTTTTGGTAGTCAAATTTGATGGTGAATTATGCCACTTGTAACAACCTGCCTTTATTGAAATGTTGTTGGCAATGATTCCATGTGTATTTCAAATTCCTTGATATCTTTCAGCACCNCCCCCCCCCCCCCCCCCCCCCACAAGAATATGGTGGTAAGGACATCTTGTATTTCCCTTTCAAGTTGTCTTTCATATTTTAATTCATCTATGAATACTTGAAGTTCTTCATTCAACCTGTCAACTTCAATACCTTCATCTCCAAGGATACTTGAAATTTATAGAAACTTATTTTCGAGGGTCTCCTTTTGAAGTATAGATAAGAGTTCACCAAGGATTTCCTCTTCTTAAAAATTGCAATAATCTTCTTGTATTTCTTTACCCTCAAGAGTTTCCAAATGTTTTTCTTGGATTTCTAACCTTTCTTTTCCTTGGACGAATCCTATAGCTTCCTTGGTTTTCCTTCCAACACATTCCTCTTGTGATGTAAGGCATGAACTTTCATCTTCCACTTGAGTACCTTGGTCATTAATCTCAATCTTGTCATCTTCTTGCAACTCATTCTCTTCTTCGTTGGATGAAGATGCCATATGCTCATCTTTTGGTTTCCAACTTGAGTGTTGAATGAGATCCTTGCTTTCTTTCTTTGATGTCAAAATCATTCATCTGATATATGCTCTCCAAATTATGTATGTATTTGGTTTCTAAAAATCAAACCATTTGATCTCTTTCTTGGCCTACTGATAATATCTCAACATGGTAGACAATTATATTATGAATGTGCCACATTGTGCATTCTACACCAACCAGAGAGAAACATTCTTTCCACATGTGGTTCTTCCTCACTTAGTCTCTTCTTGATCATTTCCTTGAATTTTTTTGCAAACATGTTAACTATATCTTTTGATTCAACATATGTGACTGGATTGAAGATATCCCAAAAGTACATCTTTCTTTGCAGTACCATCTCCACCCTTGATAAAAATGTCAAACAATTCAACTCTTCATGCTTTGTAGTCCCATGAATCTTATATTTGCAAGGTGATGTCGATTCGGACAAACTTCATAGATTTAATTGTACATTCAAAGCCTCCCAAAATCTATAAGTTTCAACCCAACAAATACCTCTACCATCAAAACTTCTCTTGTCCATTTAGAAACCTTTTCTCTTTTTTTTGGATTTTTTTATTTTTTTATTATTTTTGGGATTTTCAAGTTTTTCACTTTTTTGGATTTTCAACCTTAAGAGAGATCTTTTATCTCAAATATAACCTTTAAATATCATTCTTATTGATATCCTCATGGATAAAATTTATTCATTCCTTCCTTCTAGTGCTAATTTATGTTGGCGTGACGATGGATGGTATACATAACATCAATGGTTTGATCTTCTAAGTTGTTCCAATGAATGAATCTTGATTTAGACCTCTTTCTAGTACCAATTTTTTTTGGTGTGATGATGGAGGGTATGCATACCATCAACTCTTATATCATCTAATTTGTTCCAATGAATGAATCTCAATTCAGCACTCCTAGCGCTGATTTTGTTGATGTGAGTTTTATTCCACTACAACATGAAGAACTCAATACTTAATATTCCAAGACAAAATACAAAATTTCCAAATCTCTCTTGAATAATAATTCTCATATTATAAACAATGTAAATATATTGTGTGATCAAATGAGACAACCTCAAGGTTCCTTCTTATTATGCACTTTCACTCAGTTATAATGATGTGTTATGCTCATTATCACAAAGGGACTTACATTGTTCAATCAATGGATATCAAATATTTCATCTCCTTCCAACCAAACAAATTGCAAAGGATAAGGGTATAGAAAATTGAATCTAATCCTATAATACAATAGATGATGAATGTATTTGTGAATCTACTAGACATAGTTTATTCATCAACATCAACCAAGCTAGTGTAATCTCCTAAGGTAAATGTAAGATGTTAAAACTATGGTCATTTCATTAGCACCATCAAATGATGCATATCAATGTGCAAGACATAGTCTAATTAAAGCTCATAATTATTTCATTCGACCATGCAAGGCGTACTTGAAATCAACAAGAAACAAGTGGTTTGGTCTATGCAAGTTCAACAAAGAAATATCCAAAATATCTTATATTCAACTAAGCACTACTTCTAACCAACATGAAATCAAATCTACTGTAAGTGAGGAAATTTAGAAACCATGCAATACTCCAAAGAAACACAAGTAATCCACTGTGAGGACCAACAATGAATTAGAAATTACTTTGATGTCATTATGGAAATAATTTCAACAAGTCGCATCTCCTACTCTACTCTAATCTAATCTCATCTCTAATTTAACCCCCTCAATAAAATTAGTTAGAAATGAGAATTCCTTGGCCTTTTATAGTAGTCCTTAGTACAATGAGTGGCCAATATTGATGTGAAATAAAGGTCCAAGATTATTCTTAAAAACCCTAATTAGGGTTTCATAACCATCCCTAACAATTATTAAATTCCCACCCAATTACAAAAGAGTACCACCTTATGGGCCAATAAGAAACTTATAATTCTTAGTGGGCCAATGATAAAATAGGTTAGGTAGAAGCTTTCAAGATAAGACACCCATCAATGAGCCAATAATAAAATGCCACATGGGCTTACAACAATTCTTCCTTTAGAAGATAATTTTCTTTGAATTTTCCCCTTTTTACAAGTTCAATGAATTTGAACTTAATAGTATTGATCTCTCCTACTGGGGCACTTAGCATGATTTGAATGGTTGAAGAAATCTTTGTCATCTTAGCATGATTATCTTATATGCTTAGTAAATATCCCTTTTCTTCTTCATAAACCTCTTCTACTCTTAAAAATCTTCTCATTGCCTTGGCTTGCAGGCTTATTATTTTTGCTTCACAACTTGTTCCTTGAATCTGTCTTGGAATCTTTTAATTTGTCTTCTTTACAACATTTTGGAGTCATCTATGATCTTCTTGGTCTTGATTTCCTTTGATCTTCTTTCATTGTAGAATCCTTTATCACCATCTTCCTTGCTCATCGCCATCCTCCATGCAATCACTTTTGAAAAAAAAAGAAAGTAAAATTTGTATCAAAGATACGAATAATAAAATTCAAATTGGATATTACGATTATAAATTTGTCTTGAAACCCTTTTGTAATATTTAAAATAAATCTAAGAAAATGTCAATTTGTTGATGAAAGATTTCTAGAAATGAGGATTTTTCTAATGAAATCTTTCCCTAGATGGTGAACATTTGTGCTTATCTGATTTGAATTCCTCTTCATCCTTATGGATTCACACTTATCTACTCTTTTGTTTTATTAATTCTAATTTTAGAATGACACTTAAATCTAGAAGTTGAACTTTCTATACATTTCAAATCTGCGTTGATCTAGGTTCTTTCTCACTTCTCACTTGGAAATCATGGTTGAATGTTGTCTTGATTATCATTTGGATTCTCATCTCCTTACTGGAAATTCAATTTGGATTCTGGAAGCTTCTCCTAATAATTATTTGAATCTCCCTTCTTTGTTGATGTCAATTTTCTCTCTTCTAACTTTCTCTCCCATTTAGGTCTGGAAAATTTGCCCTGTGTTCTGCTTATGAATTGGCTTGGGTCTGAATTGGATTGTTATTTTCAAAATCTGATTTTGTCATATCAGACTTTAAAATTGCTTTAAAATTCCTAATCATTTTAATAAATGATGAAGTCACCTTCTTGTTAGAGTAAAAACCATATTCAACTTAATTAATTTAATTATATTGATTAATAATTAAGTCACCTTTTTTTTTCACTTAAGCTAAATTTAGGAAACTTTAGTTTGCATTTAATAGATTCTTTTATTTTATGCATGCACGTATTTAATAATTACTTTATTTTATGCAATCATCCTTTAGGATTTGCTTTAGGGTTTTTGATATCCTTTATTAAGGATTGATCTCATTGTAATAACTCATTCCTATCAATTCAATTCTTAATTATCCTTTCACTCTAATTGTATATGCACTTTCTCCTTTGAGAATTTTCTCTTGTACGTGACAGGTTATTTACATGCAGGAGATTATTGGGCTTGTGGGAATTCACCAATTATTGAATTCCAACAATTCCTTCCAAATGTGATTCAATCTTTGCCCCTAAATTTTGATCTTCTTTCTTTTAGGTATCAAAATTAGGCTTTGGTATGTTTCAAGTTCTGCCAGTGATTTTGAAATTGGGTGAATTCACCATCACATATGATTTTTTCCTTTGAATCTAATGAATTCACCCTCAACATGATGAAGTTCACACCCTTTTCTTTATAGGTTCCTACCCATTTTCTCTTGTTTTATTATTTTATTCCTTGAATTGGGATTGGAACATATCTTATTCTTAAGAGACGCCTTTCTTTTATGGGTCGACTTTGTCTCATGATATTGAATTCAAAGTAATTAAAATTTAATATCTCCTTGTCGGTTTAAAATTCAAACAATATTAACACTTTCCTATTCAATTTGATACATGGGGCTTGTTTAAAATTATAACATCATTAGGCTTGGATCAAATTATTTGGGACATGGATTCATTGGATTTTACGCCTCCTCATTTGAATTTAAGGTCATACATTTGGTATTAAGGCCTAATTTGGAAGATTTGGGACCTGTCTTGTTTAAATTAAGGCTTGATTTGGGTCAGTTCATGGAGTTTGAGCTCACGCGTTTGAGATCAATGGGGAAACATTGATTTAGGGCCTATCATATTGGTTATATACCTAGGTTTATGTCCATATGTTTTTCTTAGAGGATGCCTCATCGAACCTAGCTTAGATTTAGGCTTTGGAATAATGAATGTAAAGCCATACATTTAAGGTTTGAAGTCGTACGCTTGAGTTTGGTGAGGCCTATATGTTTGGATCAAGGGGTTACATTAATTATGGGGCCTAAAATTCCTATTTAGAACCCCGAGTTTGAGGCGTAATACCTATTTTGTTTAAATTCAAACCACACATTTCTCATTAATATCTATAGGTTTGATCCTCATGTCTTGCACCCAGATTTGGGTCTGCATTAATCATTTTAAGGTCTACCCCATGGTTTCAAGGCCATGTGCTTCATGCTTGGGGCCTATGCTTTGAGATTTGAGTCTTGATTTAGGACTGTACACTAGGGTTAGGCCTTGCTGATTGGAGATCAATGTCCACACATTACTGATATGAAGCCCCTTTCATTTGATTTTAGCCTATGCACTTTAAAATGGGGTTGGGTGTTTGAATTTAGCTCCACACGTTTGACATTAGCAGCCTGATTTAGGGTCTACATGTTTAAATTTAGAGACCTTATTGAATTTAGACCCACACATCATGCATTAGGGCCTTATTTAGGCCTTATTCTAATCAAATTTAAGTCTGGTTTTATTTAGACAAGACCCACATGTTTCATTTAGGGCCTAATATATTTCATTTTCAGTCTATAGGCCCTCTCATAAGGCTCATGTATTTTTCAATTAGAGCCACACTTTTGAGGCCTGGGACCTCTTTTTCTTGAATTTCAACCCATACACTTCACTTAGGGTACAAAGGCAATATCCCCATACCTTGCACCCATATTTAGGGCTACATTAATTGACTTAGGGTTAGCCCAATGGTTTTTAGTTTGCATGTTTCATGCATTGGGCCTATCTCATTGAGATTTGAGCCCATACATTTGGGCTATGGGGCCTGATCCATTTAGATTTAGGCCTGATTAGACCCACATATTTCACATAAAGGCTCAATCATTGAGTAATGGGCCACATGTTCTCTATTGGAGGCCAAATTTAGGGCCTTATCCTTAAATTGTATGCCCAAATTTTGGTCCTACCTCATCAGACTAAGGCCCACACGTCTGTTACTTAAGGCCCAAGATTACACATTTTGCATTAAGGGCCAATCAACATTGCACTTCATGCCTTATTTGATAGAATTAGGTCCACACGTTTCATACCAAAATATGACTAGGGGTCATGCCTATATCCTTGAGAACATACATTATCTTTTCAAGACCCACACATTTCATTTATGGTCATTCTTAGACACATTTCTATCAAATTAAGGCCTAATTAGATTAGATTAGGCCCACTTGTTTCCTTATGAGGCTGATTTTCAATTGATATTAGGCTCCAACCTAGAGCTTTGAGCCACACATTTCAACTTAAGCCTATTCTAGGCCTTATTTTGCATCGATTGTGGGCTTGGAATTGACAAATGAGGCTCGCACATTTATAATTTAGTCCTTGATGATTGGTTAAGGCTCCATACATTCGAGAGTAGGGCCTATGATTTTCCATTTAGTGTCATGATTTAGCCTTTTAAGGCAATTTGAGCTTGATGAGGAGGCCATGTGATTGGTTGAAACCTTCCCACTTCTTTCTTTGCATTGAAACTTCCTTAATCAAATTCAACAAGTTGAATTACTTTCCTTTTCCCAATGAACATTTTCTCATCCTCTTTCCATATGGGAAGGTGAATTTCACCTCTTGATGAGTCAAGCTTGCTACATGAGAAGGTGGATTACAAAACTTCATGTGTCAATTGCCACATGAGAAGGTGGATTCCAATCCTTGATGTGACAACCTTGCCACTTGTGAAGGTGGATTTCACTTCTTCATATGTCAAATTCCACTTGAGAAGGTGGATTCTACTACTTGATCTGTCAAGCTTGCGACATGAGAAGGTGGAATCCACTCCTAAATGTTTCAACCTTTCCACATGAGAAGGTGGATTACACTCCTTGATGTGTCAATTCCCACATGAAAAGGTGGATTCCACTCCTTGATGTGGCAACCTTAAAGGGGGAAGTAGCATTTTAACTTTTTTAATTATTTTTTTCCTTTACGGCCACTTAAAATTAGGCAATATTCAAAGGATAAAATTATACATTAGTTCAACCTTGACTTTCTAGACTTATCAAATCTTTTTCCATTTTTCATTTTTTCAACATTTCAAACTATTGCTAAATTTTCTCTACCACCTTGATCTACTAGAAAAAAGAGGGGGTCCCCATTTGCAATGGGGCGATGGTATGAAAACCTCACAACACTTAGTTAATCTTTTTATTTGTGCTGACAAAATTGACTTTTGGAAACAAGTAGTCAATAGTACCTTAACTAAAATCCTCTCTTGGAAAAGTAAATTCTACCCTTTCAATAATCCAGTGTACATGATGTCAATTCACAAACTATCAAAAGGAATAGCAGAAGACATTAAAAACCATATTATAAATTTATTTGGAAAGAAAACATGTTCATTGAGAAACAAAAATAACATTCTATTTATTTTGGGAGAAAATCTATAAGCCAAACATCTTGGAAGGTGCAATAATGCAAAATATCGAATCACACAATCTAGATCTGGGAGCCAAAGTAGCATAGTGCCTGTACAAGATCCCTCAATCCAAATGGTTCCAAATCATTCAATACAACTTGATGGTACAAATCTTAATAGAATTTTCATAATTGCAAACCCCCCTTAAGGTTATAAGATATGAAATATAATAATCCAATATAGAGAAATCATAATTAATCATCTTTCCTGGCTCATTAACAATGGTGAGACTATGCTTTCTGGATAGTATAAGTTGAATGGCTCCTTCCCATCACCAAAATTTAAGTTATACTAAAAGGAGTGGAAAATCTAAGAAAATTTGGGGATATATAGTCAAGGATTACATATATTTTGACCTAGGCACTACTTATGGTTTGGTCAAGAAAAAATAATTATTGAAGATTGTGATATCTCAAAATACCAAAATATCTTTGCATTATATCCTCTCTCAACTGAATATTTTCTCTCTCAGATAATCTAGGATGGGCCCCATCAAAACTAGAAAATCAATTTATGAAGCAAGGCTATGCATTCCTAACTACCCACTCCTACACTAGGGAAAACTATGCAAGGGAAAAATAGTACTTCCTAAAGTTGGTGCATCTTCATGGATTTCCCTCAAAGACAAAATCCTAAAAATTATAGACTATCAAGGATTGGTATGAAAACCTATTTCAATTGTGCACTATGTGACTAGATATTTGAGGATAGTAATCATATTCAGTTGATTCCCCCTTTTTCCTATAAAGTTTGGTCTTGTCTCTACAAAAGCTTAGCTTGGAAAAAGCCCTTTTCAAATTAGCATTTTTTTATGCCCTGCATACCCATCCCTACATTCTGTGTGCAAAATTTCGGGTCCCCCTTTTCTTTTGGCTATGTTTTTGTTTCTTCCTTTTTTCAGGCCTTTTCCCTTTTTTGGTCTTTGTCTGTCTTTTGTGTCCTTCATTTTCTCTGGGATCTAGATCCCGATGTTTCATTCCCAAGCTGGTGGGTTTAGATCTCCCAGACCCGGCAATTGTTCCTCTTCCTTCAAATGTAAATGATCATTAGGTGCTCCGAGGTCCAAACTCTGGTTGTTGGCGTGTTTCTCAAAATGACTTTTAGTAACTAATGCGCTCTTCTAGGCATTATTTAAGGCCTTTTAACTTTCCACTTTTACATTTACTGGAAACTAATTACCTTTTGGAAAATCATCTTGAGAGAGAAGCAATTTGTTTTCTGAGCTAAGACGTTCAAGCTAGGAGGTGCAGAAGCATGTTTGACAATTCTGGTGGAGCGTTTAGGTGAAAGAGTGAGGTTGTTTGCGGTCCCCCCTTTCAGCATTTTGAGTTCATAGTAGGCTCTTGGGTTCCCTTTATTTTTCTTCATTTGTTTCCTTTTATTTCTTTGTGCGTTGTTTTCTTTTTTTTGTTTTGTTGGTTTTTGTTTGTGTTCCCATTTTTCATTTCCCTCTGTTTATTTTTGTCTTTGTTGTTCATCTTATTTTTGGTGTGATTCTCATATTTTCTAGGCATTTGTTCACCTTCATCCTTTAATTCATGTCTTTTTCTTAGCACGACATCATCCTCATACTTGGTGCATCTCTTTTACCTTCTTAGTCATCTGACTCGAAGGCGAGGCGCCTGCCCTCTAGGTTGTAAATTTTCTATAAATATGGTTTGTATCTGGCTTTGTAGCTTGTATATTGTGTAAATTTGGGTCTTTAGAGTGTGGTAGCTCTCTGTAAATACTTGGTCGCATCTCGTAGGTCAGATTTTATCCTTGTAAATTGTTCGGTGCTTTGTGTGTCATTGGTAGTCTCTGATGGTTGTTTTGTATATTTGTCGAGTCTGTAAAGTTCCATTTTCTACGCTAAGGAGACATTGCGTCTCTAAGAGCCTTGCCCAATTCAGTTCCTATGGAGGTAGTTCCTAAGGACCCTTTTTCACTCTGAATTCTTTACGAGGTCTAAGAACCAGGTCCACCTAATAAGCAGGTTCACCATCCTAGTTGGTGCAACCTTGGACGTCAAGCTGACAGGTATGTCAGTTGTAGAGGCCAGCTCACTAGAAGGTCATTAATTTTTCTCTCTCCTCTGTCCTTTCCATCTAAATGGTAGAATTAGTTCCCACAATTGAGAATTTAAAATTTTTCCCAAGTGGCATTCATGCCACTCGCACCAGAAAAGTTGTCTATTAAATGTCATTACTTAGCCGAGTGGGCATACCCGTGTTAGAGGACGGCAGCAAGGCCACCTATCTTATCACTAACGATTATTGTCTTTTCAAGTTAATGTTGAGTGTGTCGGTAAACTCAGAATTATTCACCTCATTCAACCCTTTTGGTCATTATTTTGGATCTTTGGCGCACAAGAAATGTTTCATGTGTTAAAATTGCATGCAATCTTAGGACATATGATCCCCTTTAAGACGCCTTAACATTTTTCCTATTTCAAGTGAAAAGTAAGATCACTCTTGAAACCTTTAGAGTCTATAATATTTTGATGTTTATGTATTCACGATTGTCCAGTTTACAATTACAGGGTAAAGAAAGAAAGAAATGGTTTCAAAATCCTCACCTCCCGGGAGCCCTAAACTCTCGAATACCACTATAGGTACCAAAAAAAAGAGTAAGACAATAATCCAACCATGGAGAAATTGTTGTCTAAAGAGGAAATTGGACCTTCAGGAACAACCATACCCTCTAATGTAGTACTCCTGAGCCCAGTCGGTCATCAGAGTTTGCTGACACCACCTAATGCAGTGTCTGACAAGGTTGCGGCCATATTTCAACAGGTAGATCTGAATGAGTTACCTCAGCCGCCTCCACCACCTATCCCTCTGATGGATGGTATCCTGGGAAGTGGTATGAAAGGGGAGAAAATAAATGAAGATGAAGATACCATCAATACAAAAGACAACACATCCAGGGGAGAACCTGAATTCAACCCTAGGGATACTTCAAGTTTGGGGATATTAATAAGAGGTTCAGTCACCCTACCGCAGTGGTTAGTGGAGTCCCAGAAAAGAAAATCCCCAATGACCATCATGGCCCCAATATCACTAGTAGAAATGTTGGCTGAAGGTCAAGTCCCCAAGATTCCTAAGAAGGCCCACACCCTTCACAGCACCTAAAGGGCCCCAGATGGTAACATAGTGGCAATAATTTCTGACCCACCAGCAAGAAAAGAAGACTCAAAGGTTTTCATCGAAGAGTATGTAATCATGGAGGTACCTCTGGGAAAGATAAATTAGCAAGCAGAATTGGACCTCTTGAACAAAGAAAGCTAGGCTATTCACGCCCAATATGAAAAACAATCCTAAAAGGTAAAGGAGGTGAAGGTTACTAATACCAATCTTTTTGGACACCTGATAGAGTTAGTGCGCCCCCTCACTTCTGAAACACCTGGACCTTTGGTCTCTGGGACACCGCTCCCTCAAGGTGATGTTTATGCACTAAGGACTATGAAAAAGAAGGCACTTGTGGTGGATGAATGGATGGCCTAGTAGATTGGGGCCATAAGAATGTTTTTGTTTGAGTCCCTCCCAGACTTCTTCCGGGTGCATGATACAACAAAGTAAATGGAGGCCACCATTCCTCAGTGGTAGGGAGAGATTGATAAATATGAAGAGTGGAGGGATGCCTCACTATAGATTCTAAATCTTAGAGAGGATAATGTGGCAACAATGGGCATCCTAGGAGATGGTCATATGGGTTCCTCAGGACCCAATACTCTAGACTTGCATTCAAGGTTAAAACTAGCAAGCAACTGGTAAGGGTACTAGAGGAACAACTGTAGGCGGTACAGACCCCATTGGACTGGTATATTATTCTCATTAAGGAGATTACATCAGCTGATCCTCTCAACCCCGGGACTTATACTCTTGTTGATTCTATACTTAGAATTTTTGACAAAGTGGTCGAGGCTCAATTTCAGCCCGAGGGAGATTTCAATAGCGCCACAATGGTGGAACTCTCCCAGATGGTGCTCAAAGTCCCATGATGCAGCTAAGGTGGCTGCGGACTTAAAGGAAAAGGTTGAGGATGTCGACAATCACTTTGAAAGTTTTTTTGATCATCGAGACTGCCTCAAGGATGTGGAAGAAGATGGCATACTCCAAATAATGGAGGCATACTCCAAATAATGGAGGCATACAAAAAGTTCAAAGGCCTTCCCGGACTCTAGGGATTCCTTCACCACGGTGAGTTATAGATTCATTCTTTATTCTTTGAGAGTAAGCTCTCAGATTCTGGAACTCTGAATTCCCATTTTTGTATTCTTTATAGTGATAGGTGTTGACATCTCTTCTGAGCTGACCGATCACTATCTATGGCTTGTTTTCAGATCCATGGCCATCCTTTTTGGCATGACGGGTCACTATTAGTCTAAAGCTTTGCTACAGATGCCTCCCGAATCCCAAGAGATTGTTTCAGCATTTAATATCTAACGTTCAAAGCACTGCTCGATCACCGAGAATCAAAAATACATTAATGGGGGCGTATGGCCCAAGTTTCTTAGGGAAGCACTATCACATGTGCAAGTACAAAGAGACTTTTTCCAATGGCGGCTTTCCTAGAGCTTCTTTCCTTATTTCCTCTCTTTTCTTCTCAAATGATTGTATTATATCATGGTGGTTCTAACAGTGTAGGTAGTACCAGCTATAAATATTGTAATGTAATGTAAGTAACTAGTTTAGGATTAGTCCCTTAGGTAGTTAAATTTTTCTATAAATATCAAGTTCGATGTCATTCCAAGGGTTAGCAAATTGATGATTTAGTTGTCCACAAGCAATACAAGTTTCAAAGTTTTTATCTATCTTCTTTTTAGAGTTCAGAGTAGATTAATGCTTCCCTAGGGCCACTAGTGTAACTACCAATGATATTAGATTTGAAGTTAATGAAAGAATGAGGAACACCATTCAACACAATTCTCTATGTTGTTTCTGATCCCAGAGTTAGTGAACAATTTTTATGTTGTATGCTTCCTTATGTCCTTTGTTCCAATTCTACAATAATTTGATGAAATATCTTATCTCGCTACTGATATATATGTGATTGAAGATTATATGTATGCTTAGTATCTATTATTTATTTTCATCTGCATATTTTTTGATGTTAAGGAGATGTATATCATGAATATAGTTAGAGATTTATACTAACCATGTCCTATCTTTTGATATTTTCTTTGTCAGATATAAGGAATGCTTGCAGGAAACCCATTATCATTGAATTTTTAGAGGTTGATGATTCAAAACCATCTATCCACCCAAAAAAAATAGTCACCCATCCAACTAAGCTAGCCTCGCACGGTCTTGACCTGAGTACCAGGTGCTTGGAGGTCAAGAGATTTCTCTCTGATAAACCTCTTCAGGCAAATTTGGTTGATACTCTGGTATTCGGTGACAACTCCCCCCATTGGCGAGGCTGTCACAAAGTCCCATCAACACAAATTGGCACTAGAAGGAGGGCATGAGCTCATCCTCCCCTAAAAAATTTGATACCACACCTCCTAAGGGTTCTCCAAGAAATAATTTTAGGGACCAAGCTTTCCACAGTTTAGGGTTGTTCTCACCTTTACGCTTCAAAAGGGTACTGCGGTCAACCCCTAACCCTGAAGAGTTTTCAAAACTCAGACCTCTCGTCTAAGGGAAGAGAAAGTACTAGAAAAATTAGCCTTTCAATTGTGAATTAGGGCTTGTAGATTCTCAAAATACCCAAGCTATTCATCCTATCCTAGTGACCAATTTCACTGTTAACCTCAACATCCCAATGGCTTCCTATTTCAATAATATTGGGTCTCCAATGGGATAGTTCCCTAATGTTGTTAGTGACCTCCCTCCACATTCGGAGAAGATTTATCCTGAGTATAAACATCTAGGTCCCCGGACTGTGGAAGAACACATGTAGGCCTATAAAGATGCTATGAACTGACACTGCATCCAGCACAAGGATTTGGTACGAAGGATGTTCTCGATGTCTCTCAGGGAGAGCGAGTTGAACTAGTATCTAAATTTACCTGCCAACTCCATAAATTGTTGGAAATACATGGAGGCTGACTTTCTAATGGCATTTTGGGTTCATGTGGACCCGACCTGGTCCCACGACCATTTCATTTCCATCAAGAAGGAACCCAACAAGCCCCTAGAAACCTTTAACCATCAGTTCTAGAGAGCCCTGAAATGATGTACAGGACCCTTTATCCCATCTACCACAGTAACTATTCAGATGAATCTTAACACCTTGGACTCATTTGTTGCTACTCTTTTATGGAGAACCGTCACCACCAACAAAAGGGACACCTTGGCCAAGGTTTATAACTTAGCCCTCGAATTGTCTCAGAACCTGAGAAAATCTCCTGATGGTATTAGGTAGGGATTACCTTATAACACATTTCCCGAGGGAACAACTTACTCGGGAGGATATGATCCTTATTCGGTACTAGGTGCTCCAACAATGAATCTTGTGCCCCGATATGTTTATCCCACTCCCCACTAAAATCTAGCCCTAGAGTACGCATCGTGGGTGTAGCAACAAACCCTAGTGCCTCCACCTTCTGGAATACCCTTCTTCCAGGAATTTGCATCTAGAGGGCTACTCCCAGTGGTGGCAGGCGCCCCTGTACCTGCCCTGCCACCCCAGTCATCACATTGTGACACCACTACCTAGTTGTCTACCAAGGTTGAATCCCTCTTGCGATTAGTGTCTTCACTCACCACGGACATGGAACAGCTAAAGATGGGATCTCCCGCGTCCCATGGAACCAATCTCTCTAAGAGAGGGAACGTATTTTTGGGACAACGTAGTTCCAATAACTCCAAGCTCTAAAACCACTATAACAATGGTGGAAACAACAATGCTCAGCCCAACCAACAATGGAACAATACACCAAACAACACGGGTGTCTCCCCTAGTCAGCCTAACACCCAAGGGGGTGTAGTAAATAGTCATTCCACACAACTTTCTGAATTCCACCGCTTGACATCATGGTGTCAGCTGCATGACACTGGTTCACATTCTGAGGTAAACTGCACCGTGCTAGAGAAGATCATCCAGATCTCCCAATCCAATAGGAAGAAAATAATTGATTATCCCCCTCTGAAATCCTCAGTTGAACCCCACCATTCGTGATTTTTCTTGTGAGACCATCTTCTTTGGAGAAGGCGAAGAAGATAGAGAAGAGCCGACTTGCAAGGTTTCTTTGATGACTCCATCCCATCCTTCAAGGATAACTCATTTACCAATCCTAGGACTCCCTAAAACACCCAAAGTCAGTCAAGAAAGGATCTTCTGACAATATTGATTCCCCCAAAAGTTGTGAATCTCTCACCAGACCCTCTTGTGAGTGTCAACCTGCCCCCTCTAGAAGGGCCCACGCCTAATTACACATGAGATTTTATCAGAAAAGTTATGTGGGCCCCTAAAGGGAAGTCATATATCACAAAGGTGTTGGAGAATACCACCACCACCATGACCTTAATGGAAGTATTTCTCAATTGTCCTGAGTAGAGGAAGTCCCTCTTACAATATCTAGAGACCCCATAATCACACAATTTCCAACCCAAATCTATCACGTTCAATGATGCCAATGTGACCATATTCTGGGGGAGTACAAAGGACCCCCCCTTTTTTCTCGGTCTTAAAATTCATAGTAAAAACTTACATGATTGCCAAGTGGATTTCAGGGCTTCGGGTAATGTCATGCCCCGATCCATTTGTAAGAAGATCAGATTGATCTCCACACCTTCCAAGGGCACAGTCATCAAACTGGACAAAACTCTCGTAAAGATGGTGGGTGAACTAAACAACATCCAAGTTTAGTTGATGCAAGATCCCTGGATATCCACCATCATCGACATCCAATTGATTGACATCCATGAGACCTACAGGATGCTCCTTAGTCAGAATTGGCCCAAATCCTTGAATGGATACATCTTGACCAACTTCTCCCACTTATGGCTGCCTTGGAGGGGAGAGGCTAACTAAATCAAGGTGGAAAGTGAACCCCAGATGAAACAAGCCCTCACCAATTATGGTCAGGTGAGAGAATTCATGTTCACTGAGTAAGAACCTATATTGTATAGAGCCAAGAAATCCTGACCCTGCATTTCATCCTGGGTGGAAAAATAACCAACAAGGATCCCATCATCACCTAGAGGATCAATGATATCATCATAAAGATAAAATACGATGTGAGGTCCCAGAGTGACAGTGTGAATTTAACTTTCATATTGTCTAACACTTGGTGTCAAGTTCACTGTCAAGGCCATTCAGAGCTGGAATGCGCACCATGTGTAAATGCTGCTAAGGTTCACCTTGAAGATTTCCAAGTAGAATAACGCAAGGGCCAGGCCCCATCTTTCTGCAATCCAATCATGAACATATCTGATGGGTTTTCTTCTAAGGAACCCTCTACAAAGACTCCTCTGAGAGTTGTTTCAGTCATCATGTCTCCCTAGTTGGGTGACACACCCGAACCTCCTCCCCATCCCAAACCAGTCTCGATTGCCATGCCTACT
The DNA here is from genome assembly GCA_018584345.1 of Thuja plicata. Lineage (NCBI taxonomy): Eukaryota > Viridiplantae > Streptophyta > Pinopsida > Cupressales > Cupressaceae > Thuja > Thuja plicata. Next base: position 1,336,590 of record MU225929.1, read on the forward strand.
TTGCAACCACACTATACCAACAACAACGTATGGATCCTTAAGTTTGATTGATCCTGAGCCAAGAAAGGTTGCGGAGCTAGGGTTGAACTATTCAACCCTCAAGGAAATTATTTCCTTGCATCATATCGTCTATAGTTTGATTGCACCAATAACGTCACCGAGTACGAGGCCTTGGTCCTTGGACTTATATTCGCGGTACGGAAAGGAGTCACGTGCCTCCGGGTGATGGGTGACTTAGAAATTATAGTCAAACAAGTTGGGAGCCAATATACATGCCATGATAAATGACTAGTAGCCTATCACAATCGGGCATGGAGCTTAATAGAGGACTTTGATGCCTTCGGTATTGATGTAATTCCTTAGAAACAAAACTTTTTTCCAGATGCCTGCACTATATCAACCAGTACCCTCAAACTCATGGTGGGTTCCTGGATCTAGAGATTTTCATTGTAAATGGTTCCCACACCCTCCATACTCGATAATGTAACCACCTTCAGGTCTTCAAGGATGACAGACATATTCTTGCCTTCATGGAAAATGTGGGTGTCTTTGAAAACTAGGTCATGGAGGAAGAAGAACATGATGATACCAAGAAAGGAGAAAGTGAGGCTGGAATCCTTGATCTATTCACCAACACTATCCCAAAGGGGATGGTTTCCCTTGAACATATCTTTGACTCTAACCCAAGAGCCAAAGATAGAACGTTTGAAACCCCCGAAGGGGGAAAATACAAAAGGTTGAATATTGGGACAGGCGTTGAAGAGAAGTTCATTAATATTTGTACCTCTTGCTCTCTAGATGAGAAAGAGAAGATTCTTGTGGTCCTCAAATAATATATTGATGTGATTGCATTGGGGTATGAAGATATTAAGACGTACGATACTTCTATCATAACACACACCATCCCCCTGAAGCCAGACATTAAACCTTTTCGAGAGAAACAAAGACCAGTCAATCCCCTAATCAAACCCCTCATTTACCAGGAGGTTTAGAAGTTATTGGCTACCCAGATAATTTTTTTGATTTGACATACCACTTGGGTGGCCAATTTAGTCCCAGTCTAGAAAAAGAATGGAGAAATTCGATTGTGTGCGGACTTCCATAATTTGAATAGAGCCTCAAAGAAAGATAACCATCCACTCCCCTCGTAAGATGAGGTATTAAAAATCATCAACAATTCCCAGATAAGGTCCTTCCTAGATGGATATTATGGGTATAACCAGGTCATGGTCAATTTGAAGATAGAACTAAAACAACATTCACCAAGTCGGGGATGTTTACCTAAAAGAGAATGCCCTTCGGGTTAATTAACACTGAAGCTACATTCCATAATTCCATGGACATCACCTTTGAAGGCTTGGTTAATAAATTCATAATCATCTACATGTATGATTTGATTTTTTTCTCCTGAGAAAGGCATGATCATCTAGCCCACCTCACCAAGATTTGCGAGCGGTATCGCTGGTTTGGTATATCCCTCAATCCAAAGACATTCATATTCGGGGTTATCGAAGGAAAAATGTTAGGACATATTGTCTCTGAGAAGGGTATATACATTGACCCTAAGAGATTTGAGGCACTGGCACTAAAGTTGCAAATTCTTAGTAGTAAGAAGGAAATGTGGTCTTTCTTTGGGAAGATCAACTTTTTCCAACATTTCCTCACTGGTTTCACCTAGGTTGTAAACCCTCTAAATGAAATGATGAAAAAGGATACCAAAATTGAGTGGAGCCCAGAGGCAAAACAAGATTTTGTCCAGATCAAGTAGTCTATCATGGAAGCCCTGGTCCTAGCCAACCTGGACTATTCCTGCCCATTTCACATATACTCTTTTGCCTCCACCCACTATGTTGCATTCGTACTGACTCAAAAAGTCAAAGGGGAAGAATGACCCATCACTTTTATGAGATCCCCCTTTAAAAATGTCGAGGTTTGATATTAATCTCTTGAAAGGAAAGCATTCTCCCTTGTTCAGGCGGTCGATAAATTTCAACACTACATCCTCCGTAGCAAAGTGCATGCCATCCTCCCCGACCAGGCTATTAAGTATTCATTACTTTAGAGAAAATTAGGTGAATGCTGGGGAAAATGGATGGCCATCCTTCAAGAATATGATCTTGAAATGCAACCTATGAAACTTGTCTGGGGACAAGGATTGTGTAAGGCTATGGCTGAGGCTATCCCGCATATTGAGTGTCACACTTACACTGTGTAATCTATTACCCAATACCCCTGGTATGCGGACTTGGTGTACCTTCTATTGAATAACTAGTGCCCTGAAGGGCTTATTCCTAGTAAACATCAGGCTCTCTGGCTAAAGAGTGCACATTTCATGATTAAAAGTGGGACTCTTTTTCAAAGGAACCATGAAGGTGTCTACCTTCGGTGTCTTGACTGAGAACAGGCCATGAAAATGATAGGATAATTTCACGGTCGTTTCAGAACTGGACACAATCGATAGATGCCACCACCCATCAAATCCTCCAGGTCAGGTACTATTTGCCCCACATTTTTAAGGACATCTATGTGCATGTGAGGAAGTTCCACACTTGTCAAACTGCCACTTCACGAGAGCGGAATCCAGCAATTCCTCTCCCACCAGTCTTCGAAGCAAGACCTTTTTCCCAATGGGCATTTGACTTTATTGGGGAAATAAATCCCAACTTGTCTGCAAACCACCAGTACATCTTAACTGTCATAGATTATTTCACTCGATGGACTGAATCTATACCATGCAAAAATAACACAGCGGATGTGGTAATCCACTTCATTAAAGAAAACATTGTTACAAGGTTCGGAATGCCTTTCTCCCTAGTGTGTGATAATGGCCCAGCATTTTCCTCTGCTTAATTGTTGGAATGGGCCTATGATAGGAATGATACCCTTAATTTTTCTACTAATTACTATCCTCAGGGTAATGGGGTAGTAGAATCTACTAAAAAGAACCTTTTAGAGGTGATCAAATACCTGCTCGAGAAGAACCCCCAAGATTGGCACCAGAAACTAAGTTTTTCCCTTTTGGCAGACCGCATCTGAATGAAGGTTGCTCTGGGAACTTCCCCATTTCATCTAGTTTATGGCATAAACCTATTATTCCCAGTAAACCTACAAATTACAGTCCTATAGTTTATGCAAAAATTTAACGACTGGGATAACATTGTCGAAGTGCACCTCCTCAACCTAATACAACTGGAGGAGTAGAGAGACCGTGCGTTAGAGAATTTTGCAAAGCACCAAGTTGTGGTCAAACATTGGTTTGACAAAAGAGCCCAACACAAGGCTTTTCAATCCTCTTGTGGGATAAGGCCCGGGAGAAGAAAGGAAAGCATATAAAATTCCAAAGGATTTAGCTCAGGCCATATCAAATATCTAAAATTTGTGGATCCAACACTTACCGTCTTAGTTCTTTAACTGAAGAAGTTGTTTCATTTCCTGTCAATGAAAAGTGCCTCAAGCATTACTTTGAGTAAGGCAAAAGAATGTACTCCCCCGGGGGGAGATGTATCCTATGTACATGTCATTTGTAAATAGCCTTTGGTTGTGTCAGTCCGGCGTGCCCTCCCTTGTAAATAGTTTTGGGGCCTTACCCTTGTTTAGTCCTTTTTTTTTCTTCATTTTTCCTTTTCTTTTTGGTCTCATTTCTCTTTCGGGTCTCGGTGTTTTGCCATATTTTTTTAGGATGGTATGCTTTGCATAACAAACTTGCAAGCTGGGAGATCCTCCTCACACATTTTGGTGGTCTAGAACTAAGTGTTGAATGAAGGTCGGTCCTATCCTCATTTGGGAAAATCTTAATGCAAGGCTCAAGGCATCGAATACTCTTTGCTGGACCCAGGTATTGATATTTTCTCCTTAGAAGAACAAGGGTTGGCTGATATTTTGAAAAGGGCAATAACTTAAATCTTGAGGACAAAGGTTCGGAAAGGGACAGATCCATCGCACTCTCTGTGAGAGGTGCCTAAGAAATAATTTGAAAACATCTTCCGGCCAGATCTCTCCTCCCCACTTAGTAATAAAAAATATGACAAGGTGAATGAAGTACTGCCCTGATAACAAGCTAAGCTTGAGGACCCCGGTGAAAGTAGTATGACCTCCCCCATCTATAAAAAAAAAGAGAAAAGAGGAGTTGGGGAAGTGGAAGATCCAAAACCCAAAGAATAGAAAAACACCCATCAGGCACTAAATTTTCTATGTTAGTATGGCTTCTCTATCTTTCTTTGGTTGTGTTATGCTTCCAGCCCCTTTTTTTAGTCCTATACTACATAACTTGGGAAATTGTCAACATCTAGATTACAGTAAGTTTCTTGGGGCCCAAGAGTCTTGTCGTGGTGTCGTGTCTCCGATGATGGTAAGATCCCCATTGTTTTAACCAGATATCTAGGATTTCTCAAATGCATGATGCATTTGTCCCAGCGAGTCACCATTTGTTATGCCTTGCATACCCGTCCCTATATTTTGTGTGTAAAATGTCAGGTCCCCCTTTTCTTTCCTTTCGCTTTTGGCTTGTTTTTTTTTCTTCATTTTTTTTGGGCCTTTTTCCTTGAATGGTATTTGTCTTTCTTTTGTGTCCTTCATTTTCTCTGGGATTCAGATCTCGGTGTGTTGTTCCCAAGGAGGCAATTTCATATCTCCAGGACCTGGCGATTGTTCCTCTTCCTTCAAAGATGAATGATCGTTAGGTGCTCTGGGGTTCGAACTCCGATTGCCGGTGTATTTCTCAAAATGACTTTTGGTAACTAATGCACTCTTCTAGGAATTATTTAAGGCATTTTACCTTGTCACTTTTACATTTACCAGAAACTCTATACCTTATGACGAATCATCTTGAGATTGAAGCAATTTGTTTTTTGAGCTGAGATGTTCGAGCTAGGAGGTGCAGAAGTGTGTCTAACAATTCTGGTGGAGCATTTAGGTGATAGAGTGAGGTCATTTGCAGTCCTCCCTTTTGGCATTTTGAGTTCCAGGTAGGCTCTTGGGTTCCCTTGGTTTTGCTTCATTTTTTTTCTTTTCTTTCTCTATGCGTTGTTTTTTTGGGGGGTTTTGTTGGGTTTTGTTGGTTTTTGTTTGTGTTCCCATTTTTTGTTTCCGTCTATTTGTTTTTTTCTCTATTGTTCATCTTCTATTTAGCGTGGTTCTCATGTTTTCTAAGCATTTTTCACCTTCATACTTTAGTTCGTGTCTACTACTCAGCACAACGCCATCCTCAGACTTGGTGCTTCTCTTTTTCCTTCGTAGTCGTCTGACTCGAAGGCAAAGCGCTTGCCCTCTAGGTTGTAAATTTTCTATAGATATGATTTGCGTCTAGCTCTGTAGCTTGTAAATTTTGTATATTTGGGTCTTTAGAGCATGGTATCTCTCTGTAAATACTTGGTCATGTCTCGTAGGTTAGAGTTTATCCCTATAAATTTTTTGGTGTCGTTGGTAGTCTCTGTTGGTTGTTTTGTATATTGGTTTAGTCTGTAAAGTTCTATTTTTTGTGCTATTTAGGAGATGTTGCATCTTTGAGAGCCTTTCCCAGTTGGTTTCTTATGGAGGTAGTTCCTAAGGACCCTTTTTCACTCTAGATTCTTTACGAGATATGAGAACCAAGTCCACCCAATAAGCACATTCACCATCCTAGTTGGTGCAACCTTGGACGTTGAGGTGATGGGTATGTTAGTTGTAGAGGCCAGCTCACTAGCAGGCTGTTATTTTTCTCTCTCCTCCATCCTTTCTATCTTAATGGAAAAATTAGTTCCTACAAATAAGCATTTGAAATTTGTCCCAAGTTGCATTCATGTCACTCGCACCAGAACAGGTGTCTATTAAATGTCATTACTTATCCGAGTGGGCATACACATGTTAGAGTATGGTATCAGGGCCACCTATCTTGTCGCTAACAATTTTTGTATTTTCAAGTTAATGTCGAGTGTGTCGGTAAACACAAAATTATTCACCTCATTCCACCCTTTTGTTCATTATTCTGGGTCTTTGGTGCACAAGAAATGCTTCATATGTTAAAATTGTATGCAATCTTTGAACATATGATCCCCTTTAAGATTCCTTAACATTTTTCCTATTTCAGGTGAAAAGTAAGATCACTCTCAAAACCTCTAGATTCTAGAATATTTTGATGTTTATGTATTTATGGTTGTCCAGTTCACATGTATAGGGTAAAGAAAGAAAGAAATGGTTTTAGAATCCTCACCTCCTGGGAGCCCTGAACTCCCAAATATTGTTGTAGGTACCAATAAAAAGAGAAAGACAATAATCCAGCCATGGAGAAATTGCTAGCTAAAGAGGAAACTAGACCTTTGGGAACAACCGTACCCTTGGATGCAGTGCTCCTGACCCCAGTCGGTGATTAGAGTTCGTTGACACCACCTGATGCAGTGGTTGACAAGGTTGCGATCATATTTCAATAGGTAGATCTAAATGAGTTACCTCAACCACCTCCACCACCTATCCCTCTAATGGATGATATCCCCGAAGGTGGTACAGAAGGGGAGAAAAGAAATGAAGATGAAGATCCCATCAATATAGAAGACAAAACATCTAGCAGAGAACCTAAATTGAACTCCGAGGATACTTCAAGTTTGGGGATGTTAATAAGTGGGCTAGTCGCCCTTCCGGAGTGGTTAGTGGAGTCCTGGAAAAGAAAATCCCTGATGACCATCATGGCCCCACTATCACTAGAAGAAATGTTGGCCAAAGGCCAAGTCCCCAAGAAGCCTAACAAGGCCCACACCCTTTATAGCACCCGAAGGACCCCAGATGGTAACATAGTGGAAATAGTTGTCGCCCCTCCAGTAGGAAAAGAAGACTCAAAGATTTCTGCTGAAGAGTATGTAATCATGGAGGTACCTCTGGGAAAGAGAAATAAGTAAGTGGAATTGGACCTCTTGAATGAAGCAAGCTAGGTTATTCATGCCTGGTATGAAAAACAATCCCAAAAGGTAAAGGATTTGACAGTTACTAATGTCAATATTTTTGGGCTCCTGACAAAGTTAGTGCGCCCCCTCACTTCTAAAACACCCAAACCTTTAGTCTTTGGGATACCGCTCCCTCAAGGTGATGTTGATGTGTTGAGCACTATGAAAAATAAGGCACTGGTGGTGGATGAATGGATGGCCCAGCAGATTGGGGCCATAAGAAGTTTTATGTTCGAGTCTCTCCCAGACTTCTTCCGGGCGCATGATACAGTGAAGCAAATGGAGGCCACTATTCCTCAGTGGTAGGAAGAGATCGATAAATATGAAGAGTGGAGGGATACCTCACTATAGATTCTAAATATCAAAGAGGATAATGTGGCAACAAAGGGCATCCTAGGAGATGAGTCATATGGGTTTCTGAGGACCCAATACTCTAGACTTGCATTCAAAGTCCAAATTGGCAAGCACATGGTAAGGGTACTGGAGGAATAACTCAAGGTGATTCAGACCCCATTGGACCAGTATATTGTTCTCATCAAGGAGATTACATCAGTTGATCCTCTCAGCCCTAGGACTTATACTCCCATTGATTCTATACTTAGAAATTTTGACAAAGTGGTCAAGGCTCAATTGCACCCCAAGGGAGATTTCAGTAGAGCCACAATGGTGGAACTCTTCCAGATGGTGCTCAAAGTCCCATGACGTAGCTAAGTTGGATGCGGAGTTAAAGGAAAAAGTTGAGGATGTCGACGATCACTGTGAATTTTTTTTATCATTGAGACTGATTGAAGGATGTGGAAGAAGATGGCATACACCAGATACTGGAGGCATACGAAAAGTTCAAAGGTCGGTAATATTTCCCAGTCTCCCAAGATTCTTTCACCAGGGTGGGTTATAGATTCATTCTTTATTATTTGAGCGTAAGTTCCTGGATTCTAAAACTCTGGATTCCCATTTTTGTATTCTTTATAGTGATAGGTGTTGACAGCTCTTCTGAGCTGACCGATCACTATCTATGGCATGTTGTCAAATCCATGGCAGTCCTTTTTGGCATGACGGGTCACTATTTGTCTGAAGGTTCACTATAGACACCTCACAGGTCCCAAGACATTGTTTCACCATTTAATATCTGGCGTATGGAGCACCGCTCGATCACCGAGAATCAAAAATTCATTAATGGAGGTGTATGACCCAAGTTTCTGAGGGAAGCACTATCACATCTGCAAGTACAAGGAGACTTTTTTTTATGGCAGATTTCCCAGAGCTTCTTTCCTTCTTTCCTCTCTTTTCTTCTCAAATGATTGTATTATATCATGGTGGTTCTGACAACGCATGTAGTACCCGCCAGGGATAACTTTAAGAAACCCCCCTCCCAAAAAGTAGAAAATTGTGGCGAATCACATTTTTTTTGGAGGGAAATTTTTAATATTGATGGCGAATTGTGGTTCAAATTATGGATATTTGGTGGTGAATTTTTTAATACCATATACAATTTTTATAAAAATATGGCGACAAAAAATAATTTTAATAGGAAAATTATTAATTTAATTGGCGAAGCTGGAAAATTTTACTAATAAATTATGGCAAAATAATTTTCCAAATATTGTAATTAATTATTTGTCATGGCGAATGTATTTCAAAAATACATATAAACTTGGCGATTTAAGAGAATAGTTGTATAGTTGGTATGGCAATTTAATAATTGGAAATAACTATTAAAGTTTCATTCTCCTAAGTTTTCATTCTCAAAGAATGACACGTGTGATGTTTCTGGAGAGAGTTTTCAGTAAAGGAGTTATGTCACCACATTTCTTCCAAAATGCACCTTCCATCGTTCATCTCTCTTAATCCAATGGTTCTGATTTGATGTTGAAGTTGCATCGGATCCCACCACTATGATGTCACAGACTCACATGTCTGTTGGATTACAACATATCAACAACCAAAGGTGAATTCCGGGCCTATTGTTGGTCTTCATAATGTTTACGGAAAACTCTCAGTGGAATCATGACACATGGTATGATTGATCGTACCAATAATTCCATGATCAATCATACCATGTGTCATGATTCCGCAGAGAGTTTTCCATAAAGATTATGAAGACCATCAATAGGCTCAAAATTTATCTTTGGTCGTTGATATGTTGTAATCCAACGGACGTGTGAGACTGTGAGTCTGTGAGTTGTGACAAGATTTATTAATTAATTTAAAAATTATAAACAACTGTCGTATAGTTTTAAATTTAATTAATAAAACCTAT
>MU225929.1:1360302-1381451 GCA_018584345.1 Thuja plicata
TGTGTGTGTGTGTATGTGTATGTATAGTATGTATATGTGTATGTGTATGTATATATGTATATGTATGTGTATGTATGTGTATGTGTATGTGTATGTGTATCTATATTTGTATATGTATATGCACATGTATATATACATGTATATGTATATGCATATGTATATGCATGTGTATATGTATGTGTATATGTATATGTATATGTATATGTATATGTATATGTATATATATATATATGTGTGTGTGTGTGTGTGTGTGTGTGTGTGTAGTATGTATATGTGTATGTGTATGTATATATGTATATGTATGTGTATGTATGTGTATGTGTATGTGTATGTGTATCTATATTTGTATATGTATATGCACATGTATATATACATATATATGTATATGCATATGTATATGCATGTGTATATGTATGTGTATATGTATATGTATATGTATATGTATATGTATATGTATATATATATATATATGTGTGTGTGTGTGTGTGTGTGTGTGTGTGTAGTATGTATATGTGTATGTGTATGTATATATGTATATGTATGTGTATGTATGTGTATGTGTATGTGTATGTGTATGTATATTTGTATATGTATATGCACGTGTATATATACAGGTATATGTATATGTATATTTATATGCATGTATATGTATATGTGTGTGTGTGTAAGTGTGTATCTGTACATTCCTTCTTGAAAAAGTATTGAGCCCCTTCACGTGCCAGAGAACAAAGTTGGGTCTAAATGAAAAAGTGTGTTGTTAAACCCCATCATGGATATGATACTAGGGTAAATAGGTGTTGTAAATTTTAATATCCTAAATATGTTTAACCTATTAAATGTATTCCTAGAGGTATTTAAAATCAAAATCAATTTGTACTAAAGCTCATCAAATACAAACATTTTGGTGTTATGAACATCAAGGACATACCACCCACGATTGTTTTAAGCTATAGCATTATCAATAATTTGGTCAACACATATATTCAAAAAAGAAATGTTATGTTAGTGATCCACCCAAAAAATTAATTACACATGCAATTCGGATGTTTAGATCATTCCAAATGGAAAAGTGAAACTCACCTTTGTCAAAATATTGTAGGCAATTAAAATCCACCATTTCAAATGAAGGCTCATCTACTCCTTGTGTAATTGTTATTGTTAGTTTGGTTGATAACAAACTCAATATTACAAATATTGTTGAGAAATAATAAGAGAGTGTGTGAATGAAGAATTGGATTCTTAGAAATATTGATTGCACTAGTATCATGAAAAAAATAGAGATAGCTGAATTGTTCTCAAATTTGAAGGCATGATGGTAATGAGTTGAAGAATTTGTGTTACTTCTTATTAAAGAGAGCTCAAATATGAAGCATTTTTTATCTACAGTCATTTGGGGTCTATAGGGTCATTAACAACTAGGGATTTTGTGCCCTGGCCCTTTCTCTTTGTGTTTGGGGATTATTTTTGTATCTATGGGGTATTTTATCATTTTGAGGCTTTACAGGGAGCCATGGTTTGTTGTTTGCAAGATTTTTGTGTTTGGAGGACATTGGTTTGTTACTTTGGGTGGTGTTTTTTATGGAGACTGTTGGTCTTTTGGTGTTGCTTTGGTGGTTGTCCGGTGGTGTGATTTCTTTTGTGGTTTATTTTTCATTCTTTTTCTGGATGGAAGAACCTAGAGATTCTAATAGTTTTGTGGTTTTTGGTGTTTAGATCGTTTCCTAGATCTTCTTCAGATGTGCTTGTCATGATTCCAGATTATTTTTATGTTGGGGTGAGTTCTAAATTGAACAAACTAAATGGGTATCTTCCTAGGAGTAAAGATTGTCCAATCCTCATAATTCATCTTGAATTGGTTATGGAAGATGTTTTTTATTGGATCAAGCATGCTTTGATCTATAAATTTCTTGGGATCATAATTTCTTTTTCATCTTTTGAAGCTTGGATTCACTGTGCATGATAGGTTGAAGGACATATTAAGATCATTCTTGTTGTGAACAACTATTTTATGGTTATTTTTACTTGCATGTCTGATTGAAATCATGTTTTTGAGGGAGGTCCATATTTTTACAATTATGTGGGGTTGTTTGTGAAACCTTAGAATGTAGGGTTTAATTTTTTGGAGGATTTACCCTCAAAGAGTTCCAATTTGGCTTCCATTTCCATGGATTCCTCTAGAGTTTTGGAGGGAATATATTCTATGATAAATTGTTGCATTGCTTGGGAAGCCAACAATGATAACTCAGCAAATCCTTAATAAGAAGGTAATTTATTTTGCATGTATATGTGTTCAAATTGATTTGAATAATCCATTTCTATATTCTTTGGAAATATGTTTAGGATCTTCTACATGGGTGCAACAATTAGACTATGAATCTCTTCCTTTCTGATGGTGAATATTTCATGAGCACGGGCATCTTCAGCATTAGTTTCCTTAGGTTAATAAGGGTACTAATGGTTCTATTGGGGGTTTTGGTGGTTCTCCTTCTTCCTCAGTCCCAAAGATGGATAAAGAGGGGAAAGGGAAATCTCCTATGAAAGAGAATGATCTTGATAAGAATATTTTTATATATGTTAAGTCATGGGATAAAGGAAGGGGCAGAAGAGGTCCTACAGCGATAGGTAGCCTGATGAGATCTTTAATTAGTCTGAGGTGATGGATACTTTAGCCATAGAGGAAGGGGTTCTAGTTGATTTTTCTTCTAGTGCGACTGGTATGGATGTGGTGGATATCCATCAGGAGACTACTATTTCATGTCAAGATGCTATGCAGCAATAGGGGGTGTCCCCTATTGGTCTTGTGTTAGGGGCTCTAGAAGACTACACATTTTCAAGATGATATTATTTTTTCAGACTTGGCTAAGGAGTTGTAAGCATCTAGTAATTAAAGTTAAAGGGTCTTCTCAGGATTTGGGTTTGCAGCAGCGCCCCCTCAAGAAAGTATCTTTTGATACTTCTTCGAGAGGATATCGTAAAAAGGATCAGGAGACAATTAAATCAGCTGGGGAATTGTTGGTGGAATACAGGTTTATCGAGCCCATTGAGGCTCACTTCTCCCAATCCCCTCAAGGATTATCCTCTCATATAATGTTAGGGGGTTGAATAGAATCCCTCGACAAAAGGTTATTCATTAGTTGATGTTAGTTCATTCTCTGACTATCATTTATATTCAGGAGACTAATCTATTTGTTGACTCTATATTGCTATGTGCTTCTAGTATTTTGTAGTTTGGGTAGTGTTAGTGTATTTTCTTTTCAAGTTCCTCTAGAGGTATGGATCTTTTTTCAGATCCACATAAGGTTTTTTCTCTTTGGCGGATTTCTAGTCATTCAGCTCTCTCTATGGTAGCCTCTATTTTGGAGACTAGGGTGATGATTTTGGTCACTAATATGTATGCTTTGGTTGATTTTCTTGGTAAAACACTGCTTTGGTTGATTTTCTTGGTAAAACACTGCTTTGGTCTCATATTTGGTATGTTAGATCTTGTGCTCCTTTTCTTCCTTAGGTATTAGTGGGGGATTTTAATTTTGTATTGATTCTAGAAGATAAAAGGGGAGGATTGGCTCATTTGGGTCCTTCCTTAGAGCTCTTTCACGAGAATGTGGACCTCTTAAATTTAATTGATATCAGACCTGATAATGGGATCTTTACTTGAAATAATAGGAGTGGAGAAGATGTTTTTTATTAGGATAAAAATAGGTTTTGAAAGGGCCATGAAACCCTATACAAGCAGATTTATCAGGGATATGGAACCCCAAAGATAGAATGCTTCAAGAAGGATAAACATTATAATGTTGCAGCCAAAGACTAGAAAATAGACAACATCAGACTAACAAAGGCATTCAGAGTACCATCTACCCATAAACATAGCACTTCAGGCCTAATCCTTTACATCAAAGAACAAATCACCTGGACAAGGGGATCCAAAGAAAAATGAAAGGATCCCTGAACCTTAGAGATGGGTTTTACCATGGCTCCCAAAACCAACAATACAAATGGCCTCAAAATATTAATCATCAAAAATCCAAGTTATAATTATATCATTTAGATAGCTCCAAACATCTTTGAAGGTTTTTCACATGGCTCCCCAAACCAACAATGATGAATGCCATAAAAGATTGATCGTTAGAAAACCAGTAGAAATAATGGGGTTATCAAAGGCTCCCCAAACCATAGTGGGTTTTAACTTGGCTCCCACAATTAGGGTGAGTTTTGGAATGCTCCCCTAACCTGCTAAAAAGTGTAGGAAAAATATGAAACAAAAATAGCTCACTAGCCCAATGAAACACAAAGGGTTTAGGCCAAGCACCCAAAACCAAAATAAGGGATTTAAAAAGCACCCAAAACCTAGATATTCTCATCCTTAAGAAAATAACAAAGGGGTTTTCAAGGGTACCCCAAACCACCAAAAAGAGAATAGCTCTAGAATCCAAAACCAAGAAGAAGCTCTCAAAGAAGGCACCCCACCAGCTAGACAACTACACAACTGTAACACACCTCTCCACCTCAATAGGAATAGGAGTAGAGGAGACCAGTAGAAGAAGTCCCAAAGCTAGTATCCTTCCTACACTCCAGTAGTTGTAGTCAAAAGAATCCCCACAGTGCCACAAAAAATTATTTCCACAAGCAATACACCACCTCTATAGGATATGTCTCCACCTCCATAGGCCACAAAAAAAAGATAAGATCATGGACACCATGAAAAAAATCCCCAACACAAACATCTGGATACAACCCACCTCAATAGGGGAGAGCTCCACCTTGATAGGAGCTCTGTAGGAAGAAGGCCAGCCACCAAAGAGAGAAGCCCACTTAGGAATAGGACAGAGATAGAAATGAGTAGTATGAGGAACAAACACAAATGAAATAAGAAGAAACCCTTAAAAAAAACAATGAAGCACCCAACAGGGCCCTTTAAAACTGCTAGCAACCCACCAAGCAACAAGAAAAAGGATCCAAGCAAAGGCCACCACAAAAAAAAAATTTGGCAGAAAGGACTGGCCAGCACCCAAGAAACCAACTCAAAGATAGCCAAAGAGGGCTCCATAAAAAACCCTAACCGACTCAAAGATAGCCAAAGAGGGCTCTATACAAAACCCTAACCAACTAAATTCACCCCCGCTTAGAGAACCATAAAACACAATAACCAAAAAGAGAACATCGGGGTACCATGAACCACCACTCCACTCATCATTGTAGTCACCATAGAATAGGAAAAAATAGAAGTCACAAGGCATCTCAAGGGTAGGGAGGAGAGCCACACATTCCATAATACTACCACATCCATCGGCAACCATCCCTAATGCAAAAGGAAGGAGGGAAATGAAATACCCTAGGAAAGAAATGTAGGTAGCCCAAACTCCACCATCATCATGCTATAGAACCCCCATGCAAAATAGAACCAAGCCACCATACACAAAAAAGATGCCGCCAAGAAGAACTCCTCACTATAGAAGCCAAGGAACACATGGCCACCAAGGAGTAGATAAAGGGTGGCAAAGGAGAGAGAAACCCCCAAGCCAACTGTAGACCAGAGAGACTCCACACATTGGCACACAAAATGGAAAAGAAAGGTGATCCAACCCTCTAGAGAAGCAAAAAAAAACCCAGCAGCACCCAAAAAAGACACTTCCCAACACGGCCATGCAACCCTCAGAAATAGATCATCATCCTCTGAACAACTGTTTGAGGAGCCAAAATCCTCAGCTCCATAGCCTTAAACCCTAGCACTCAACTTCTCACTCTCTCCCATTCAAACTCAACTAGGAGTGGAGAAGATGATATCTCTGAACAGGTTGGATAGATTTTTGGTTTCTTTTTTTGGGTTAGATGACACATGTGTATCTCTTCTAAAATTCGTGATTGGAGGGGCTTTGACCATTGGCCTATTAAATTTTTAGCTACTTCTACTTCAATTCCTAAAAATCCTCCTTTTAAGTTTTAGTTGACGTAGTTTTGAGACTCTTGTCTCCGTGACTTAATGTATTGTTGGTGGCAAAATGGTGGTCCTTCCTATGGTATTGCTATGTATTCTTTTGTTAATAAATTTTAATTTGTTAAGTGGCAGCTTAAGAAATGGAATAAGTGCTACTTTGGTAACTGTTATGCTATGAAGAGGAAGGTTGAAACACATCTAAATCTTATCACTTCTTAAATCTGAGATTTTGGTTTTTCAAATAATTTGACAAGGGAGGTATGTTGGATTACTGAGAGGGGGGTGAATCAAAAAACTATGATACTTAATACTTTAAAACTTAACTCTAATTCAACTCGGTAGGATAAACAACAACAACAAAAAAATCACCAAATATCTTCAATAACTTAAGCAGTAACTTGCATAAATAATAAATAACATGCACATGAATCATTCAACACATTTGAAAACAAATTTAACAAGGAAACCCAATTTGGGAAAAACCTCTATGGGAATTGTCACCCACAAATGAAAATACTCTTCTGAAGTATGCTCAGTTAAAAGCTTATCCTATTAAAGATTAAAATACACATTTATGAAATGTTACCCTATTAGGGGATTTACCTCAGACTCATTAAGATCTTCACCCTATTAGGAGTAGCCTGGTTAGAGGCCTTTGAACACTCTTTTAGAATGACACCTTTCTCAAGGATTTTACAATAAGACTATTAAGTCCACTTGGTTAAGAGATTTTTTTGTTAAAAATGCAAATAAGAAACAGTATGTAAATGATCTGTAAAAATGCAACTACCTCTTGCTTTATTAGATCTCTTTATGCTCTCTCTGACTACTGGCATCAACACTTCATCAATGTCTTTACTTAGACTCAGATTTATCACTTCTTTGCTCTTCATTGCATCACTCGGTAGCACTTCAACACTTCAACTTACTAGCCATTTTTTCTTCAAATTCATCCTTTAAATAGACTTTATTTTTTCCTCTTAATCTGCTTGATTAAATTTTCCTTAAAATCACTCTCATTTGTTAGATTAACCTTTTTGAACTAATTCAGTGAACTTGAAACTCAGTTAGCCGCTTTGGCATCACCTCAAAACTTGCACTTTTCTTGGAAATAAAACCTTCACTTTTGCCTCTTAATCTATACCATAGATTTATTCCTTGAATTTTCCCATGTGTATATCTTGTAACAAACTTCCATTTTAATCTTGGAATCCTCTAGATCGATGTAGCATTTCATTAAATGTGTTCTTATCCGTGTTTCTCACATTTTTTATGTTCAATAACTAACTCTCGGTTCAGTGACTAACATGCACTTGTCGGTGCTTCAATGTCTCAGTGTCCTGGCCGACTTTCATATCCCTTTACCGACAGACTGTCTATGCTCGGTAACTTAACTCTTTAGTCTTACCAACTTTCTCAACCTGCTTTATCGAATTGATAAAGTAGAAACCAATTATCTCAAGATGATCTTATTATTGTCTGATCTTTATCTATTTCCCAATTAAATCAAATCCAAAAGACAATGCAATTCAATACGAACCAGAAATCAATTGCTTGACATTGACGAAGAAAAAATAGATCTAATTCTTTCAACAATCATGTATACCTCTAATCTCATTCTTCATCATCATCTCCATCAGTTGAGTAATAAGGTATCCAATTTTGTTACAGAATCGGAGGAATGGGAACTTAGGGAGGAGATTTTTTGGAAGTAGAAGGCTAGGGAGGATTGGCTACATGAAGGTGACATGAGTACATCTTGTTTCCATAAATCTATGCAAGCTTGTAGGAATATTATTTATATATCCTCTTTGGTCAATTCATAAGGAATTCAAGTTTATTCTATGCAATCTATGTCACATGAGGCTATCTGGTATATTCTTCTCTCTTTTACGATGATTCACCCCTACTGAGAATGAGGAGTCCATTATCCTTGCATGTATTTCCTCTTTAGTCACCAATGTGATGAATGATTCTCTCATGCATCTTATATCTTTTTCTAAATTGGAGGAGGTTATTTTTGGGATGCATAAAGGTAAAGCTCCTGGCTCGAATGGGTTTCTAGTAGAATTTTTTTAGGAGTTATGGGATATTGTTATTTTGGATTTTCTAGAGGTTGTCTATGAATCTTGTGTTACTAAGAAAATTCTTCATGCCTTGAATTCAAATTTTCTTGTTCTTATTTGTAAGAAGGAAGGTGTTAATCAAGTAGACTTATTTCAGCCTATTTCTCTATGCAATGTGGCCTACAAAATCATTACTAAATGTATTTCTAAGAGGCTTAAACCCTGGCTTATCACCTTGATCTTAGATGAGAAAGGGGGTTTCATGGAAGGAAGACAGATTCTAGATGGTGTGGTTTTTTCCTCTGGAGATATCCACTTTATGGCAATTTCTAAGGAGAAATCTATGTTCATCAAATTGGATATGGATAAGAATATTGATAGAGTTAAGAGAGGTATTTTGCGGAAAATTCTCATAACCTTTGGATTTAGCATGAAGTGGGTTAGTTGGGTTATGAGTTGTGTGACTTCAGCTTCCTTATATGTCATTCTTAATCGAGAACCTTTTCAGTTATTTTTTTCTTCTAGGGGACTTCAAGACCCTCTTCCCCCTATATTTTTATTATTTTGGTTGAGGAGCTTGGAAAATTTATTTAGTCTCAAGTTTCTCAAGATTTGATTCATGGTTGGAGCAGGATTAATGGGTTGCATGAGGTTTCTCATCTTTAGTTTGTTGATGACATTTCCCTTATGGGGATGTCTAGGATTTATGATGCAGTAGTGTTACAATGGAAGTCTTCTCTCAAATAGCAAGTGGTAAGTCTCAAAAACCAACACCCAAGAGGACAGGGTCAAGTGGGAACCTTCAAAGGCCTCAATCACCCAAAGTGGGATCCAAGTGCCCAAATACTTATCACAAGTATCAAAAAAGACCAGGAGAAAGGTTATCACAACCTCAACTCTCAAATGTAACCTAATCACTAGGTACACCAAAGTCCTAAGCACTAATACCCAAGGATCCACCAATAGGTCCCTTTAGTCCAAATTGTAATCAAACCCTAAGAGATGGATGCTAAGACCATGGGTGCCCTAAAATCACTGTACTGGATTTTTTAGGTCCTACTCCTTTAGTTCCAATGGTTCTTTCATTCAAAAGAAACCCATCGCATCAAGATGCTTCATAGCCTAAGGACTGGCTTGCAGCCTTTTTCAAAGTGAAATCTGGACATAAGTCAAATTGTTTGCAAAGAAGGTGTTAATATGATTAGGGATTCTAGTACCCTTTATGGCCTTACTAAACATACTAAGGCAATAGGACTTGAAACCAAACAGAGGTCACTGATTTATCCAATTTGTGGATAGGGCTAATGGGCCTAATTGGGTCTGGTTTGTACTACAAGTGCTTCTTCCTCCAAGCCAATGCTCAGATCAATTGTGGGATCCTTTGGGGGCATGTAAAAATGGTTCCAAATCTAGAATCTTGGGTCTTGGTGAGTCCCCAATCATTTTTTAGGATGACTATCCTAATTCACTGTGAGGTGCATGTATGGAGCCATACACCTAGGGCTTTGTGGCACAACCAACTCCCTGCTCATCCACACTCCAAACCTGCATAATATGAAAGGACATTGACAAAGGTTGAATTCCACCAAGGGGATTTTTTATTCCCATGGTGGAATCGGGTCTAAATGTCAAACCCTATGAAAGTTCCTAGTTTTAAGCTTCAAAATACAGGCAATCCCTACTAAAAATGCGATATCTTCTAAACTATGATAGATTAACACATGAAACCAACTATAAATGAAAGAAGACTCAAGCCTCCAACTTTTGGAATCACTGCCTCATGCATCCATGATTGTACAAGACTGTACAAGATTGTTGTCCTCAAGAATTTGCAGGAAAAGTGGTTTTTTTATTGATTTTAAAAGCCAAATTACATTTCATATCCTTCACCCACCTGTGAGGGCTTATATAGGATGCTCCCAATGGTTACATGTGAGGTTTAAACCAATTAGTCATTTGGGAGGGTTGTTATAAGTTTTTGACAACATTAGAAAGTTGCTTGAAAGTTGTTTGACAACTTTTGAGCAACTTTTGGCAATTTTGCTATCTTGCAAATCTAGTGACCAAAATTGGTCTTATCCTTAATTTGATGATCCCTGATGGATCCAAACATAGAAAACATAAAAAATACCTATTCCTAGGGTATTGGATCATATATGACCAATAGTTAGACCAAGGGCTCATAAAATGCCAACTTGGGACTATGGCCTTACAATGAGATCTCAATACTAATTCCTATCCTAAGCATGACTAGAGGTCTCAAGGATCTTAGTTTGAAACCTTAGACTTCATAAGAATTTTTTGTGAATCTAGAGTAGGAGTGGGTGCTCCTACACCATACTCCCCTTGAACTTTAAAACTCAAGTCCCTACTTGAGTATAGCTGCTCTACAGAGGTCCCATGTTGTTGTATCTGATCCTCGGTCAGCCATGTAGCATCAATCTTTGGTAGGCCCTTCCATCTTACCAAGTATTGCATGTACTTCCTTGATCTGGTCTGCTTGAGTAGTTTGGAGTCCAAAATTTCTGCAATCTCCACTGGTTTTCTTTGTGGAAGATCAGTGAAATAGTCCTCATCCTCAATTCTTGTGTCCTTACCTTGGTCATTGCTTGAACCTGCTAGAACTTTGTATGGTGTGAGATCTGCAATGTTGAAGATTGGAGAGATCTACAATGTTGGAGGAAGGGATATCTCATAGGCATTGTCACATAGCCTAAGGACTGGCTTGTAGCCTTTTTCAGAGTGAAATCTAGACATAAGTCAAATTGTTTGCAAAGAAGGTGTTAATATGATTAGGGATTCTTGTACCCTTTATGGCCTTACTAAACAAACCAAGGCACTAGGACTTGAAACCAAATAGAGGTCACTGATTTATCCAATTTGTGGACAAGGCTAATGGGCCTAATTGGGTATGGTTTGCACTACAAGTGCTTCTTCCTCCAAGCCAATGCCTAGATCAATTGTGGGATCCTTTGGGGGCATGTAAAAAGGGTTCCAAATCCATAATCTTGGATCTTGGTGAGTCCCCATTCAGTTTTTAGGATGACTATCCTAATTCGTTGTGAGGTGCATGTATGGAGCCATACACCTAGGGCTTTGTGGCACAACCAACTCCCTACTCATCCACACTCCAACCTTGCATAATATGAAAGAAAATTGACAAAGGTTGAATTCCACAAAGGGGATTCAAATTCCCATGGTGGAATTGGGTCCAAATGTCAAACCCTATGAAAGTTCCTGGTTTTAAGCTTCAAAATACAGGCAGTCCCTACTAAAAATGTGATATCTTCCAAACTATGATATATTAACACATGAAACCAAATGTAAATGAAAGAAGACTCAAGCCTCCAACTTTTGGAATCACTTCCTCATGCATCCATGATCGTACAAGACCATACAAGATTGTTGTCCTTGAGAATTTGCAGGAAAAGTGGTTTTTTTATTGATTTTAAAAGCCAAATTACATTTCATATCCTATCACCCGCCTGTGAGGGATTATATAGGATTCTCCCAATGGTTACATGTGATTTTTAAACCAATTAGTCATTTGGGAGGGTTGTTACAAGTTTTTGACAACATTAGAAAGTTGCTTGAAAGTTGTTTGACAACTTTTGAGCAACTTTTGGCAATTTTGCTATCTTGCAAATCTAGTGACCAAAATTGGTCTTATCCTTAATTTGATGATCCTTGATGGATCCAAACATATAAAACATAAAAACTACCTATGCCTAGGGTATTTGATCATAAATTACCAATAGTTAGACCAAGGGCTCATAAAATGCCAACTTGGGACTATGGCCTTACAATGAGATCTCAATACTAATTCCTATCCTAAGAATGACTAGAGGTCTCAAGGATCTTAGTTTGAAACCTTAGAATTCATAAGAATGTCTGGTGAATCTGGAGTAGGAGTGGATGCTCCTGCACCAATTTAGGAAGCTCATTCCTTCAAGAGAGAATTGAATATTTATTTAGCTACCTCGGGTGAAAAATTTAATGAGCATAAGTCCTCAATCTATTTTTTTAATACTTCAAATCCTATCTAGAGAAGGATTTCCACAATCTTGAGGTTTCAAATTGGTTCTCTCCACTTGATTTATTTGGGCATTCCTATTGTTTTTGGTAGGAAACCTACACTTTTCTGGAAGGACTTGCTTGATAAATTGCACTAGAAGGTGAACAATTGGATTCATCAATGGCTTTCTACTATTTCCTAGGTGAACCTCCTCCAATCTGTGATTCATGCACTTCCTCTTTATAGATGTTTGGTTCAAGAGACCCATATGTATTTTCTTAATGAATTTGATGCCCTCTCACACCAATCTCTTTGGAGTGGTAGTTTGCATAATTCTAAGTGGAGTCTAATTAAGTGAGATTTAGTATGTCGACCGAAGATGGAAGGGGGACTTGGTGTCCTGAGTGGGAAGGATATTTCTACCAAATTATATTAGTGGTGGTGTACTAGTCAAAATCAGCTTTGCACTGACATTCTCATGCATAAGTATTTACAAGGTGTTGAACTTGATTATTTTTATATTTCTAGTTATCCTTTGGAAGGCAAGGGCTCTATGGTTTGGCATACATTAAAGTTAGGAGATTAGTTGGTAAAAAGGGGCCTTTTGGATCTACAATAGGGGATCAATGGTTCTATTTTGGATGGATTATTTGGATGGTCATCCCCCTTTTCTTTCTGTGTATCTACATTTTCAATCCCTCTCTAATTTTTTATGGCTATTGGGTGGGATAAGGTAGTGCATTAAAATATTATTCAGAACTTAAGTCTGGCTATTGGTTATAGATGGAAGGATTCTTCTAAATGGTTATCAGGTGGCTTGGAGAGGGATCAGAATGAGTTGAATCAGATTTTAGCTTCCCAGGAGTGTAGTTCCTTGGTTGTATCAGATGTCTTGGCCTAGGGCAGTGAGTTATCCAGTAAATACTTTATTTTTTAGGGTATTTGGAGCTTATTGCACAATTGTTTTGAGGTATTGAGGTACCTTGGTGGAAATAGGTTTGGAATAAATTTTATTGGCCCAAATTAAATGCAATTTTTTCATGTGGCTTGTGGTTCACAAACTATGTCTTACATGGGATAATTTATGCAAGGACTTTCATGTTCCCTCAAGGTGCATCTTGTATTGCAATAGGGAGGATTTTTTCTCTCGTATTTTTTTCTATTTTTTTTCTTTAAGGAGATCTTGCACTATGGGTGGGTGTTTGGGGTCAATCATGTTGGTATGTTTCCTCTTTATCTAAATTTTGGGCTCATTGGGGGTAAATATCCTACTAAAGAACCTTTTTTGAGTTTTCTTGGGCTCTTGGCCCCTCTTTTATTATTTGGCATGTTTGGTTGGAGAGGAACCAAAGGATGTTTTAGGATGTGAGGATGGATTCTTTGCACTTGTGGTGGAAAATTATCCATTCTCTTCATAAGACTGTGTTGGCTAAGTGTGATCTAGTTGGAGGAGTGGATCCTAGAGATGTGGTTATTTGCAATGGTCTTAACTTTCCTCTTCAAGGGGGTTCTCTGGGGTATGTCGATTGTCATAATAGTAGTAGAGGAAGACATCCTTTGTAGAAGATCAATTGGGAGGTTCATTTCTCACCCCCTTCTTAGGGAGTTTAAAAACCAATATCAATCTCTTATCTCGTGATAATATTGGGTATGAAAGCATTGGTGGAGTTGGTTGGGATAATTATGGAAAAATTCAATTTATTTTTTCTAGTTATAAGGACCTTCATACAAATAATTTAATGGATTCTCTTATCATTTTGTATGTTGTGGAGCATTGTTGTTCTCTTGGCTAGTGCAAGACTATTTGTGAGTTTGATTCTCAGGTGGTGGTGACTTTGTTAACTAGGAAAGATCTAGGAGATGTTAGTTGGAACTTAGCTTTGGTTATTAAATATATTATCCAATTGTGTAGCTCCTTGGACTCTTCTAGTTTTACACACAACCCCAAGGAGTGGAGTGGTGTTACAGATTGTTTGGACAAATAGGTTTTAGATCAAATGCGAGATTGGAATATACTAGATATGGGGAAATTGCCTCTTGATAAGTCTCTCATGTTTGATCTATTTGTATATAGGGATAGGAATCTTTAGTGCTTTCCTTGCGAGTCACTTTTCTTATTTTGTTCCTCTTTGATGTTTCAATAAATTTTTACCCCTATTTTAGTGAGAAATAATATGAACTTGTTTTGAGAATATATTCTCCTCATGTAGATGTTACTATATCCAATTAAATATGAGATATGCATTACAAATACATCAAGATACTTATACTATTGAGCAACAACCTACTACAAAAATTACCGATTTGTATTTGGTGCAGAGCCCTCACTACCAACACATCACTGATCCAAGACTATTTCAGTCAGGGCATTACATGAACATGGCACTATATTCATACTCATCTCCACTTAATGAATCATGTTGAGGATCATCATCATTTAGGTTGTGATGCAGTTGTTAAGTTGATATTGGTCCATGTGTAAAGGCCTAAGGCTCATTGGTGATTCTATAAACCTTGAGTCTTAGGACCTATGGGACATTTTGGCTTAGATTAGTTAGGAATGTGTTAGAAAATAGATTATTATACCTTAAATAAGGTCCTAGGATAGTCTAGAGTCCCTAGGTTCCTTTCTATACACAAATTGTCTAAAACAATAAAAAGTTGTTAAGCAACTTTTCAAAGTTGCTAAGCAACTTTATAATATATGCTTAAAAGTTGTAATAGGTAAGTTTCAACCGATTGCAACTGATTCCCAGATAGTTGATCGGTGAAACACAAATGTATAAGTGTCATACAACCTTTCCATGGGCAGAGGTTGATAGATGTAAACTTTTTCATTCGAAATCAATAAAAATCCCTATTTTTTTCCTTAAAAATCACTATTTTTCTGATTCTGCGCAGGCGATATGGATTGGCAGCAATAGTTTAATGGTTGGGGAAGATGCTATGGTGAAATAGATTTTGAATGCATTTGGTTTGAAGCATTTTGGTGGCCTACAGACAAAGTTATCACATTTTTTCCCTTACTACCCAGGAAAACCTAGTTCTAGTAGGGTTTTGGGCAAATGGGGTTATAGCTCGCGACTATACCAGCCATTTTGCACAAAACCCAATGAAAATGAAGGCTCTAAGAATTTATTTTAATATTCTAAAAGCTATAGGACAGAAGGTAAAGGGAATTATTTATACTTGCAAGTTTCAGACCAAATATTAGGATGTATTTGGTCCTGCATTATAGGAATTTGAGTATCCCGTGTTTGATATGCACAAATTGAGTAATCCAAAGGTGGATTAGGTGTTCTTAGACCACATTGAACAGATCCAAAGCCTGTCTTTTCATCTATGCACCCATTTCATTGATCTTCCTTTGAAAACCAAGCCTATTAGGGCCCTATTAGGTCTGTGTACCTTGGAGGATTCTTGGAGTGC
Organism: Thuja plicata; assembly: GCA_018584345.1. Lineage (NCBI taxonomy): Eukaryota > Viridiplantae > Streptophyta > Pinopsida > Cupressales > Cupressaceae > Thuja > Thuja plicata. Next base: position 1,375,748 of record MU225929.1, read on the forward strand.
TGGAGTAGATTGGAAGCTAGTCTTGTAGGGCAGTGTTTGGATTGTTAAAAAACTTTATATTACACCATTTGATCCTGTGTTGGGTGTGGGGTTGTGTCTAAAATCCCAATTTTGTCAAATTTGGCCTTGTAGCCCTGTTTTGGGAAGTGACTAGGAAACATAGTCAAAAGTTTTAAAAAGTGTGTTTTGAATCTTGTAATTGTTCTTAAGGGTTATTGGAGGGTATGACAGTCAGAGCATGGATTGAGATCCTTCTTGAAGTCTGAATTGAAACCCTTAAGTAATTTGGAGCAATTTGACCTTCAAGGTCTTAGTAGATCAAACCTTCCACTGTTGCACTCTACATCAGTATTGAATTGCCATAGAAGATAATGATATCGGAAATCCCTTTGGTGTTGATAATAGCATTTATGTTGATTTCTATAATTTTTCATTGGGATACTAATAATGAGCACACTAAGAGTGCTAGATATGCAACACAATATAAATTATTTGAAGTTATCATATAGTCTCCTATTGATTATACTTTACACTTGAGTTGTAAGTTAAAAACTTGAAAGACAACTTGCAAACTCTTCCCATTAAGTTCAAAACTCAAAAAATTGATTTAATGTAGATTGGTGATGAAAACCCGAGGGCATCAATCCACTCTCATCTTTTAGGAGGGAAATCAAGTTTTAAATTTTGAGTTATTTGAGCATGTCATGTGGAGACCTCAAATTATCTATTAAACATATATCATCATAAAATATTGTCATAACATCTTAGCAAGTAATGCTCAACTAAACACCTAAATAACTAAGATTGCACATTTTTATTAATGCAAACAATGTATATTATGGACTGTTTACATCTAATTACCTAAGTATACTTACATCATTTACATTTTATGTCCCGTATCATAGACAAAGACACTTGGAATGGGCTTATTTTGTCTTATGGTTTCATCTAGGCTTTCATTGTTACCTATATAGTGAGGTCATCTTATTATTTTATAGTAATTCATACTTAATATTTTTTTTATGTTTTATCAAATTATTAATTATTTATATTGCATCTCTTGTGGAAGGTATTTGGTATTGCTTATTAGATTCTTTATTTTGTGAGTTCTTTGTGTGTCTAAATTGTGTACTTGTATCTACAACACACTTCAATAGATCAGTAGATCAATTGGTTAGTACATAGAAATTAATCAAAATCAAGCATAAACCTAATTGAAAGTGACATATTACTCCCTAGACATGAGGATTTTGATCTAATTATTAATGCTCTCGTAATTTAGCATGTTATACCAGTGAATTAACTCTCATGAAATAGAAGATTCAAGGAAATGCATCTACCTTAATGCAAATTTAATGATTTGATGAAGATGAATAATGCAACTAATATAAATTGATGAATTAAGCTAAGATTCAAGCAAGGATGAATTCAATTGTGTTTCTACATGCTCTAATCAGATATGAATTAACATGAATTTGATACCAAAATGCTAAAAATATGCTAAAATGAACTCTCACAATGCAAATTGACTAAAATTCAAACTAGTATGACCTACTTGCAAATGATTTTATAGATTTTCCATTGGAGTGAAAATAGTTCAATTTGAATTGTGTGGTCAAGATTTTCTCAATTTTAATTGAGTGGTTTGTTATATTGTGGTGACTAGTTAGGAAAGTACTATCCAGGAAAGTGTTTTCCCTTTCTGGGCTAACTTGTTCTAACCCTAAAGTGGCATAAAGATTGTATAAATTGGCTTAGGGTTAGGGTTTTTGTATTATGTTGTATGTATTATGGCAGTATTGAGCTGTAAGGGTTTTATGCATTGTGATCATATTGTAATCAATAGATAATAATAAGAGTGTACTTTGTTGTTTGGTGGACGTAGCCCAGGGATTGGGTGAACCACGTTAAATCTTTGTGTCTTGTGTTCTCTTCTGTTTTGGTTTATTATTCTCTAATATTGGTTATATTTCTACATGTAATTGTTATTTCTGTCTTGTTAATCCTAAAATGGTTGAGATTCAAAATTGAGTGAGCAATCCATTTCCTATAACCTCATTGGTTGATGTGTTGACTTAATGACTTGTTGAGAGAATATTTAGGATTTAATCAAATCAATATAATTAATTTCTCTAGCCATGGGGATTTTTTACTTTGAATTTAATTACATGAATAAGCTAATTAATTGCTTAGGATCTTGAATTAATGATGAATTATGTAATTAAATTGAAGAGATTTAATCACACATTTATGTCTTTGATCCTTGATTAGTTTTGACCACTTTGATAACATTGATATGATTTTTCTCACTTGATTATGCCTTGACCAATTTTAGGTGATTGCGTTTTATCCTCTTTGAATTGATGCGTGGGTAGCTCATTGATTCAAAGAATATCTAATGTTGTTCATGATCAAAGAACTGATAAGATGATCAATTATGGATGTCTAATGTTGGATTGATCGGACAGTGAACAGTTTGATATGGATCTTGATGAAACCACTCAGAATTTGATGATGTTTAATTTGCAGTTTGCATTTTTTGCAATGTTAGATAAGAGATTGCGGACTAAATCCAAAGTAACCAATTTGATATGGATCTGATGAGACTAATTACCTATCAGGATAAAATAGAATATACTAATACTAATGATAATGAATAACCAATTTGATATGGGTCTTGATGAAATTGATTATCATTAATAAAGATACTGAGGATCAAGACAATTAAGTACTTGATATGGGTCCTAATGAAGTCAATCATCTAATGATCCTTTGATAATGACACTCTCACTTTGATCTGATTCTTGATGAAATTGATATGCCCATGTTAATTTGATGATGATGAAAATATTGATACTGATGACACCTAGCATTTTGATTTGAGACCTAATGAAATTACTTTCTCACTAAGAGTGATACAAGACAACCAACTTGATATGAATTATGATGAAGTTGATGTTCCCCTAGTGATACTTTTCCTTTGATTTGATGTTATACAAGACTCGATAACCTTATTTGATTGATGATTCGATGTTGAATGACTTGATTGTCAAAGAATATTTTATGAAACTCGATCGATCAATTTGATGATTGGATGAATTTGATTGTTGAAGAAGATTTAAATTTAGTTCACTTGATGATAAGATCTGATGCCAAGATTCACCTTGATGCCCTAGATTTGAAAAATGTTAAATTATAATGATTAGATACCCCGATAGCAAGAATCTGATTATAAGAATGTGATTAATGACTCAAATAATGATTATAATTCAAATTTGTTAATGATGCCCCCTCGGGAGTAAAATTGAAAGTTGGTTATGAGACAAGACTAATTTTAAATGATCTAAGGGATTAAGAATTGGTTTTCAAATGATTGCAAAGTGATTCCAGGTAATTTTGACCTAATACCTATTGAATTTTGTCAAAATTGACTTGAATTGACTTAAATTGACCAAGGTTGACTCAAGGGTTGAATGATGTTGTAAAATTTCTATTTTGATGCTAACGATGATCTCATAAAATTTTGATTAACATTTGATTATTGGATGAGTTTTGGTGAAAAGTTACCAAATAGGATAAACTGGGTAAAAATTATGGTTAAATACGTTTAAATATGGTAAAAATACCCTTTTTACTATTCATTTTTACTTTTACCCCTGAGAGAATTTGAAAACCCTTCAACGAGAGATATGGCAATTCTGGTTTAATCCCATCTATTTGAGCTTGTTAGACGCCATCAACAACCAACCCATTATCCAGTGGTGGTATGTTGACATTCTCTTACTCTCATTTTGTACATTTATTTCTTGAATTGTATGATTTTTTATGAATTTATGCACAGTTTTCTTAAAATGTCATTTTTTATCAAAGTTTTTTCGCATACAATATTTTTTGTTTCATTTCTAGTTGTAAAGTTTTGTTTCTCGTAAATAAACATTTATTTTTAGTTAGGTTAGTTCATCAATTTTGCATTGCTTCTCGTTGATATGCTTTCATTTTTGGTACTTTCCCTTTCATTTTCTGATGAAATTTCATTTTCGGTATACATATTTTGTTTCCCGTTTATGAGTTTGTATGTGGGTTAGAAATAGTCATTTATGGGATTTTGATTCATTTTCGGCTCTTCATGTTTCATTTCCCTTATAAAAATTCATATACGGTTTGTAAAGTTTTGTTTACGAGAAACCTTTTCATTTTTGATCTATATTTTGTCGGTTTTGGTATGAAAAGGTGTTGTGCCTTGATTCTGGGAGCTTTTTTATGTCAATTTTGCACTTGATTTAAGTATCAATAGATGGTGATGATGTACTTGATTTGTTCAAGTTGATTATTATAGATTTGTGATCAAGATGATTGATTCATCATTTTTTTTGGAGGTTGATACTGGGGTTGTTAAATTTTGGGGTCAATACCCAAAGGTGTTCATCTTTATTGGATTTCCATCAGATGATGAGCGTAAGATCATTCACCATTTAGGATTGGGTAGGTTGATATACATACTTGAGTATGGGGTGAATGGAGGATTTTTTAACTCTCTCACGGAGATATGGCATTTTGAGAATAACACTTTTCATTTATCGAACGGTGAGATCACGGTGACCCTCTAAGGATGTTTATAGGATCTTGTGGATTCCAATGATCAAAGAGATCGTATATTATGATCAGACATCTCATGATGGTATTGATTCATTATGTTGAGTGTTCCAGGATGAGCACATTATTGGTGTACATCTCATAGGAGGACATTAATATTGCCATTAGTACACTTAGTGAAAAACATTAACAGAGATCATCAGTACAAGCATTACCGGCGGACTACAAGCATTACCAAAAAATAGTGAGCATACCCGACAGAACACAAAGGTCATGAGAAAATGCAAAGTATGGAATTGACCGACGAACACTGACAAGTGTTGCACCGACGAAGTGAAAAGGACATCACCGACAGGTCAATAACATAACATTGAGATCATCACCGATGACATAGTTTTGAGAACAAAACCATCAAAACATAAAAGGCATACCCCATGAACAGTTCAAGAAAGGAACACCGATGACAAAGAAAACCAACCGTCAGAACCGACAATCAGTTAGAGAACCGCAAAAAGTGGATCTGAGTTTTACATGTCAGATAAAGCAATGTAATTCTATTTATAGAGTTTTAATTTGTTTTAAATCATAACTTGAGGGTCAAGAAAGCTTTATGTAAATGTTTTAAAGCATCCTAATGGATCTAAAACATATCTAACTAAAGATCAAGGTCAAGTTGTAAACCTTGGATCCAGAGTTAACTTGCGAAGCGTGAATCAAGAATTGAGCCAAAATCTAGTATAAATAGATGTTCAAATCAATTGTGAGTTATGAATTCATTGTTGTTGATAGCCACAAAGAGAATCTAAGGAGAAGAAGGAAGAATTCATGCAAAGTTTAGAAATAGATCATATCAGTTGTCAAGAACACACAGAGCCTACCGACGAGAAAACAAAGGTATTATTCAATCATGAAAGGATGATTACTCATACATAGGAAGCTTTATTGGATATGTTATCAGAAATTAGAGATTGCATACATTGTCAAATCAAAGAATTATGTAGTTGCATTCTAACAAGTGCATCACATCTAAAATCCTTTTGTAGAAGGTGGACTTAACCGTTCTTTACAAATCTCTTAATAGAGTGCACACTTAACAGTGTTGCTAAAGCTT
>MU225929.1:1385317-1414150 GCA_018584345.1 Thuja plicata
CTTAATTAATTAAATCAACATGATTTAATCAATAAGCAACTAATGATTACTCTAACACCCCCCCTTAAGTGTAACTTAGGGAGAAGCAAAACAGCTAACTACTGCAGAAAGCAGGAAAGATGGGTCCTGGCAACCAGGCCTGATCAGGTACCCAAACAAGAAAGCAAACTAGATGAAGGAAACTGATCCTTCAATCTAGGGAAAAAGTGTCCCAGAGAAAGGAACAAGAAAAGAGAAAGAAGCATCTCCGAAGCATGTCTGAAAACTCTGTCAGAAGATACTGCTGGAACCCCCACTGAAGTGCCTGACCAGGTAGAGAAGACAAATGTCTGAAGAGCTGATCAATCAAACTAGGAAGCAATAGAACCAATAGGTGGACCCCCCCATAATGCTGAACTGGGAGAGGTGACAGGAACACTGAAATGCAGTACCAGTAACAGCTGCAGAAGAAGAACCAGGAACACCAACAGTGCAACAGAAGCACACACACAGGATAAAGGGCGGTGTCACAGACACACAACATGGGCTAATGTCATGGAAGGAATGCTCACTTGACAAAGGTGGATGCGCCTAAAGTGGCATAAACATCAAAACCCCCCATGGCACTTTATAACACAGTGCGAGTATAAAAATTGAACAAGGTGTACAAGATCCAAAAATGTAGAAGAAGGCACTTTATCACAGTGCATTTATAGAACAATGATGCAACAGAAGGAGCATGCAAGCTCATAAGTCAGAAAGAAGAGTGAGCTATGAACTCAGAAGAAGAGATCCCAGGACCTGTAGAACCAAGCAATCCACCAGAGGACATAAACTGCCAAAACGGAGGAGTGAAAACCCAGAGCAGAATCTAGAAAAATAACCTTTGCCACTGAATAGCACACTGAACCAGCTTTTTGACGATATCTCATTTTCCGAAAAAGGAGTCCGGATGAGCCAGATATGACTCCCGAAAGGCAAAAAAGAGACATCAGACTTCAATAGAAAAAAATGCTATTGAAATGGTAGAACTCAAAACCCTAACCTCCACCATCAGAAAGTGCTCGGAAAGAGCTTTCCGACGGTATATGGAAGTTAGAAAAAGACCCCCGTATGCTCCCTGTAGAGCGAAAAAGGCCCAGGTACCCCCAAAAAATCAAAAAAGGGTACAGATAGGCCCCTGGGGCTAAAAAAATTGGGCCCCCGGTCGTATGGAGAGCGTCGGGGGCTAAAAATTTGGTCGCTGGTCATCAATATGACTGCGCGCTATTAAACTTAGCCTGCGGGGGCTGTCAAATGTCTGCCGGCGGCGGGTGGGCCGGGCGGCGGTGGCAGTGCACAGTGCACAGGCGGGGGAGGGGGCCATAGCGGCAAAGGGAGTCCGGGGAAGGCGGAGCAGCCGCGGAGGGCGGCAGACCGGGCGGCGCCCACTGTAGGAAGGCGGCGGGTGGCCGGAGAGATAGGGCACGGGGGCGGTGGGGGCGCTCACGGGTGGCGGGAGGGCCGAGCGCGGGTGGCGNCGGGGGGCGGGAGGGCCGAGCGCGGGTGGCGCTTTTAAAATACCACTACCTGCGCATAAAATAAGCCAAAAATCATTATAAAAAATGATTTTTTATTTTTTTTTTTGAATTTTCTCATCTGTACGGCCCTTGGGAGGGCAAGAAAATTTTCCCAGAGGCCCGGGTGTCCAAAATGGACAAACTTTATATGGATTCTGGGGTTTTTGGGCCTTCTGGACGCAACCGTGAGGTCAGTTTTGGTCCAAAGTGCCTCAAAAAACAAAGACCCCCCAAAACCTATAAAGAATGCTGGAAAAACCTTTGAAACCCTCAGTGCCTATATGCTTCAACAGAATACGAACAGCGAGCAGCAAGCGAGCTCTGATACCATGTTAGATTTGCTAAACTGCAAATCTTCCCAAGAACACCTGCATGCAAAGACTGCTACAAGAATGAAGACAGAAGAGAGAAAGCTATGGCGGCCGATAGGCCAGAGACGTCAAAAACATGTTGACAGAAAAAAAAAGCTTCTATATTCAACAATGAATTACAAAAATACAATCTCGTTACCGAAATGAAAGAAGTGAATCCTTATAAAAGGAAACACGAAACCCTAAAGGCTAAAACCCTAAAGAATTATAAAGCACTGCCTAAGTGAAACTTAAGCACTAAAGAGTAATGACTTAATTAATTAAATCAACATGATTTAATCAATAAGCAACTAATGATTACTCTAACATTTCATGGTAGATACTAATTTCACATACATCCAAGCAGTAGTACTAAGTAAATTATGGCTTTCAAAATTAGAATATGAAATCAAAGTAGGATTAGCCAATGAGTGCATTAAGGCACTATTAAATGAACCAGTAGACAACAAGAAACTAAGATTTGGTACCTATGAAGAGGCCAAACAGAAGATTAAAACAAATCTTGTTGTCAAGAAGGCTATAAAACATTCAAAAAGAATGGTGAAGAATTTGAAAAAGAACTTGAATATATCTTCTAAAGGAGAAGAAGAAAGAGAAGGTGAAGAGGAACAAGAGGGTAAGGAGGAACTCACTGAGGACCAGCTTCCCATCGATGATATAGTAGAGAAAAATGAATCAGAGGAAGAGAAGTCTAATTCACCACCTCCACCTCCACCTAAGAAGTCGAGAACAAGGAGTCAAACAGCAAAGGATGCAACTCCTTCTCCCATGGTAAAAGGAAAGGTGTACAAAAGGAAACCTGACACACCAAAGGAAAAAAACCAGTTAGGGAACCTGCCAAAAGGAGGAGATTTGTTCAAACAAATGAGGGTTTAGAGGACTCAGCTATGGATGAACCTGACACTAAAAAACAAGCAAAGGAAACATCAAAGGTTACATCACCCACTGAAGACATTGATGAAATATGTAAGTATATTTCTGAAGCAGCATCTCTTGGACATCCTAAGATTAGGAAATGGTTAAGATGGGATTCTATAGGAAAGAATAATATTGAAGATGCACTTATAGCTAAGATGTGCAGACACTATTATATCCCACTAAAATTCACTACACATGATGTACCACAAGAACTGTTAATTAGAATATCTTCTAGATTCACTTTTGCACTCCATGAGGAGAAGAGGATAAGAGAAAGAGTACTTATTTCTCTTATGCCTCCGGAATCAAAAAGAGAAGAAATCAATGAAATCATAGAGAAACATGAGAAAAAATTTCACACCAAAGATGAGAGCTTATAAATTTCTTGAAGAGAAGCTTATAGAGCTAGAACAAGAAACCCATGATACATGGAGCAAGATACTCAATCTTGCTGAGAAGAGAAGTTATGAGAAGGAAACCATCAATCAGAGAGATAACTCAACAGTTGAGTTAGACAGTGAAGAAGTGCAAATAACTAGCTAGAAACATATTGATATTATAGATGAAGAATGGCCAAAAGACGGTGAAGATAATCAACTACCAGAAAGTCCAATACACATCAGTTTAGACAGTGAAGAAGTTACCAAAGAAGAATTTTCAATAAAAGGTAACTTAACTAATGATATAAATGATGAATCATGGTTAGACAACATTGTTAATGACACCACAGGACAAGACCCTACAGCAGAAGTTCAAAAAGATAAAGACATAAATGTTGCAAAGGGTAATACCAACGGATAGGATACAGCTATTGACACTGCAATAGTCAATACACCTACAAACATGAATATTTTAATAGATGCTATTGATATTCAGTCAAGTCAGGACAAATCATCTAAGAAAGATGATAATATACCCAAGGATATGGATACGGATGAAAACAAAGTTGTATCCAACACTCAAAAGGATACAGATACAGAAATGAAGGATGCAACCGACAATCAACAAGAAGTGTCAAATGAACAAACCAAAGAAGTTGATAATAAAATAGAGAATACACTAAGAAAGGGTGAAGAAAAAGATAAAATTGAAGGAGTCAAGCAAGATGAAGGTATAAAACTTAAAGAAGATACATCTGTTGATACACCTAAAGAAAATGAGGAGATGTCTTCACCAAACCAGCCAGTGGGCTCACAACAGATACAAAAGGATGCCTCATCTTCTCAACCCTCACCTACCAAGTCAACCCAATATCAAGCTTTACAAATGGTAGTACATCAATCTGCCACCCAGCCAAAGAAGAAGAAGAAGAAAATAGTAAAGAAAGACATCTTGGCTATTACACTGGATGAAGTAATAGAAGTTCCAAACTGGGATATTACCACTTTGGACAGTGATAAACTTCAAAAGTTTGGAGTGCTATGTCAAAGAAAAGCCATTCAAAAGAAAATGATACAAGAACACAGGGAAATAATGGCACTTGACAAGGCAAGAGACATTCTCCAACAACATGTTCCTGAGGTAAAACTTGAAGCAAATACTACTGTTAAGGAACAAATAGTTGTTCTTATCGATGCAATCTCAGAGCAGAATATCGATGCAGAACAAGCTATTGAAGAACAAGCAGAAAAGAAGTATCAATACAAAGTAATTGATAAAATCAGCCAAGAAGTGGCACTGAACAAGGTAAAGCTCTCTGAACTAACTGATCAATTAGAGCCACTGATTGCTAAAGCAATTACCTTAGTTCAAAAGATGTGCATGCTTGAAAATTTTACAAAAGAAAATAGTGACAAGTTAGCAGAGATAGATTCTAATGTCACAGCAAGTGCACAAAGACTAACCTCAAATGCAGATAGTATCAAGGTGCATCATGACAAGGTCATTGAGGCTAATAGGCTAAGGCAAGAAATATGGAATGCTAAGACACAACTAAGAGGTGATATTACAGAACTATAGGTACACATTCTGCCTAATCTTACTATTCTACAGTAGCATATTTACGATGCAAGAAACCTTATTGCAACCCCGAAGATGTCTGTAGTAGACAGCATCTATGATATACATGTAAGAATATCACTGGAGCACATGGCTCTAGAAATGCTAAAGGATAAATGGGAAAAGATGATGGAGGAGATCAAGTCCTCACATTCCCAGCTTTTTGACAAGCTGTAAGTACCTTTGCCTTTAGAATCAAAAAAGGAGGAATAGAAAGGAAATGTATACTGTATGTACAAAAGGAACAGATATATAAATATAGTTATGTACAATATATATCAAAAAAAAGGGGAAAAGAAAAGTACATAAGGATATGTATATATACTTACACTTATCAGCATATACATAGGGGGAGTCATTCAAATGACTAAGGAAGGAGTATATATAGGTGTACATACTAATACACTCAGTATGTTGCACATATCAATGTTTTTGATACTAATGTCAAAGAGGGAGATTGATGACATTAATTTTGCCACTAGTACACTTAGTGAAAAAAATTAACAGAGATCATCGGTACAAGCATTACTGGTGGACTACAAGTATTACCGAAAAATAGTGAGCATACCCGATAGAACACAAAGGTCACAAGAAAATGCTAAGTATGGAATTGACAGATGAACACTGACAAGTGTTGCACCGACGAAGTGAAAAGGACATCACCGATGGGTCAATAACATAACATTGAGATCATCACCGACGACACAGTTTTGAGAACAAAACTGTCAGAATAGAAAAGGCATACCCAACGACCAGTTCAAGAAAGGAACACCGACGATAAAGAAAACCGACCGTCAGAACCGACAATCAGTTAGAGAACCCGCAAAAAGTGGATCTGAGTTTTACACGTCAGATAAAGCAATGTAATTTTATTTATAGAGTTTTAATTTGTTTTAAATCATAACTTGAGGGTCAAGAAAGCTTTATGTAAATTTTTTAAATCATCCTAACAGATCTAAAACATATCTAACTAAATATCAAGGTCAAGTTGTAAACCTTGGATCTAGAGTTAACTTGCGAAGTGTGAATCAAGAATTGAGTCAAAATCTAGTATAAATAGATGTTAAAATCAATTGTGAGTTATGAATTCATTGTTGTTGATAGCCACAAAGAGAATCTAAGGAGCAGAAGATAGATTTCATGCAAAGTTTAGAAACAGATCATATCAGTTGTCAAGAACACACAGAGGCTACCGACGAGCAAACAAAGGTATTATTAAATCATGGAAGGATGATTACTCATACATAGGAAGCTTTATTGGATTTTGTTATCAGCAATTAGAGATTGCATGCATCATCAGATCAAAGACTTATGTAGTTGCATTCTAACAAGTGCATCACATCTAAAATCCTTTTGTAGAAGGTGGACTTAACCGTTCTTTACAAATCTCTTAACAGAGTGCACACTTAACAGTGTTGCTAAAGCTTCAAACAAAGTAGATCTTAATAGGTCTCCACTGTAATACTCCTAACAGGTTAGGTCATCAAAAGTGACCAATTGTAAGCCTTAACCAGCCCCTTCTTATCTGCTGATAGTGAAGTCTTGTGGGTAACAATCCCCACCGCAATTTTTACTTCCTAATAGGAGTTTTCTACGATATCATATCTTGTGTCATGTGTTATCTATTTTCATGAATGTTTCTTTTATGGTTACATATTAAATAACTTATGATATGATTGCATACACATAAAGAAAGATGAATAGTTAGATAAGATAATTTACAAACTAATGATTAAGGGTTAATGGGCTAACCAAGAAAATTTTTAGAGGTACTGATTCACCCCTCCCCTCTCAGTACATCATTCCAATATAATTCCAACAATAGAGGCTAGTTATGTTTTGATTCCATCAGTGTTGGTTGGTTTGATTGGTGGCTTCCTTATTCCTGATAGGAGTACTCAATGTTTCTCATGTGGATGGGGCTGACTGCTAGAGGATTTACTAGAGAGACCATGTCATTTCACTTAGGGTTCATGTCTATTAGTGCACTTGTACCATGAGTTACATGAGGTGGTGTATTGTTATGACAGGAGAATTTATGTTGCCATTATTCTATTATAGATTTGGGCTTGGGAACATCTACCTATGACTATACTTATTTTTCTGAGGGTGAGACAGCCAAAGGAGCCTTATATTTATATGTATAGGGGATTCATGGTCATCATCATCATCATCATTGTCACAATCATCATCGTCATCGTCATCGTCATCGTCATCGTCATCATCATCGTCATCGTCATCGTCATCGTCATCGTCATCATCATCGTCATCGTCATCGTCATCGTCATCGTCATCGTCATCGTCATCGTCATCGTCATCGTCATCGTCATCGTCATCGTCATCGTCATCGTCATCGTCATCGTCATCGTCATCGTCATCGTCATCGTCATCATCATCATCCTCGTCATTGTCATCATCATCGTCATCATCATCATCATCGTCATCATCATCATTGTCCTCCTCATCGTCATTGTCATTGTCTTCATCATCATCATAGTCATCGTCATTGTCATCATCATCGTCATCATCATCGTCATCGCCATCACCATTGCCATCATCATCATCATCCTCCTCATCGTCATCATCATCATCATCATCATCATCGCCATCGTCATCGCCATCGCCATCGCCATCGCCATCACCATCGCCATCACCATTGCCATCGTCATCGCCATCGTCATCGTCATCGTCATTGCCATCGTCATCATCATCACCATCGTCATTGCCATTGCCATCGCCATCACCATCGCCATCAACATCACCATCGACATCGCCATTGCCAATGTCATCATCATCGTCATCGTCATCGTCATCGTCATCGTCATCGTCATCGTCATCGTCATCGTCATCGTCATCGTCGTCGTCTATACATATAAATATAAGGCTCCTTTATACACTAATAGTCGAGACATCTAAAGGAGCCTTATGATGATGATTACACTAATAGTCGAGGTTGAAGAGTGAGAGCCCGTGGAGGTCAGGATAGAGGACCATTTGGTATGGATGGAGGGAGAAGTGGAGATGATGGGAGAGATATGAGGAGGAGTAAGGGTGGAGGCCTTGAAGCTATTATTGGTGATGTCAGTGGTGATGGAGGCGGTGGGGATGGTGGTAGGAGAGAAAGGGTGATGAGGATCCCTCCTCCATCTAGTGATCCTAGTCATCTAGTGAAGAGGGATAGAGAAGGTCAACCCATACAGGATGTAGCACAGGATCCTCCACCTCCACTACAGAGAGTGGAAAGGACACTAGGAGCCATAAGTGCACAGGGGGTTGTAGGAAAGTAGGGTACACTCTCAAGACAAAGATAAGAGAGAGCACAGCTTAGGACTTGGGTGGTTGTGTTGGATACTCATGTGACTATGATAATAGTTAAGAGGGATAGACCACTAGTTGATGTTTCCAAAGCATAGAGTGAGACAGTGAGGGCATAGAGCAATGCTTCTCTTTAGTGGGGTAGAGTCACTTACTACCACGCAGCTTATTTTTCAGCAGCTCTTGATCCTACAAGGAGAGTGTCATTGTATTCTCATCTTTTTGCACAGTCTCAGGGTGCAGCACAAGATGCACCAACTCCTATAACACCTAGTGGTGACGGTCCAAATATGGTCAGTCATATATGATTTTTCATTGTTGATATAGTTGTGATGACATTGTATATATTGATGTTGATGTATCTTGATGGTGACAATTGATATACTCTCAAAGTTTTTATCTCATTATAGAATGTACACTGACATTTATGATATATATGAGATGCAATTACCTTGATGCCTATATGATTCTTATGTGATGTATGCATATGTGTTCTTCTATTTTGTTTATGTGATGGATCTATGATGCCTTATATGATATATGTACATGTGTATTATTTTTATTATGTTATGAATCTATAATGCATGTGAAATTAATAATGTGGACATGTGATAAATACATTTTATTTTGATACTATATGACGATGCAAATGATATGCAAATGTTCTCTTTTTTTATTTTCCTTAAGTACATGCTGAAGTGATGTAAATGGATATTATATGATTATGAAAATGCAAACTAAACCTATATGTAATGTATGGTATGCATTATGTTGATGTATGCATTATGATGTTAAATATGATGTTATGATTTCATGAAATAAGGTATTGATAATACTAATGGTAAATGCAACTAATATGTAATGCGGGAATATTTTTGTGTCAGTGTTCATGATACTCAATCCTATATGAGATGTATGTCATGAGTGTGTTGATATTTGTATTTATTCTTGGTTGGACTCATTTTGATGTTGTTTATAGTGTTGAGAGGATCTTATGAAACCCTTTCATGTTCATGGAAAAATGAATCTTAAAATGAATTTAGAATGTAATGCAAGTTCTATGAGTGTTCATTCTTTCGATCTTTTTATTTATTCATGCTTTATTTCATCACTGATATTTTTCAATGTGTAATTAGATATGACCACCACTAGTATGATTAACCATGATAATATGAATTCTGATTTCCTCAGATTTGATATTGCAATTTGATACTAGCATCAAGGTATGAGAAATAATGATGACCTAAGTATCAGTTGCATAAAATAGACAAGGAATAATCTTCCCAACCTCCATCTAGGTTACAAATATACAGAGTTGAGGTATGTGTGGCATATCACAATGAATTTTGAAGGCTCTTATCATAGATACCCAGATTATTTGACCTTTGACTTCACCATAAAAATATTCCACAAGCAATAGACAAAGAAAATGACATTTTCCTTCCTTGGTTTTCTAGTACCAAGACATCTTGGAATTCCTCAAGAAATATAAAAATTAGCAATCAATAACATTTCAACAGACCAGGGATGAATGTCAACCTCCATCCATAGTAGAGATGTTTGGAGTCAAGGTATGTGTGGCATGCCACAAAATTTGGAGGCTCTTACCACAGACACCCACAAAAATCTATATATTAGATCTCACTAGAACACACCCCACAAACAACAACCAAAGAAAAATATCATGCCCACTATCCTTTTTCCTCTAGTATGAAGACATTATTGAGTCACTCATAGGGCATAATAATAAAAAATTGATATCACAGACAGCAGACAAATAAAATATCATTCCCTCTTCCTTTTTTCTCTATCCTGGAGATATCTTTGAATCACTCAGAAGACACGGTCATCAAGATCTAGGATAAGGCCATTCATGATAGGTGGTGTTGAAAAACATCATTGTTTGATTGTTGGTTACTATATTATTATAATGCTTGATTATTGATGTAAAAGGTGTCTAACTATGATTGAAAATTTTATTACTAATGAATAAATATTGACGCAATATGATGACTAGGAACTTGGCCCCAACTAGCCATGATCGTCCTAAAGGTAAGACATGGACCTGATCCAAGACATTACTAGAGGATGCAAAACCAACCAATACGTACAAGAATTGAAAGCTAGCTAATATGTACAAGGATGAAAGGCTAGATAATATGTATAAGATGCAAGGAGGAGCACTATATACAAGTGATGAGGTTGAATGTTGGTGCAAGTGAGATGGTCAAGCAATGCATTGATAGATGGAGTAACTAGTTACAAGTAGCACCTATTTGCTAGGTTTTTATCACTTGGATTTATTGCTATTATTTTTATCGAGGTGCCTATTTACCAAGTTTACACCAAGGCACTTTTCTTTCTTTTTTTATTTTTTGTATTTTTTATTGTTTTGATTTTTTGTTGTAATATCAAGGTGCCTCTTCGCCAAATTTTCATCAAGGATACCATTTTTAAAGGATTGTTTACGATGTTTTTTCTTATCTTCAAAAAAAATTTATGTTGTTTCTATTTTTCTTCAAGATCAATATAAGTTGTTTTTTTATTTTCTTTGAGACCAATATGTGTTGTACAACTGTTGAACTCAGGATGTCAGGTGTAGAACTTCTTCAGA
Source organism: Thuja plicata (assembly GCA_018584345.1). Lineage (NCBI taxonomy): Eukaryota > Viridiplantae > Streptophyta > Pinopsida > Cupressales > Cupressaceae > Thuja > Thuja plicata. The sequence goes on from MU225929.1 coordinate 1,396,072, forward strand.
TGAACCATGTTGATAGGATCAGGAAGAAGATCTCCTTCAGATGTAGATAGTTGATAGGCACCATATATGCAGATACAATGATGAAAGGTCCCAGCCATTTTTTTTCAAACTTCCTTTTCTATTCTGTCTTGCCATGTTTTTGGATTTTCTCTCAACACTAGTTCTCCAACTCAAAATTCTCAATGTTTGACCTTGTGGTTGTACACTCTAGACATCTTTGTCTGATATACTCAGAGATGATCAAATGCTTCTTGAATGTGCTCATCTAATGACTCTAGCTCTTGGAAATGAGATATTTTGTGCACTTCATCAGTGAAGAGTCCTCTCAAAGATATTCTTAGTGATGGTACTTCAACTTCAATGGGTAAAACAACCTCTGATCCATAAACAAGAGAAATGTTGTAGCTCTTGTTGGAGTTATGATACTAGTGTGATCCACCCATAGAACTAGATTAAGTTGTAGATGTCATTCTCTACTAGAGTTGTTAATTTTTCTATGCAAGATCTTCAGGATGTTCTTATTGGATGCTTGTGCCTACCCATTACCTTGTGGATAGTAAATAGATGAACAATGTTTCTTGATATAGAACCGCTCATACAACTCAGTGATATCTTTGTCCTTAAAGTATCCTCCATTGTATGTAACTATGGAAGAGGGGATACCATATCTATAGATGATATAATTCAGTATAAACATAGACATTTGTTTGTTAGTTGCCTTGATTACAGGTACAGCCTCAATCCACTTTGTAAAGTACTATGTGGCCATTATGATGAATTTATGTCCATTGGAGGATGAAGGATATATCTGTTTAATCAAATAAAAATACCACTACTAAAAATGCCAATGTGTGATGAAGGGTAACAACACTCTTGGTGGTGCATGTATAAGGTTTCCATGAACTTGACATTTCTTGCATTGTTTTACAAACTGGATGACATCATTTTCTATGGTAGGCTAATAGTATCCAATTCAGAAGATTTTCTTGGCTAGAGTGAGGTCATTTGAATTTGATCCACAGATACCTTCATGGACTTGTCATTATGTGTTATCATATTCTTCATGTAGTAAATATCTACGTAAAGTATTGTCGAGACCTCGTCAATATAAGTCGTCAACAATGATAAGATAACATGAAGCTTGATAGATTAGGTTTCTCTTTTGGTTGTTGGATAAGTCATCAAGGATGACATTGTCTTTAAGGTATGAATAAATTTTTCCATATCAAGAGGAGACATGACTTATTATTTGGAAAATAAGGCATGAATCCGGGGAGTCATAGGAAGGGTAGGGTAACTCATCCGTTAGGAACTCATAGCGAGGTTTCAGATCTTGAATTTGTATTACTGATGCCTAAGTCACCATTTCATTGGCTGCCTTTTTTTTTTTCTCATGGAATCTGTTGGAATGTGATATACAAAAATTACTTCTTAAGACCATTCACCGTCTTTTTATATGGCATTATCTTGTCATCTTTATTTTGATAGTCATCATTGATTTGATTGACTATGAGTTGTGAATCACCATGAACATGTAATTCCACTATCTTCCAATCTAGCGTCATCTTTAGACCATTTACCAAGGCTTTATATTCTAAAATATTATTTGTGCAAGGAAACAACAATTTGTAATCTTTCAGAATGGTATAACTCTGTGATGTGATTAATAGAACACCAACTCCAAATCCTTGTTGCGTGAAGGATTCATCAAAGTACATCTTCCTTGGATACTCAGTCATATGAAGGATATATTCATCTAGGAATTCAATGCTTAGGGGTCTATCAGCCTATAGAGGTTCTTCAACCAATTGATCAGTGATCACCTATCCATTGATATCTTTGTGGTCCACATACTCAATATTATCACCCATTTTTCTAGCCTTCCAGTTAATGCTTATTTTCTTAAGAGATACTTTAGTGGATCAATCTTAACCATGAATTTAACTAAATATGAAAGCATGTAGTTTCTTAACTTATTTGATGCAAATAAAACCACCAAAATAGCTTTCTCTATGACTATATAGTTAATTTCATAAGCCACTAATGTTCTGTTGATATAATATATATCTCTTTCCCTTCCTGTTTCATCCTATTATGCGAGAAATTCTCTTAATGATGTCTTTGTAGCTAAAATATATAGTAGATATTATTTTCCTTGAATGGGAGACATTAAGATAGGTGGATTAGCCATCTACTATTTGATTTGATTAAAATATTTCTCACATGTTTCATCCCACTTGAAAGTAACACCCTTGTGAAGTGACTTTGAAAAAATTTGTGATGTATCCGCCAATTGAGATGTGAATCACCTGATTGATTGTAACTTCCCTTGAAGAGATCTCATTTGACTTATATTCTTCAATGGTTGCATCTCCATGATAGCCATGAATTTTGAAAGATCCACTTCTATTCCTTTAGCTGAAATAATGTAACCTCTCGGAAGCCACTCCAAAGGTTCATTTCTTAGGATTCAGCCTTAATTTGAACTGCTTCATTCTATCAAATATTTTTCCCAAGCCTTTCAAGTGATCTTTCCTTTGGATTAATTTTCCTACGGTATAATCCAATGTAATCCTCCATGTTCTTATGCATCATTTTATGAAAAATAGTTTTCATTTCTCGTTTATATGTAGCACCAAAATTATTGAGCCCAAAAGGCATAACGTTCCAGCAAAAAGTGCCCCATGGATGATTAAAAGTTTTTTTCTCCTGATATTTTGACACTATTTTGATTTTATTGTAGTCAAAAAAACCATCCATTAGTGATAACATTTCATACCATGTGGTCAGATCGATGATCATATCAATGTTCAGCAAAGGAAAATTGTCTTTTGGACATGCCTTATTGATATATTTTAAGTCTATGGATACTCTGGTTGACTTATCAGGATTTGATATAGGAACAATGTTAGAGATCCACTTAGCATAATCAATAACCCTAATGAAACCAACTTTGGGAAAATTCTTTATTTCTACTTTTACTAAAAGTGCAACATGCGGATATATCTTCCTTAACTTATGTTTGACCGGTTTGACTCCAAGTGTTATTGATAGGTGATGCATAATCAAATCAAGCTCTAGTCCTGGCATATCAGAATAAGACCATGCAAATTTGATTTTTTGGTCTTTAAATAATTGGATGAATTATTGTTTTTCTTCTTCTGATAATTACTAAGCAAGATGAATCATTTTAGGTGCCACTTCAGTTCCAAGATTGATTAGCTCTATAGGCTCACTAAGAATGGAAGATCTTTCTTGAAAGTGATTCAGAAGAATATCAAGTTTCTCATCCTTGGGTTCCTTGGAGAGGTTTTCACCATCAGATATGCACTTTTTTTTTTACTTTTTTCTGATCTGATACTACCACGATGCGGTTTTCACCCTCAGATCTTTTTTTTTTTTTTTCTCTTTTTGCGGCTAAGAAACTTGATATCTTCTACTGTCATCCTTATGTTAGGTTAACTGGTGGAATTGTTTAAGGTTTCAATAGCGTTAAGGTAGAAAGCTATGGAAAATTCATTCGAAAAGGTTTGTAGTTCAACAAGTTTGGTTTGGGTCCAGTCTATAAGTTTGGGGTGTACCAAGGTTAATAGATAATTGGGATTTGTCTCAAATACCTTTAGGGTCATAATTGCATTATTATCAAATATTTCAGCCATATCAATAAGGTTTATAATGTTACTTTCCAAAGAAGTTTTTATTTCATTAAGATCCTAACTATCCTCACTAGAGTCATCGTCGATACGTGAACTAAATTTGAAAGGTCTAAATCCCGAGCTTTGTCCCTCTTCGAATTGGAATGCATATTTATGGATCACATCAACTTTAATATATTGTGTGGCTATAGAGTTTTCTTCTCTACTATATTCATGAGAATCTAATTTACTATCCTCTTGCAATTGTAATATACCTGCAGCAAGGAAGTGTGTGATTGTTTCCTCCATATCAACATTGGTTTGCTCTAATTTATTTTCAACACCTTGAGCTGATTATGACTGTGATATAACTGGTTCTTCTCCATTGATGACTTCTTCTTCTAATTCTTGTCCCATTTCTGGTGATGATTTTTTTTGTAAGACTAATTCTTCTTGGTTTGAAATTTCTTCTGGTATTTTTGGTTGTGATGTAAAGGCTTCCCCTTGACTAGTAGTGATTTCTCCTTGTAGGCATAATGGTCCTTCAAATAAGTTGGGTATAAATCCTTATTCATCCTCTTCCTCATCATCCTTGTGATCAAATATCAGACCATTCTGAAGTAAAGGAACAAATTCTTCTTCTTTATCACCTATCCTCATTTTTTCTTTAGGATTTATAGAGGTCATGCGTATTGGTTCAACAATTCCTCCTTTGTTCTTATGAAGAGTGCATTGTCCTTTATATCCCATTTGTTGCATGATATGTATACCTTTTCCATACTTTTGAGTAGAGATGTTAATATGTTTTACCTCATTATGTGATTTGTCTTCCCCTCTATTTATCCAATTTAGGAAAAATTTCTCTTCATTTTCAACTACTAATGAAGGACCCCTGACGAAAATTCCAATATGAATTACTACAACTTTGGAGCTTGAAACAGGTGATGATAAAGGTTTACCATATGTTCTTGGTGAAGTAGGTAGAGAAATCATAGAAGGTCTTTCATCTAGTTTATATTCTCCTATTCCATTGTCTTTTAGTTTCAACTTCCTTTCAAAACCCCACAAGGTGGTAGCCATGGAAATTTTTGGCTTTCATTCATAAGAAGCTTCCCTATTATGTGGTATCATATTGTCACTTGTTTGTGTAAGAGCATTACAAGATTGGTAGTAACTAGTATTAGCTATAATACTAACTCCAACTCCATTATATGGGAATTTTATACATTGATGGAACATAGAAGGCATTTCTTGCATGTCATGGATCTGAAGCATTCCCAAAAGAATTTTATAGGCAAGAGTAAAGTCAAGAACTTGACATATCACATCTTTCTCTATGGGCCCAACTCTGATTGGAAACACTACTAAGCCTTTAGAAGACCTCTCTTCATCATCATATGCCTTAATTTTGATCTTCCTTCTTGGGTCTATAGTATTTTCAGAAAATGCCAATGTGGTTACAAGAATCAGTGTACAGATATTCAAACCAGCCCCTCCATCTATCAATACGCATTTGACTCAGTGCTTATAAATAATAACCTCTATATGCAAGGGTTGATTATGTGGATTATTTAAATATTTGTCATCTTCTTCTGAAATTGATAAGTAATGTGGTGTTATTAGATGGAAGGCCATGTCTTGGAACCGATTAACATCTAGATCCTCGAGAACAGTCGTTTCCAACAACGCTCATTCAAGAATATCTTTGTGAGATGGAGAGATTTTAAGAAGCTCAAGGATTGATATTTGAGCTGGAGTTTGTAATAACTGATCAACCAAGTTATAATTTTATGATGGTGATGTTAATTTATGGGATGATGATGGTTTTGAGGATGTAGGTTGTTTTGGTGATAGACCTTTCACGGTAACTTTTTATTGACTTCTTGTGATAGCATTAGAGGATTCAGCTTGTTGTTATCCTTGAATATAATGAAATTGATGTACTGATCAAATGAATCAATTATATTGATCACATTATCAAGAGAGGATTTTTACTTTACTTTATCATTTTTGGAATCAGATGTTCCCCTTTTTCATAATTTGGAAATAGATGCTTAAAATTTGTGTGATCATTATTGGTTTTATGTCCATCAACAATAATAACTTTCTTATCAATCAAATCTTGCACAAGATGCTTGAGTTTCATGCAGTCATTGGTTGTATGACCTTTTTTATGATGATATTCGTAATAATGGGAATCATTCCACCATTTTGGCTTTATTTGAGGTTTGAATGGTCTTGCCTCAGATAGAGTAATTATCTTGTGTGTAAGAATATCTCTTAATGTTGTCCATAGGTTCTTCAAAAGGAGTGAATTTTCATTTAGGAGTATACATCCAAGGGGATTTTTCTTTATTTGAGGCTTGACTAACCGTTGATGTTGATGTAGTATTAGGAGTGTTAGCTTTTATGTTTCTTGAGAGATTGAAGACTAGTTGTTTAGGTTTGATGTTGGAATCCTCAAAAAATCCATCATTTACTACATTCTTATTCTTGTTCTAGAATTTGGATTTGTCATTATTTTTGTGTGAATTGTTATAGAATCCTTTGGTATCTTTATAGAGTTTGATCTCTCCTTTTCTTATCATTAAATCCTCAATCTTGATGGCATTATTAACCATTTTATCAAAGGAGGGTGGACAATTCATTTATAGAGCGAAGTTCATTTCCTGAATAAGGTTATTGATGAAGATATCCATATTTTTGCTTTCAGTTATTAGTCTAGGATATCTTGCAAAGATTTGTCTCCTCCTTTGTAGGAAAGTGACAAATGATTCTCCACTTTCTTGTTTAGTATTGCATAGGTCTAACATTGTAATATCATGTTGAATGTTATAGGAGTATTTTTGGACAAAATGTTTGATTATCTCCTCAAAGGATTTCATGCTCGGGGTCAATTTGGAGACCCATTCCATCGCTTACCACCCAAACTTATAGGGAACAACCTCATGAAATACATTTGATCATGCATGAAATCCATGCTAAGAGTAAAAAATTCTCTAATATGGTCTTGAGGATCAGTATTTCCTATATGTTTTTCATATTTGGGTATGTCTATGTTTGAAGGAAATGATGTCATGCGAAAATCATGATCAAAAGGAAAAGGACATATTGATTATAATAAGTACTTTGTAGATGGTTTGTCCTTTTCTTTCTTCATGTATAGGATTTTTTATTGTAAAGCTTGAAGTTGTTTAGTGAGAGTTTTGATAGGATTCTCCTATTCTTGTGTTTTGAGTTGATCAACATCAAAGTCTTTTGGAAATTTGAAACCCATGGAGGCTAGATGCATAAAGTATTTATCTTTATCATCATTGAGGATTTTGTCCATGACCTTTTGAAACCCTTTGTATTGATGACATATTTTGATTTCTTCGTCGGTTATTTCTTCTTCACCATCAAAAGATTCATTTTTCTCACTATGATGAGCATTCTGATCATGAAAGTTCTTTCAATCATTTTTGTGTTCCAACATGTTAGAATTATTTTGATTGTCTTGATCCTCTTGTCTAGGTGAGTGATGAGGTATAGTCTCTTGCATTGATGTTTGGCCTTGATCAAAGGTGATAAGAGGAAAGTGATTTTTGTTATTAGGATCTTGTTGGAAATGATACTAACTAGATCTAGTGTTAACCATGAAAATTAGATGACCCGAAATTTGATATGATGGTAACCAATGTCAAAGGCTTAAATTTGATTTGAGGTATACAAGAGCTTGTCTAAATTGGATTGATTTTGATGATAAAGGATGTGTGTTTTATAAATCTAGAGGAGGGTTAGTTGTTCCCTAATGATGACCTCTGAAAACTAGACAAAAGAATTGATATGACAAGCAAATGGACTAGATGTGATATGAAACTAATGAACAATCGGGTATACCTTGATGACAGCATGGTTTGATGAGCTAATTTTATTTACAATGTTGATATCACCTAGAAGAGGACCAAAAAGGGTACTAGGATCAGTGATTTGATTTATTAGTGACACTACAAAAATACCCTATCCCAGAAATGAAACTTCAAAAATAGGACTAGCTTTTTTTCAAAAACAAAATTTTAGACACCAAAAATGAACTTTCTCCCAGAAACAAAACTTTGATGAAAAAAATGAACTTGGACTACCATAAATGAAACAATGGGGACCATAAAAAAAACTCCACTGAATATGGTATCAAAAAGTGATTTTTCTAGAAACGAACTTCTACAGACTGGAAATGAACTTTCTAGGACAGGAAATGAACTTTCTTAGACAAGAAACAAAAGTTTACTGACCAAAAATGAAATTTTTGAGTTCTCTATGTTTCAATGAGGAAATTTGATGTTTCAAGTGTGTTTTTAGGGTGAATTTATCTAGTATTCATTTACACACACATAGAGAACAGTATGCAGATAGTGTTCTTGTCTCTAAAAGCCCTAAAATTGAGTGTAAGTTTGAAAAAAATTTATGGGTTGAGCACATGACAAACACATGGAAAATAAGCTAACCTCAGAATGGATGCAATGCAATTTCCATAGGCCCATGCTAATTACACCTGGCTCTAGTACATATGTCCCTGTGAATCTAATGGGTAATCTCGGGCGGAGATGCCAAGAAATAATTACACATAATTGAGATTTTAAGGAGTGTGTGAGTAGGGGATCCCTTTTGGGGATTGCCCAAGTTCAAGTTGTTGAAATCCAAGAACCCTTCACCTCACTACCAAGGATTCACAAATGGTGAGTGTAAAATATTGTAGGAGAGACACAACCCCTATGCACTATGGAAAAAGCACCAAGGCTGAAAGGTGGCTTCTAGCTTATGGTTCTAGTGAGGGTTCTCGTGCTGACCATTAGGGTCTCTCCTAGAAGAGTGCACATAACCGCATCCATCTACTATGGTTTTGGCTACTGGTAGCATTTATTTATAGTGGATGGGATGGCCTGGATTTGACCTATGTTCACTTTGAGTCGTTCTTGCAGGGTGAGTAATTTTTTCCACCGTGACAGGATCTCTAAGGTGAAATAAAGATGAAAAGAGAATCTTAACTACAGTTCAAGATTTATGATCACCTCAAAGAAGTGAGAGTATACTCTCCTACCGCACTTAATATTCCAAGCATGTCAAACACATGTTCATTTCTCTCTTCAAATTTAGTATTTCAAATGAAATCAATAGTTCCTATGAATTTCCCAAGCCAAGATGAATCAAGAGTGGTTCCAGGTTTCTGATCACCTAAAAGCTGAGAGAATAATCCTTTATCACCTTGAGAGGTCCTTCAGGTACTAACCAATTAAGATAGGTGCCTAGAAAATGAAAGCAAATTAATGCAAATACAATGTTTGGTTGGATCCATTAGGCAACCTACAAGGAAAATCCATTACTAGTATTATTTTTGTTTCATTGTTTGGCATGCATTCTGCATGAACATGTTAGAATTGTTAAGTTTGATCATATTTTCATGTGATAGAATTTTATTTATATGTTCAAAGTTCAATCTCACAACTCTGATTATACATATATCAATTTTTTGTTGATAACTATATCACAATTAATTTTAGTGAATTAATGTCTTCTATATAAATATTGAACAACATATATATCTATCAATGTGAGATAGTAACTGCATATATCTTATTGCAATGGTTGAAGATGCCTTTCACTAATAAATTTATGTGCTCATCATTTGAACCGACATCAATCACACTATATATAAAATGGAGAGGTATGTCTATGAAGAGCCATGCCTCCATGTGAACAATCTTCACGTGGAGTCATGTCTCTTCGTAGACATGCTCCACTAACAAATTGTTTGTTGTTTGATTTAATTGGACATAACCTTAATTTAATTTATATTCAGCGATTATTATAAACAGCACATAATCAATATTAGTATCGATGAGAAACATCAGTTTCCATTGATACTTAATATTGACTATAATTGATTCATTTTATCAAATTAATCTAATCGATTCATCATATGATAAGTATATGATCAATTATCATAATCGATTCAACATATATAATTGATTCTCATAATTGATTTTTATAATCAGCAATATTAATAATTAAATATATATTTATCTTAGTTATGTATATATGTATACATATATATAATAATAAGGAAGAAATTACTTTATTATTTATATATATATATATATATTCATAACTCATTAATTATTAATCATATTGATGATGATCAGTTTATAGAGATTACTTATGCATATGATTTCATTGACGGGATTAATCCAAATGAAGCTACAAATCATTAGCACTCCCTCTTATCTAGGGAGGATAATCACAAAATGATGAAGCATGTCCACACATGGTGTAGAAGAGATATTACCTCAATGTAATATCATAATTAATGGCATGTTTACGGATATCAGTTTGGAGATATCCACCATAATGATATCATCTCATGATATCAGGAGTAATGGCCTACAAATATCAAGTCTCATGATATTTACCAAGTACCCAGAATAATGGCCTATGAATATCAAGTCTCATGATATTCACCAAGTACTCATGATGTCCATATGGTATGTGCACAAGTATCACCCATGTGATACCTACCACAGGGACATTAAAATCATGGTTTGTTCACAAATATTAATCCACCATGGTATATCTATATAATACAACCTGTAGATATCTATGTGATGATATCTATCTCACTATAGATATTGATTTACAAGATATGATCTATCATGATCTACTTAGATATAAACCGTATGATATCCATCATGATAGAATATCAAGTTATTGTAAGATCGTCACCTTGCCATAAATGCCAAAAGTATAAGTGATAATCATTTAGAAGTTGTCACTTCCTCATGATGTACACAAGGCCCATAAAGTCATGAAATAACACTCATGATGAAATAGAAATATTTTATTAGTACAATGATCAAAGATGTTGAGACTTATTCTCAGTAATTACAACCATACCAAGCTTACCTCTGAAGTATTCTACCTTCATTTTTTCAAGAGGTTTGGTGAGGATGTATGTTGTATGGTTTTATGTATTGATATACTTCAACTCAACTACATTTTTCTCAACCATGTCTCTAATTTAGTGATAAGGTATCTCAATGTGTTTAGATTTGTTGTGAAATATTGGGTTCAAGGAGAGTTTTATGCAACTCTGGTTGTCACAATGGATAATGGTAGGATCTAGTTATTTCCCAAATAATCTAACTAGAATTCTTCTCAACCATACTTCTTGTGCTCCCATAGATGCTACAATATACTCTACTTTTGTGGAGCTCTGAGCCATTGATGATTTCTTTCTACTGAACTAGGATATGATCATAGTTGATCCTAAACTGAAGTTGTATGCCTGAATTTGGGTCTTCGTTGTTGCAATTGCAAACACACACACTTCAACGATCCATTAAGTGGTTAGCAGGTTAGAAAATAACAAAATCAGAATATTAAAAACATCCTCAGCTAATTGACATCGGTTCATTTCCTTCTAGTAGGTAGGAGTATGGACTTTGCTCTCAGGTCATCACAAATTCTAGTGACTACACACTGTTCTAAACGAAGGATTTTAAAGCTATATGATGAAACTAAATGATTAATCTAAATGCAAATTTAGTTTGTTGTTCATCCAAGCTAATTAGATTTAGTTTAAAGCACCAAATGAAAGATAAGGATTGATTTTAAAACCCAAATCAAATGTTCTCTAATATTATAATTTGCATGCTTAAACAAATTAAACAAAGCTAAGTAAATAAAAGCTAAAATGCAAAATGCTTGAAAACAAAATGCAATATAATAACGATAGCAAAAATTAGGATCCTTTGTGAAGGAAAAGAGTTTCTCTTTTATAGAAAATCTCTCTCGAATCAACGGTCGAGATCGAAAGAAAAGATTGGCTCGGATTCAATTGAAGAAGCACAATCCATGTGCAAAGAATGTGATTAGTTGGAAGATTCAGTTGATTGAACTGACTGATCAGTCTTTTTGGAAACTTCCATATTCAGTTCTTAGCTAACTAAAATGTTTCCAAAATGATAAATAGATAAGAATCAGTTAACTGAGTGGAACTGGATTATTTCCAATTTGATAATCAGTTGACTAGATTTGATGATGTCATATGCATTTTTAAAAATTTAAATGATTTTGAATGCATTTTTTTTTTATTAATTAATATAATTCTCTTTTTATTTAATTGACGATTTAGCAATTTTATTTAATTAATATATCAGAATTATCAATTAAATAATTAACATAAGGTTTGTTTGCCAATGTATAGCATTTTCAGGAATTAATTAATTAATCAAGTAAGATGATCGATTAGGACCTAGGGTTTAGGTTAGATCAGTTTGAATTTGATAGAATAAGGAATTGCTTGTTTGATTTAGGACTTAGGGTTTATTAAAATTAGGGTTTCTTGATTAATTGTTGCAATTGGGGGTCTAGGGTTTAGATGACCATTTTTATGTGATTACATTTTCCCCTCTTTAAATTGATGTGTGATCAGCGCATTGATTCAAAGACCTGTTAGTGAGAATACCCAGAACAATTTGATTTGAAGCGATGAAACCATTATCTTTAAGAAGAAGACCGACTTCGAACTTGATTGGATGAAGATCGATCAAAAGACATAAAATAGAATGTTCAGTTTGATTTGAAGCGATGAAATTGATTACCGTTAAGAGATTTGATTAGCAAGAAAATTTACTTGATTTGAAGTGATGAAGCCAATTTGATCAATGTATCTGGTTTCAATAATGAACAGCTCATATAAGACCGATCTTATCTAGTTTTGAGTATATTCATCACTGTATAAGACCATTGATTAGGTTGCCTTTGATTTTAAGATGATCTCAACTTGATTTGATGCGATGAAGCTGAGATTCCCCAAGCGATGGGGTTTTGATTGAGGATGTGATAACTGGAATGTTGATGTCCTGATCCTGCCCCCTTGGGAGAGAAATTGAAATATGGCTAGGTTCCCTAGTGATGAGAAGCAATTTGAATGATAACATGATGCAAGAAGAAGATGGTCTAATTAGAAATAGGTCCCAAGTGGTTAAGACAAAAGATGTACTTGATGGGAGGTCTTGGTGACCAAGATTGACCAAAAGTATGATACATGGATTGACTGGAAGAAATGTATGAGATATTTCCATTGGTTGGAGTCCAGAAGACTGATTGTGCAAGTGGTCAACTACAGTTGATTGAAAAATTCAAATATCAAAAATGACAAGTAAAATGTTTTCAGATTTTTATTTCAATCCTGAAAATGGAATCAGGACAGTCAAACTCGCCAGGGGTGTCATTTTCACATCAATCAATGCACAACTGACCACTTGGAAAAAGGAAGATTGATTGATGAGAGCCTCAGATCCTTCACATTGGAGAGAGATCAATATTATGCAAATTTCAACACCATGCAGATGCAAGACTAACATGAATGCAACCTAAGGTGTAGTCATTGAACCTTTAGCGTTGAAAATTTTCATCATCAAGCATTTTTGGAACATCAAAGTCGATACAATCCTTACTCATGGTGTCACTGTGACCATAAGAATATGAATATGACTTTCATCGAATAAGATATGAGAAACTAATGTAAGCATCAAGGCACAAAAGCTGAGATGACCTGAACATTGTTTCTAGTTGATGTTGCAAGAGTAAACCAGTATCAAGGCATTCAAAGCCAAGATAGCCATGAGTGTGATCTTACGTAAACAAGCAGAGCAATAACAGTCAAGGAGATAGTTATGACCTCACCTTGGCATACAAGTAAATAAGATTGAGGGATGTGAGGCTTTTCCACCTTAATGCAGGAGCTCTTATCACATACACCCTGTTTATTTGACATTGTTGGATCATCGGGACCACACCAACAAGCAGTAGACAAAGAAAGGATTGATAAAAAATCAATGAGATTAGATAGAATACAAAGAGAAATTCAGCATACTTCAGCCAGTTTCAATTTTTTCATGTGTGTATGTATGAGGTGTTGAGAAACACAGTCATGCTTGTGAGTGTGATGTGTTTGAGTGCTATCAATTTGTTGTTTACATTTGCAGTAGCCAATGTGTGTTAAGAAACACAGATGTGTCCAAAGATAGTGTTAAGAAACACTTTTTATTAGGGTGTTGAGAAACACCTGTTGCATTAGTAGAAAAATGTCCTTCAAAAATGACAAGATTACTGAGTCTGGTGTAAGCCAAAGATGCAATGTGATTGGGGACCCGTGCCCCTAGTAGAAAATGGTGATGACTAAATTGACTCATACTACGAGGACCAAGCCCATTTGATTGCCCTCAGACTATGACTGTGGATCGGTCTCAAGCCTAGAGGATTCTCAGAAGAACTAGAGTGTCACAAAAATGACTAAAAGGTATGCACAAACTGAAGCAAAGTATTTCCAAGACTCAGCATTGATAGATGGAGCATTGACTTACCAGATGCCCTATTTACTAGGTTTTCACCTACTTGGCAGAGATTCTATTTAGCATAAATTGACTTGATTTGAAGTGATGAAGCCAATTTGATCAATGTGCTTGGTTTCATAAATGAATGACACATCTAAGACCGATCTATCTGGTTTTGAGTGTATCCATCATTGTATAAGACAATTGATTGGATTGATTTTTATTTATGATAATCTCAACTTGATGTGATGTGATGAAGCTAAGATGCCCCAAGCGTTGGGGTCTTTCTTGATGATGTGATCATTGAAAACCTGGTAAAAATGTTTGTGCGCCATCCTTTTTTTTCTTTTTCAATTTTTTTTTTATTTTCTCATTTGTTTGATTTTTTTTATTAATGCATCAAGGCACCTATTGCTAGGTTTTCACCAAGATGATCTTTTTTTAGGACTTTTTCTAATTTTTCATCTTTTTTTGTCTTTTAGAGATTACTCATTCTCAAGCAAGATCACATTGGTTTGCCCCCAATGTCTAACAAATGTTTGTGCGCCATCCTTTTTTTTCTTTTTCAATTTTTTTTTATTTTCTCATTTGTTTGATTTTTTTTATTAATGCATCAAGGCACCTATTGCTAGGTTTTCACCAAGATGATCATTTTTTTAGGACTTTTTCTAATTTTTCGTCTTTTTTTGTCTTTTAGAGATTACTCATTCTCAAGCAAGATCACATTGGTTTGCCCCCAATGTCTAACAAGGTGTAGAACATTACAGATGGATTAGAAAGTTGATGGATTAGGAGAATAGACAATTATGGAAGAAGAGGGTGAATGCGACACTCAAGGACAATCTCCTCAAGATTACCCAAGCTAGGGAAAAAGAATATAGAAATGTAGGTTCATGGAGTGGTGTTGGATAGCATATAAGATAATGACCTGATGTCATGAAAAGAATGTGGTCCAAAAGAGTGGAAATGTCAAGAGACTTCTAAGAACCCTTTTTTCAATTTTGATCAAGACCAAGGGTATTGTAATAATAGCATCGATAGTATTTAAGTATTCTCATGCTAAAGTAAATATTGTCGAATGAGATCAGTCACCATGCTATCGTGACCATGATAACAGTTACAGAATTATTACATACAGTGACTTGTATCTATCACAATACATATGTGTATCGTGACTATGAAAACAGTCATACCGTAAATGTCCTTTCTATTGTGAATACCAGTCATGATATGTATATGTATCGTGACTACATTCATAATAAATATACATATCGTGACCTATCACCAAAGATGATAATCACAATAATACCATGGATTAAATGTTAAAATAGTAAAACGGTATCATTATTAAGTCATTTGTTAAACTATTATCCTTGTGAAATGACATGACCCTACATGACTGTCCAGACACATATGTTCATGTCCTTCCAGACACATATGGTCATGTCCTTTCACAATTATAACTGTTCACTCTTGTAATTATACAAGATCATGTTGTTGTTTAGTAATCAATCACAGTGGCAATTATCTATTACAGCAGAAGTATGATTATAAAGAGCATTACAATTCTTCTCTATTCTGATCTATATTCCTTAACATGGTATCAGAGCCAGGTTATTAGAGAAGATATATATTTTATTTTATTTTTAATATTTCATATAAACATAACAAAATTTGTGTTTATTATAACAAAAAAAAAAGAGAAATGGTTCACGGTATGAGAGTGAAAGATAGACTTGAGAGTGCGTCCAACTTTATATCTTGGAAAACTAGAATTACTTCTCTTCTTTTAGAACTTGAATTGGGGGACTATATAGAGAAAGAACCCTAGATAATTGAAGATGAAGTAGAAAAATCCACTTTGAAAAGGTGAAATAACAAAGCTAGAAAGTTGATTATTGACTTTGTCGAAGACTCTATACTTCCTAGCTTTTCAAGATTAACTACTGCTTTTGAAATATTCAAAACCATTCAAGACACATTTGAAATCAATAATGCTAGTAGATTGTTGACTTTGAAACAAAAACTTATGAATATAAAAATGAACAAAGGGGAAACAATTACCTATTACTTTCTAAGAATTTCATAATTAAGGGATCAACTCCTTACAATTGGAAATAAAATGGATGATCTGGAACTATCCTTAATTTCTCTAATAGGATTACCTATCTCTTGGGAATCATTCATTCAGTGCATGAGTGCAAGACCCCCATTACCAAAATTTGAACAACTAAAAAAGGATTGCACTCAAGAAGAATCAATATTAATCTCAAGAGGAATAGGACCTAGCAAAGAAAGTGAAGTTCTGGCACTCCACATGTCTAACAAAAAGAAGAAATTCTTCAAAATGAAAAGGAGCACTAAAACCTTCAATAAAAAAGATCTTTCAAAAGTACAATGCTACAAGTGTGAGAAATATGGACATATTCACAAATATTGTCTAGAAAGGAAGAAAATTCAAGCTACACTAGCTGAAGTCCAACAAATGGAAAACCCATTCTTCTTCCTAGCTCTGTCAAGTGAACTAAACTCTAATAAAAGTACCTAGATAATTGATAGTGGAGCCTCCAAACATATCACTAGATTCAAGGATCAATTTGAAACCCTTAAAGGGAACTCCTCGTAAGAAGTTTCAATTGGTGATAACTCTACTTATCCCGTGAAAGGAATTGGGACCTATTCAATCAAGATAAGAGGAGTGACCTTACAGTTAAAGGAAGTACTATATGTACCTGGAATAAAAATAAACTTAATCTCCATATGAGGACTAGCTAATCAAGGATATAGAGTCACATTCAATGAAGATAAATTTCTTCTCTAGACTAAAAATTTGAATATCAAGAATGTCATTACTATAGGATCTAGGGAAGGCAGCCTATATAAATTATGTGGTGAACAAAAAATTTCCTTAAGCCATGAAGTTCAAAACAATAATGAGATATGTCACAAAAGGTTAGGCCATATTATATATAGTGCTCTTCCAACTCTAAAAAGAATCCCTTCAGGGATACCTCATCCTAAACCTGAACACTCAGGCATATGCAAAGGTTGTGCCTTAGGAAAAAATACAAAAGGGTCCTTCCTGAAAAGTGAAAAAAAATCTAAAAATGTATTAGAACTTATTCACACATACCTATGTGGGCCTATGTCAACTCACTCCTTGTCAAGTGCCTTATACTATGTAATCTTTGTTGATGATTACTCTAGAAGAACTTGGATATACTTCTGTATAGTCAGAAAATGGAAGCACTTCCATGGTAGACTGGTTTAGCCTTTTGAGTAGGTGGTTTGGGGTCATATCAAGCACCTTGAATTGTTTCTTGACTTTGACCTAGATTTCCCCCTATTCTGCCTCTTATTCCACTTCTTTCCATCTAGTTTTTGGCATCCTGGACTACAGATCTGAGGTTTTTGACTTCAGGGTCAGGGTCAACCTTTTGGGTCTATGTTGACCTCAACCTTGAGCTAGGTCAGGGTTGACCTTGACCTTGACCCAGGGTTCAAATCTCAGGGTCCCACAGTTTCTGGATCTTGGTCTTTGCAAAAAGTTATTTCCCGCTTCCAGGTTAGCTGTTTTGGGGTTCCGAAGCGGTAAATCTTAAATTATATTTAATATAGGTCCTCTTCTAGGGGAATGGGTCTAATTGGAATTTAATTCTCCTATTTCATCCTCCTTAGAATATTTTGCCCTAATTTCATATAAAAGGAAGCCTTCTCCTCTCATTTTATCTAAGTCTTCCAAGTGCAAAAAGCTCTAACCAAGATTTTGTTCAAGCATCCATTGTTCTACATGTTTTCAAGCTCTCAAGGTGTTCAAGTCTTCCTCTCAAGCATTCAATTCCTCCATTGAAGATCAAGGATCCAAGCTTTCAAGCCTTTGAAGGGATTTGGTTCAAGCATTCAAGATTTATCATTCAAGCCCTAGATCTAGCCATCATGATGGTGTGATCTTCCTTCAAGATCCTTTGTGCATCCTCAAGACTCTTTCATCATCTCTTCAAGGTGGATTCCAAGCATAAAATAATGGAGGTTTATGGTTTCTAAATTCCATGCTTTCATATTTACATACTT
>MU225929.1:1419188-1499523 GCA_018584345.1 Thuja plicata
TTCAATATCATAGCTTCATTGTTAGATTCAATTCTACTACTTGCTAGCATTCTTATTTCAATTATTGATTTCAAGGTTAATTCCTAAATCGGGGTTTGAATAAGGAAAACCCCTCCCCCACAACAAAAAAACCTCTTTTTCTTGTAGGTACAGGTTCAGGATCAAAGATTTGAGGCTAGATCTGGATACCCTTTTCGGCAAACTTTTGGGATCCGCGAACAGAGTCACTTTCAGATCTGTGCAGGTCAGGGTCGACATTATTGGGTCAAGGTTGACATTTGTGGGTCAAGGTAGACCTTTTTCATAAGACGACATCAAAATGGAAAATGATTTCTAGGTTTTGTTTGTCTCTGCGTTTCCTTTTTGGATCATACTTCAATTTTTCCAAAAACATAGCAGAGACCCTAGAAAATAGCATTCTTTGATCTACAATATTTCAAGGTTAGTACTTTTCTACCATTCATTTCAATTCAAATCCTTAATCATTCTAAATCTATCACACATTTACATTCATCTCAAAACACATTTTTAAGAGGGAAACCTAGGATCTCCTTCTTTATTCTTATTTCCAATAGATTGATTCACTTATGCATTGATCCTTTTTGGGTTGATCAATTTGGATCCTTCCTTTGTGCATTTGAGAATAAATAGGAATATCTTATTTATCCCTCCACTCTAAACATTAAATGTAAAGGTGATAAGTGATTTGAGTATCAAAACACTCTTATTCCATCAACATTCATTTTTCTCCTTTACAACTTCCTAAAACTAAAAGAATCCAATGAAGTTCTATCTAAGTTCAAAGAATTCAAAGCACTAGTTGAAAATCGAACCGACAAGGAAATAAAAACCCTAAGGTCTGACAATGGAGGTGAGTATACTTTTGATATTTTTAAAGAATTATTCAAATCTGTTGGGATTAAGAGGGATTATACTGTACCATATAACCCTTAATAGAATGGAGTAGCGGAAAGAAAAAATAAAACCATTATCGAAGCAGTAAAAGCCATGATGCATGACCAAAACATTCACATCTCCTTTTGGGAAGAAGATGCAAATACAGCAGTATACATACAAAATAGGTTTCATCATGCTATCCTGGAAAATACTACACCAGAAGAAGTATTCACAGGAAACAAACCTGACTTAAGCCATCTAAGAGTGTTTGGTTGTCTTGTTTACATTCATGTTCCAAAAGAAAAGAGAACTAAACTAGAACCCTCTAGGAAGAAGGGTATATTTGTAGGATATAGTGAGGATACTAAGGGATATCGAATCTATATACCAGGCTAGAGATCAGTTGAAATAAGCAGAGATGTAAAGTTTGAAGAAAACTTTGTATCCACATATACTGAGGATGATTCCATAACAGATCTAGATAGAGATCTTACAACTGAGAATGAGAGGGAGAATAAAATAATAGATTCAGAGCCTACATCTTCAAATATTGAATCTACATGTCCAGATGTTGAGAATAATGGAATATCAAATAACACTAAGAGACCTCTATGGGAAAGAAATATGTTTGAAGAAAATAATGTAGAGCCAGATCAAATATTTAGAGAAAACAGAAGAACAAGACCACAAAAATGTTATGCTTCCCTTCTAACCAAGCTTGCAGAATCCGAACTTGATAGTGTTGAAAAATCATTAACAAAACAAGCTTGGACAGAAGCCATGATTGAAGGGTATCAGTCCATTATGAAAAATAATGTTTGGGACATTGTATCCAGACCCAAAAAAAAATCAATTGTCTCTTCAAAATGGTTATTCAAGATCAAATATACTCCAGATGGCAGCATTGAAAAACACAAAGCCCAGTTTGTTGCCAGAGGATTCTCACAAAAGGTTGGGATTGACTATGAAGAAACATTTTCTCCCGTAGCTTGATACACCTCTGTAAGAACCATTCTTGCAATCGCAGCGTCTAAAGGATGGAAAGTACACCAAATGGATGTCAAGATAGCTTTTATGAATGGGAAAATTAAGGAAGAAGTATACATAGAGCAACCAGAAGGATTTGTCACACGTGATAAAGATCACTATGTATGTAAGTTAAAGAAATCTTTGTATGGCCTTAAACAAGCCCCCAGAGCATGGTATGAAAGGATAGATAGCTATCTCACCAAACTAGGGTACTCCAAGACATAGTAGACCCTAACATCTACTTCAAGGTAGTAAATGGTGATATGATAATTCTAGTTCTTTATGTTGATGACTTTCTTATTACAGGAGAATATCACCTAATTGCAAAATACAAACAAGACCTAGTAGTTGAGTTTGATATGAAGGATATGTGCCTGCTACACTTCTTTCTAGGTCTAGAAATTTGGCAAAAGGAAGATCACATTTTCTTAAATCAAGAAAAGTATACCATTGACATCCTAACCAGATTTGGAATGATGGATTGTAAACCATTGGCTACCCCAATGGAAACAAATCTACACAAGCTTAAAAGTGAAGCAAGAGATTCTGAACCTACAGATCCCTCACCATACAGACAAATTGTTGGATCCCTCATGTATCTGGTAAACACACATCATGATATCTGTTATGCAACAAATGTACTAAGTAACTTCATGTGTGAACCTAATAAAATTCACTTAATGGATGCTAAACACATATTGAGATATTTACGAGGGACTATTGGAATTGGTTTAAAAAATGAAAATTTTGAAATCCAACTTTAGGGTTACTCAAATTCAGATTGGGCAGGCATCTCCTAAGATTGTAAGAGTGCCACAGGATGTTGCTTTAGTTTAGGATCAGAAATGATATCTTGGTTCAGCAGGAAACAGTCGGTTGTTGCTCAGAGTTCCACCGAAGCAAAAAACATGGCTGCCTCTATGGGAGCTCGAGAAGCAATTTGGTTAAGGAAGGTATTATTTGCTCTCTTTGGAAATCTATTGAAACCTACCATTATTCATTGTGATAATCAAAGTTGCATCAAACTCTCTATAAATCTAGTCTTCCATAATCAATCAAAACACATAGAGATTCTGTACCACTACATAAGAGACATGGTTGACAGGAACATCATCAAACTAGTTTATATCAGCACTGAAGAACAAAATGCTGACATCTTTACCAAACCTCTTGCAAAATTAATGATAGATTATTTCAAGAGAAAAATTAGTATGACTAAAACTTGTTGAAATGTAATTCCTACTTTTGTACTTTATATTCATGAATATATAGATAAAGTTGTATTGAAATATTTCATTTGTGTTCAAAGAAGATGACGGTCTTCTGAGTAAATAATTGGGGTTACTATTTCAAGGTGACGATCTTGATAATAGTTACCAAGCATTAATATTGACACCTGAACTAGGTTGTCTTGGAATGTGCCAGATATCTTGATGCTAATGTTATTACTGGATTGCGTAATAACTATTGTATCATGGTTGACACCCTAATAGGGTTGTCCTAGATTGTGCTGGATATCATGATATAAAAATAATGAGTATTAATCATGGTTAAAGACTTCTTTATGTTGTCCTAAATGTGTCGGTAATCATGACATACTATTGCATTGAAAGACACAACTTAAATCCTCTCTCACTAAGAGGGAGTATTGTGATAATAGCATCGATAGTATTTAAGTATTCTCATGCTGAAGTAAATACTGTCGAATGAGATCAGTCAACATGTTATCATGACCATGATAACAGTTATAGAATTATTACATACAGTTACTTGTATCTATCACGATGTGTATGTGTATCGTGACTGTGAAAAAATTCATACCATAACTTTCCTTTCTATTGTGAATACCAATCACAATATGTATATTTATTGTGACTGCAGTCATGATACATATACATATCGTGACCTATCACCAAAGATGATAATCATAATAATACCATGGATTATATGTTAAATGTTAAAACAGTAAAATGGTATCATTATGAAGTCATTTGTTAAATGATTATCATTGTGAAATGGCATGACCCTACGTGATTGTCCAGTCACGTACGGTCATGTCCTTTCACAATTATAACCGTTCACTCTTGTCTTTATACAAGATCATATTGTTGTTTAGGAATCAATAACAGTGGAAATTATCTATTATAGCATAAGTACGATTATAAATAGCATTACAATTCTTCTCTATTCTGATCTATATTCCTTAACAAAGAGGTCAATTTTGGATAGGATATAGCTATGATAGTGCAATTAGGATAAAGGGTGATGGAGGCTATAAGTGAATGGTTTGGATTATGGAAGGAATTCTCAGAGATAGGAAGGATAGGCTTGGGATAAGAAAGATCACGATAGGGTGCCATGGATGAGAGAAAGTGAATAGGCTGATGGAAAGGATAATGAATCTCAGGATACATGATTCTCATGGATAGGTTCAACCTTGTCAAGATCACAGGAAGGAACGTGGATGCTCATGGGCTTGTAAGAGATGATGGGTAAGATGACATGGAGGGAACTTTCCACCAAGTAAAGAGTCCAAGTTGGATTAATTACGCATGATGCTTGTTTGCCATGTTTTCATCATGGTACTTATCCAAGGTGCCACAAGAAGTGGTTTTCACCATAGGACGGATTGATTTCTCTTTACTTTTGCTACCAAGCTGATTGTTTACTAGGTTTTCACCAAGGCACTTTATTTTTATTTCCTTTTTTTGTACTTGTTGATTTTATGGAGGAACTTAAGCTTATTGCTCTTTGGATAGTGCTCCTTTGAAGGATATTCTATGATAGACTAAGGCCGCTGAAAGTATGCTCAAATATTTTGATAGGGTGATGGTAGAGAATAATGATATGGAGGATAAGGAAGATGGTAGCCAAGGATTTATATGATGGAATGGATACGAGGGATGGAAGGATATGGGATGGATGGGTAAGAGGTAGGTGCAGGATATTGGATAGGGTATGGTTATAAGATCAACATTGACACACCCCTTGAAGGGTAGTGGACAAATGGAGGAAAAGTGGATGGAATAGCTTGAGGTTTTGATGTACAAGTGGATATGGATCTTGGTACATGAGGAACCAAGATGGATGGAGAAGAGGGTGAAGTATTCAAGGTAATATATTTTGGTACGTGAGGACCCAAAATAGAGTTAGAAGATGGGACATGTTTAGATGGAGATGAAGTGGAAGACTTTGGAAGCTTGGATGCAAACTCTGACTTTTCCTTTTTGTTCAAGTATTTTAAGAGAGACTTGGTAATCCACATAAATTTTGATTTTCTTTTTCTATCCAAGTCCTTTCGAAGAGACTTGGGAATCCACATAGCTTTTGATTTTCTTTTTGTATCTAAGTCCTTTAGAAGAGACTTGGGAATATAGATAGCTTTTGATTTTATTTTTGTATCCAAGTCCTTTAGAAGAGACTTGGGAATCCACATAGCTTTTTATTTTCCTTTGCTTTTGGATGATTTAGTACGCAATTCTTCCATGATGGATTTAGGAACTTGTTGATGGGGTTTTGCTGACTGGGTCCGCCAACAGTCATAATTTGTCACCGGGTTCCGGGGATACCGGCCAACTCTGCCTGCAAAAGTTGTCCGGGGAAATTATATTCCCCAGGCCTTCAAGCACCTGGGTGTCGGGTCATGACGATGCGGGGGCTCGGTTGGGAGAAGTGACTATTTTTGAGGGGGATAGCTGGTTTCTTCAACTCATTCTCCCTGGAGATTCAATACGGTAAGGCTTCCTCAAGCGTTTTGCACTTAGCAAATAAAATGAAAAAGATCCTGCAGGGTTAGAAACACTTCATCTAACTATAGTCATGTTTAAACATTCAGAACATCAATAATACTCTGACACACCACACTAAATACCGAAGAAATACATAACCATCAGTTAGAACTTCATTAGTAGCAAGGGAAAAGAGGTCGTTAATCTATTTTAACATATCAGAGTAGAAGACATAAAGAACATAAAGCATGAAATACCATTAACTCAGAAGCAGGAATGCCAACAACATCATTGCCAAGAATTCTTCCTTCTTTATTAATGTCCCTTCCAGCAAGCACTGGTGCGTGATACAATGGTGGCTCCAGGGGAGCGTCTAACTACTGAAAATAGAACAATGGAGCATTGAGATCTGCAACTTGAAATCAGAAATCACTTCGCTATTACTATGGACAACAAAATCATCAATTTTGCCGACCCTTGGAAATGGGCCGGTCTGGCTATTTATACCACTCTCTCCTAACCCTAACCCTATTTTACATCATGCTTCAATAAAATACAGTATCCGGGGGCCGGTACTACCTCCACCACCCTACAAAAGACCTTGAGATGGAATAGGTCTGCCATGTCAGAAGAATAAGACAAGAATATACAGCGGAAGAATCGGCCTCGAGAAGAGAGCCAGGAAGGAGAAGGAATAAAGTAGGTCCCCTGGGGATCGAGGCTACATGCCTCATAAATGGGAAATGCAGCACCCTATCTCCAATGTGCCAGGTGTACTCCTGAGCGGCGCCTCGAGAAGACCATCCTGTCAGAAAACCAACTGCTGAGTCGACACCTTCTTGATGTAGCTAACCACCTTCTGACAGCCTTTATTAACCACTTCTGAAAGTGACCGGTCGGCCTCGGGGACCGGGACACGGATCACTTGAAAGAATGCAAAAATTTTGGATCCGGGACTCCGGGATCCGGGAACTTACATCTCAAAAAGAATAAAGAATATCTAATGCTCGAGTTCTCCCCGGCCTCCAGAGAAAACTCAAGGTTGCTTATTATCATTGAAAGCCTGGAGGAGGTGGGAAATTCCATCCTCATCCACATATTTTATGCTATCCCTTCGGTACTTGGCCAATTCAATTTGTTCCCCCAGTTCTGGAACATTCTCTTTAAACTCGCCAGCCATTCTTGCCGCGTCATGACCACTAAGTATCATGCGAGTTAAATTCACCATCTGGGCCCCATCTATCCCCTCCAGAGATTGATACTGGGACTTCCTTATTTCATCAAAACTCCCCAAAACTGAATCTCCGGGGGTACATGTATCTGTGCTAAGGGGATCGGCCCCGGAAGTCTTTATTACAAAAGACTTATATAAATTGAAATAATACTTCATAGCATTTACCTTATCTTGCAGGGACCCTACCAGTTGCTTGATCACCTCCAATGTGAGGTCAAGTCTGGAGTGCTAGGTTCTCACAAAATCAAATGATTCATCCCCCAGAATTCTAGATTCAGAAATCATATCCTCTCCCAGGGTAAGGAGTTCCTCAAGCTCTACCTTTCATTCTTGATAATTTTTGGTATCACCCTCCCATAGGTTGATAAGAGTCTCCACCTGGTGAATGACCTGTCGGGCCGTGTATAAATCTAGGAGGGTGGACACCAGGAAACGTCGGGTGTTTCCTATCTGCAGGGCGACCCACTCATCCACTGTCTGGGCTTTCTTCTTCATTACTCGCAGGGAGTCTATGTCACTCTACGGTAGATCTTTAGAGGTGGAGGCCTCCGGAGGAGCGGCATTGATAGGTCAAGCCAGCTCAGTGAGCAACCCCATAAGGTTTACGTTCTTTGCCTTTTCTGCTTTAAGCCTCTGGGCTTCCTTCTCATATCAGGCTTCCACTGCCCTTGCTGCCTCCTTTAGCAAGTCTACCTCACCTTGCTTTCCCCTTTTTTCTAGTGATACCTCTGCAACATTATAGTCCCCGGGCTCTGCGGTTTCTTCATCGGCATCTGGGGGAGGTGTTGCCACAATGGCAACTGTTTCTCCGCTCGGCCCAGTTTGAAGAATATGAACTGTCCGGGCTTTCTTAGCCTTTGGCAGGGCCTGGACTTGGGCCATCATTTCAGCCAGGGAGAGAGGAGTCATGGGAGAAGACTGAGCTTTTCTTTTCCTACTCTCTATAAGCCACTGAGGTGGTAGGGGTGGCCTTCCTGCCAGAATTTGTTCCCTTGATTCTTCCCCAGTGTCCTGTGGTTGTTGTTCCTCAGTGATGTGAACCTCATATGTCCCTCTCCCTGCATCTACTTCTTCTGCAGCAACATTTTCTTCATCAACCTCCATCTCCTCGGCCTTGTCCTTTGTATCTATTACTTGGTCTGGACTTTGGTAGGCTTCCTTGGGGATTTCTTCTTCAAGCTGCTCTTCCTGTTGCTCTTCTTCTACTGCCGGGGTTTCTTCCTCTGTTGGCACCTCTTTTGGTAGTAGGGGAGGTGTTGGGCCAAGATTTAGAGTTTGGGCCACTGTAATCACCTGCCCAAAGGTTTCTCCCAGGAGTGGTCCTTGGAACGTGGCGGCTGGGGTTACGGTTATTCCCGAAAGTCCAGTTCCCCCAGCGGATGCCATTTGTTCACCTTGTTTTTGTTGGTCCACTCCCGGACCTTGCATCCCTTGAGCCTCGGAGGCAATCTTCAGCTCTGGCTCTTTCTCTTCTACCTGCTTCTCTTGTTCCTGTGCAGGCTCTTGTTCAATATCTTCTTACTCTGCAGCCTCTTGTTCTGCCCCCGGGACTTCTGTCTCTGTTTGTGTATTGTCCCCCTGCAAGTTTCCAAACTCGTCGGTTAAAAATACATCAAATTCTTCTTGCGGAGGGGGACTGGCTGGGACTTCTGCAGGCTCTGTTTCCTTCTCCGGCTCTGAGGAACCGGAAGAAAGGATTTCTACGTGTTGGGCTTGGGATGTTCCAAGCTCCGACTCTACCTTTGGCTTTTTGCTAAGCTTCTTCTTTCTCCGGGTAACCAGAGGTGGCCCCGCATCTCTTATTGTTGTTGCCTCCATGGGATCCACCCCATTGCCCTTACCATTAAGGCTGCTAATGACGGGGAGGAGGAGGGATGAAGTGGCCCGGCCATGAGCGGTGGAGTGGCCAGCCGCGTTATTAATTGCTCCCTTATCAGCTGGGAGGCTGCCACTGATTGTTTTATTTGCTCTGTGATGGGGACTTCTTGCGCGGGAGGGGTCATGTCTATTCCTTTTCCTTTATCTGCTCCCTGCGAAGAATTCCCAGCCCCCGGAGTCAATTATGGTACCGGCTGCGGGGTTAATTTTGGCGCCGGCTGGGCTGCTCGGCGGGTACTCCCGAGGCACACCATCTTGATATAGGCATGGCTTCGTTAGACCACCTCTCAAGTGAATTCTTTAATTGTGGGCCCTTCCTGGGCATCCCATTTTACTGTTGGAAGAGCCCTTGTGTCGATCCCCTTCGCCTTGTACTGGGGATCGATAGTGGGGGCGACATCTGAGAAGTCCGCTAGGAACCTCCAGAGCTTCAACTTTTGCATCATGTCGGCCATTATTCTAATGTAGTGCCTGCTCCGCACCTCCACATCATCTTGGAAATCTACCCAGAAGTCCTCCATATGGATATGATGGGGCTCTGAAGCCCGGGGCAGTGCCGTTGCTATCCTTCCATGCCGATCAAAATTTTTCCACGCTAAATAAAATTTCTGCAAGTTGTAACTTTTTAGCTCATTGTCTGCCTCCTTTGCGGCGGCCAAGCTGCATGTATAATTCCCACAGGTGATTGGGAATGGAATTTTGGGTATCTTTTTGAGGGCAAAGAGGGCATGCACCTCATCATTTGCATGCAATACTCCAAGAGCACGATCTTGTCCCCACAGTGTCTGGGAAACAAGTAGGGTTTCTCGGAGAAGCTGGTAACCCTAATGTAGGTATGCTGTTGGAATTAAATATAATAATGTCCATAACTATGGACCAAATTCATCACCTCTGAGGACAGGCGATATCCAGCATCCCAGGTGGGTGTAAGCAGATGATAATAAACGAACACGTCATTTACCCAGCAAAAACTGGGGAAGCTGGCCTCCCATTGGACTTGTGGGAAATGGTCCCACGGTGCCTTTTGTCCCAGGCCAATCCCGAGTACACCATCTATGAGTAGGCTGTGGGCGTGGGGCCTCTGCTGTGCTAGGGCCCAGAAAACATAGGAAGACATGTAGAATTTCTTCTTCCTATTTAGCTGCTGGAACTGGGAGTCGACATGGTTGGAGATTATTGTCGCCCAGTCGAAGTATCCTCCCTTGGTGGAGATGCCGAGGAGGAAGTAATACATCTATCTAGTAAACTCTTGGGCGGAGGGCTGCCCAAAGACCTGGGCCAATGCTATCATTCCCATTTGAATGCTCTCTTTGAACTCAGAGCGGGGAATTTCTATCTTCATTCTTTTAGGGTCCCTCTTTGGGGCCTTGAGCCAATGGGTATTCATGTATACCCGGGCGGCATCCTCCAGTTGTGTGAACTGGGCCAAGGCATTGGTCCTTGTAACCACTGAGGCCTTATCGAATTGTGGGATTCCCAGGCTTGCCTGGAATGTAACTAGGTCAAGAAATACCAGAGGAGTGGGGTATCCTGTTGGTTCTACGGCCGTGAGCATAACGGCCCGAACAGAAGAATTGTAATTGGTGGCCAATGTCAAGATAAGCTCCAGAGATTGCACGAAGCACAGGAAACAAGCCGCCCTGAGGATTCTGGAGTTCCCGACGTTGATTGCTAATTGATCTCCAGCCTGTCGCTGGATGTGCATTATTTTTACCAAGGCCTGCATCTCCGGCCATGTTTCGACACTGGTGTCAGTTATCAGCTTGAATTTGAACTCAATCTTTGAGCCCATAATGACGTTGTCCTGCACAAATTTCATAGTCAGGGGCATCTTCTCTAGGGCCTTCTCCATTTTAGACTTTACTGCAGCCCTGGTGGCTGCTGCGAAAGGTAGCTCTGGACTTCTGGGTGGAGAAGATGCGGATGATTCAGACATGTTTGGGAAATGTACTCGGAAAACCTGCATGGCAAAGTGACTGTCAGAACGCGTTAATCAAAATAAATATTCCGGGGTCCGGAGATCTTACCACCGCGATGCTTTCTTTTCCTGAAAAGTTAGTTTCATTCAAAGATAACCGAAAAGTGAACTCATCATATAAACTTAAGAATTTTATCGAACATCCGGGTCCGGGGATTTTATCACACTTGGCAGAGACACAGGATGGCTGATGGTAGGAGACCCAGAGCCTGGGGAAGTAACCGTTGGTGAGGACGTGTAAAAAGTCAAGTCATCAAGCCCACGTGGGCACCACGTGCGTAGGTATTAAATGGAAGTTATGGTGATGACGGCGGAGCCAACTGTCCGAACGTGTGAAAAGTGAAGGCCACTTGGCTGGAATTGATTGTGTGCATGGGAAATAAATGAGGGTCTGACTGGTTTCATGGAGGAGAGAGAAAATCACCTATTTGAAACTGGCCAAGAGCCGAGTTTCAAACAGGTGGTTTTCTTCCCCAAAGCGACTTCATGGGCGGAAAATCAGCAACACAGGTGACTCGACCACCTTGTCAAGCCACCTGGAAGGATATACATGGAGGCCGAAGGAATATATACACTGGACGGAGGGATATATAGAGACTATACATAAATATACATGCATATACACAAAATATACAATGCAAAATGACATCCGCGAGAAAACCAGACAAGGCAGAGCATATATACAGCTATCTACACATTTTACAGACCAACCACTTATGCGCAGAGGGCAGACAACCCTCAGGCAGAGCCGACCCACCAACGGGCGGCAGAACCAGAAAACAGAAAACAAAACAGAAAGATGGCAAACAAATAAACGACGAAAGAAACACCAAACAAAACCAGAAGAAAACAGAAAGGCGGGAACAGGAGAACCAACCTGAGAATGCCGAAAGGTGGAGGAAAGGAGTTACCACGGGAGCTCTGCAACAGCTCAAGTTGTCAAATGGTCACAATCACCACCATGAATCACTCGCAATCGCCTGAAAATGACTAGAAATGTTAAGCGTTGATTATCACTAACTCTCTACAAATTGCTCTGTTAATCACTTTGAAATCACTATGTTCATCGCTCTGAGTGCTCGAAAGTTTTAATCACGATAAATGTGAAAATGATAGGTAAGTTCTATTTATACCCATGATAAAAAGGTAATCCACCTCCTTCCGGCAATCTCCGGACAAGCAAACCTCCAGACTCCAGGCCTGGGGATTCCCCACGATGATATCCTTAAGGACATTGTGGTGAAGAATCCCAGGAGTCCAGAGTCTGGTTCCCAATGAAGAACGACCTCCGGGACCGGAGTCCCAGAGATGAAAACCAAACAAATAAAACACCGCAACGGGGAAGAAAACCCCGGAGAAAGAAAATAGAAGGGAAAGGCAAAGGCAAAGCTGCAAGCAAAAACAAACAAAAAGAAAAAGGGGGGGACCCAACATTTTGCACACAAAATGTAGGGACGGGGATGCAGGGCATAACAGAACCTATATTTCTTTGATATTATTCTTTTCTCAGTGGACCTTTGTGGTCTCTTTACTATTTCCTTTTTCTTTGTAGTCACATGTGGATTAGATTAGACATAGTGATCTTCATATGAAAGTGGATTCTTGTATTTGTGATTTTTTTGTTGTACATCCAAATTGCTTCCAAAATACTTGGGGGGTGTGGATGAATAGGGTCGATGTGGATGGTTCATATGGATGGGTTGATAGGGAGCTTTCAAGGATGCATGTCTTTGTTGATCTTGATAGGGGATAGGGTAAGTGGATGATAATATAGTATTGATAGGCATGTTGGATGGAGGGATATAAGGTCGGGAAGGGATATCAACATATTTAGAGTGAGTTACATTGTCGAGACTCTCATCTTTAAGATTTATCTGTATATCAATAGGTGCATGAGTAGCTCTGATAGGAGAAATTTTGATAGGAGTGTCTGAAGCTTGAGGGGGTTTATTTTTCTGCAAGGGATTTTGAGGAATTATGTTTTCTTGAGGTGGATATGGAAAAGTATGATAAGGAGATGATGGAATGCTCTAATCTTGACAAGGATCTTTAGATGGTTTAGAAAGGGTATTTTGCTCTTGATTTTCAATAGGTTTGTTAGAGATGGTGGAAAGGATGTCTTGATCTTGCTTGGGAGATGGAGAGCTATGTTCTTGGAAGAAATGGAAGGGGGTGATAAAATCATCATGAGACTCTTGAGATATGAAACTTTGGTCAACTGTTGGATATGGATGGATGGTGTCTTGATCTTGATCATTATTGATATTTGTTTCTTCACACTTTGGATTACCCTCTTGACATGGAGACACTTCTAAGGACAAGGTAGGAGTTTTGATCTGCATATGGGATTCTTGACTAGCTAATGGAATATAATTTTGAGTAGGCATGATAAGCGTTGAAGCACATGGTAGCTTTGGGTCTATGATCTGTGAAGCATGAGAAAGACTTGCATATGTATGTTGATTAGCTTGGATCTCTTTCAAAGGTAATCCTTGATGGTAGACATAGTCATCATTAGGCTCATTCTTTGATAGAGATGGTGTGGCTGGTTTTGAAGCTTTAGGAGATGGAGGAATGGTGGAAGAAGTAGATGTGATATGTGAACCATTGCTAGACATCAATTCCTGAGATTGATCATGCTTGAGATTAGATGAATCATTAGGATTTTCCACTTTGATTATGCCTTCATCTATGAGATCTTGGATTTTATGTTTCAACTCCATGCAAGATGAAGCTTTATGCTCATTGTGTTGATGATATGCACAATAGGTACTCAAGAATTTCAATCCACATGATGTGACTTGAGGTAATGTGATGAGGTCTTGATCAATAATTTCTTCCAATGTTGATTCATAAGATTGTCCCAAAGGAGTGAAGTCCCTCTTGTGTTTAACCCAATGTTTTTATTTCATGAGGTTACTAGTCCCTTTGGAGGGAGACTTCGTGGTGTTTTCAGCAGCTTTTAGGGCTTTGGAGCCACTCTCTTGATCAAAGATAGGATTGCCATACCAAGATTTCTCCATGTTGGAAGGAAGTGGAGAGATGTGAGAATCATGATTTGATAGAAAAGGATAGATTTATCTTAATGAGGATTTTTTGGATGGTGTATCTTTTTTCCCCCTTTAATTCTTGGAGTTTAGATTTCAAAGTTTGAAGCTATTTTGATAAAGGTGCCATAAGAATATCTTCTTTCGAGTTGTTAGGACCATAAGGTTTAGCCCATTTTATTTTAGACATTCTGAGGTGCTTTCCCTATCCATAGTATTTCCATCGCAATCTAAATCAGTGTACCCATGCAAGTTAATATCTACATATTTATATCTTAAGCCATATTTAGTTGTGCCACTGACATACCTTAAGATGTGTTTAGCTGCTACTAAGTGTAATTTCTTTAGTTCACACATAAACTGACTAAGTGCATTCACTGCATAACAAATATTTGGTCTGGTTTTTACCAAGTACATCAGAGATCTAATTATCTATTTGTAGAGAGTAGGATTTGCAATCTCTGAGTCAGCAACTTCTTCTTTTAGCTTGTGCAGATTTGTTTCCATTGGAGTAGACATAGGATTGAAATCCATCATCCTGAATCTTTTTCAGGATGTCAATAGTATACTTCCCTTGATTTAGAATAATTATTTTTTTCTGTTGTCATACCTCTAAACCTAGGAAGTACTGAAGAATTCCTAAATCTTTCATGTCAAATTTGGATGCAAGATCTTGTTTCCACTTAGTGATGAGATGATCTTCTCCTGTGATTAACAAATCATCAACATAAAGAATGAGAATAAACATATCTCCATTTATTATTTTTAAGTATAGATTTGGGTCTCCATCATTTTTGGAGAAACCAAGTATCGATAGATAATGATCTATCCTTTCATAAAGATCAAGGAGCTTATTTGAGGTCATATAGTGTTTTTTTCAATCTGCATACATGGGATTGTTTCTCATGCACTAAAAATCCTTCAAGTTTCTCTAGGTATACTTCTTCTTCAATCAATCTATTTAGGAAGGTAGTTTTTACATCCATTTGATGAATTTTCCATCCCTTAGATGCAGCAATAGAAATTATAGCTCTGACTGAGGTATACCTAGAAACTGGAGCAAATGTTTCTTCATAGTCAATACCTTCTTTCTGAGAGAAGCCTCTTGCAAAAAACCTAGCTTTGTTTTTTTCAATGCTTCCATTTGTTGCATGTTTGATTTTAAATAACCACTTGGAGGAGACCATAGATTTGTCTTTGGGTCTGGGTATAATATCCCAAACATTATTCTTGAGAATGGATTTATACTCTTTTTTCATGGCATCCTTCCAATTTTGATGTTGAAGGGATTCCTCTACATTTTAGGGATCTGAATTTATAAGTTCACTCATAAGTGCAATATAACTGGAAAATTTATTTGGTCTTTTTCTTTCCCTAAAATTTCCTAGAGGGGTTGCATATTTTCCTGCTTCTTCAATCATCTTCCTAGACCGTAGAGGTATTTTCTTATTTAATCTAGACTCATCAACTGTATCCATGGGTTCAATGAAATTATTGTCTTCTATGATTTCTTGAGTCTCCCTCTAAAACTTGGGAGAGGAATCCTTTTGAGGATCTTCGTCATTTAATTCATTTTCATCCTTGGATATTTTAAATATAATATATTCTTCAAATATCACATCTCTGCTTAGTTCAATGTGTCTTTGTCCTAGAATGTAAATTTTGTAGGCTTTAGAAGTTTCACTATACCCAACTAGAATTCCCTTCTTCCCAAAAGTCTCTAATTTATATCTTTCTATTTAGGAGTGTGAATGTACACTAGACAGCCAAATATTCCTAGGTGACTTATATTAGGTTTAATTCTAGTGAATACTTCTTCAGGGGTTTTGGTTTCTACATGAGAGTGTAGGCATTTATTCTAGATGTATATGGCAGTACTAGAAGCTTCAGCCCAAATATAAGTTTCTAGGTTTTGATAATGCATCATGGTTGTTGTAGCTTCAACAATAGTTATGTTATTTCTTTCTGCAACTCCATTTTGGTGAGTGTTGTATGTAATAGTGAACTCACTCTTAATCCTGACTTTTTTACAAAAGTTTTGAAAGATTTATGAAGTGTATTCCCTTCCATTATTTGTTTTTAGTGTTTTAATCCTCTTCCCTGATATATTTTCTACTAGAGCCTTAAATTCTTTGAGCCTCATAAGAATTTCTTCACACTCTTTACATTTTAGAAAGTATATCCATGTCTTCTTAGAGTATTCATCTACAAAGATAATATAATACAAAAATCCTCCTATGGAGGGAAAAGACATAGGTCCACATAAATTAGAATGAACAAGTCCTAGTACAATTTTAGATTTACTTTCACCATCGTGAAAAGTGTTTTTGGTGTTCTTCCCTAATGCACAACCTTTGCATGTCCCTTCATGTTCAGGTTTGATTTTAGGTAGTCATGTTACCATCTTCTCTAAAGAGGCTAAGCCATGAAAATGAAAATCTCATCATCTCTTGTGCCAAAATTTTACTTGTATTGGTTGACTCATTGATTAAGGCTTGAGATGGAGAAGTACATAGCTTATAGAGGCATTCATGCCTTATTCCAATGATATGATAATTCTTGATGTTTGAGTTCTTGGTCCAAGTTAGTACTTTCCCTTCCATGAAAGTAATTATGTACCCTTTGTCTTCGACTGCTGAAATAGAGACTAGATTTCCTTTTATCCCAGAAATAAATAGTACACCTGTGAGTTGGAGTGAGATGTCTATTTTGAGGTTGATGGTGCAGGTCCCAATTCCCTTTACTGGATAATTTGTATCATCTCCAATAGTTACTTCTTCATCAGAATTTTCCTCTATGGAATCTAGATGTTCTCTTAAGCCTATTATGTGTCGGGAAGCCCCACTGTCTATCACCTAGGTGTTTAGGTTGTTTAAACTTGACTAGATAGGGCGAGGTAAAATACAAGTTTCTCTGAATCCATATCCACGCTTGTTTTACCGACTTCAACAAAAGAGGCTTGGAGTTTGCTTCTATCAGGACACTTCACTGCAAGATAACCATATTTTTCACATTTATAGCTTTGTACTTTAGATAGGTCCCTCCTTTTCTTGGATGACTGATCCCCACATGTATCCTTCCCTTTTTCCTTTTGAAGTTAGCCTTCTTCCCTCTTTTTTGATATTGAGTGGTGAGAATCTGAATGACTTCTTTTGTGGAATTCATACTGATCCCTCTAATCATTAATCTAGACTCTTCTTGAATGCAGTTTGTTTTCAATTGGTCAAATTTAGGAAGTTTGGAGAGAGCACTTACTCCTTGAATAAATGATTCCCGTGAGACAGGAAGTCCATTTAGAATTATATTACTATCAAAAGTATGACCAATTGTGGAGATTTGATTTCTCAATTCCATTATCCTCATTAAGTATGAGGTGATAGTCTCTCCCTGATTAATCTTCATGTGGTGAAGTTGATTTTTAAGACCAAGAACCCTACTAGTGTTTTTTATCTCAAACATGTCTTCTAAGGCTTTGAACATAGCATATGTTGAGTCTAATTTGATGATAATAGGTACTATGTGATCTTTCACTCTATCTACCACTAATTTCATCACTTTGGTGTTGTTCTTTTCCCATTGAATCTTTTCATCTTTCCCACTAGGTTTGGGGTCTACATTTTCCACCATAGTGTTTAAATCATGTTATTTTAATGTAAGCATCATCTGGAATTTCCATGCTACAATATTTGAGGCACACTCAAGTCTGTCTTCAAGTCTAACTCCATTCACCATTTTGTCAAATATAATATTTTCCAAAAATATGGTAGTTAGATTGCTTTACTGAAAATCCGATCTGACCTTTTTTTCCTATACCTGCTCTGATACCATGTTAAGTTTGATCAGATTTGTATGTGATAAAATTTTATTTATATGTTCAAAGTTCTATCTCACAACTCTTATTATACATATATCAATTTTTTGTTGATAACTATATCATAATTAGTTTCAATGAATTAATGTCTTCTATATATAAATATAGAACAACATATATCTATCAATGTGAGATAGTAACTACATATATTTTATTGCAATGGTCGAAGATGTCTTTCACTAATAAATTTTTGTGTTCAGCATTTGAATCAACATCAATCACATTATATATAAAACGGAGAGGTGTGCCTATGAAGAGTCAATGCCTCCATGTGAACAATCTTCACATGGAGTCATGCCTCTTCGTAGACATGCTCCACTAACAAATCATTTGTTGTTTGATTTGATCTAACATAGCCTTAAGTTATTTTATAGTCGATGATTATTATAAACAGTACATAATCGATATTAGTATCGATGAGAAACATCAGTTTCCATCAATACTTAATATCGACTATAATCGATTCATTATATCGAATTAATCTAATCGATTCAGCATATGATAAGTATATGATTGATTCTCCTAATTGATTCAACATATATAATTGATTCTCATAATCGATTTTCATAATCAACAAGATTAATAATTAAATATATATTTATCTTAGTTATGTATATATGTGTATACTTATATAATAATAAGGAAGCAATTACTTTATTAAATATATATATATATATCTATACATATATATATACATAATAATAACTCATTAATTATTAATCATATTGATGATGATCAGTATTATAGAGATTAATTATGCATTTGATTTCTTTGATGGGATTAATCTGAATGAAGCTACTAAATACGAACATATTTGGACCAAATACGAAGTAATTTCTGAAAATGAAACAATGTTAACCAAATAGGAAACAATTATTCTGGAAACAAAACATTTGATATCAAATACGAACTTTTAAGCCAGAAATGAAACAACTATTGCCAAATATGAAACTGTTGCTTAAACTAACTTTCCAAAAAATGAACAAATAGTCATCGAAAATGAACTGTTATGACCGGAAATGAACTTCTGGGAACCAAAAATGAACAGTTATACCAGAAATGAACTTTTTTTGTAGAGTCTCCGACCTGCAAGCACAAAATGTCGTAAAATAATGAAATTTGAGGCCTAGGGCCCCACGATGGGTGCCAAAGATGTGTGTGTAAATAGTGTACATGTATCTGCAACACAACACTTCAATAGATCATTAACCCAATTGGTTAGTACATAGAAATCAATCAAAATCAAGCATAAACCTAATTGAAAGCGGCATATTGCTCCCTAGACATGAGGATTTTGATCTAATTATTAATGCTATTATAATTTAGCATGTTAGATCAGTGAATTGACTCTCATGAAATGAAAGATTCAAGGAAATGCATCTACATGAATGCAAATTTGATGATTTTAATGAAGATGAATGAAACAATTAATCTAAATTGATGAATTAAGCTAAGATGCAAGCTAGAATGAATTCAATTGTATTGCTACATGTTCTAATCAGATATGAATTAACATGAATTTGATACTAAAATGCTACAAATATGCTAAAATAAACTCTCACAATGCAAATTGACTAAAATTTAAACTAGCATGACCTACTTGCAAATGATCTAGATATGAAAATGCCTTGATGTGAGCTGATTTTATAGATTTTCCATTGGAGGGAAATTGGTTCAATTTGAATTGTGTGGTCAATATTTTTGCAATTTGAATTGAGTGGTTGAGATTCAAAATCGAGTGAGCAATCCATGTCCTTTAACCCCTTTGGTTGATGTGATGACTTAATGACATGTTGATAGGATATTTAAGATTTAATTAAATCAATACAATTAATTTCCTTATCTATGGAGATTTTTTACTTTGAATTTAATTAAATGACTAAGGTAATTAATTGCTTAGGATCTTCAATTAATGAATTATGTAATTAAATTGAAGGGATTTAATCACACAATTATGTC
The DNA here is from genome assembly GCA_018584345.1 of Thuja plicata. Taxonomy (NCBI): domain Eukaryota; kingdom Viridiplantae; phylum Streptophyta; class Pinopsida; order Cupressales; family Cupressaceae; genus Thuja; species Thuja plicata. The sequence continues at coordinate 1,438,810 of MU225929.1, forward strand.
TTTGATCCTTGATTTAGTTTTGATCACTTTGATAACATTGATATAATTTTGCTCACTTGATTATGCCTTGACCAATTTTAGGTGATTACACTTTCATTTCTCCAACATAGTATCAAAGCAATACAACAACAAACCCCTTGTCATTTTTGGGGATATTTTTACTAAATACTTTTACAAGGTACCCCTAGAACAAAATGGATCTCAATTCTATATTTAGAAGGTATATGAACCTGCGAATTCAGTATATAAGGCACAATAAGGTTTGGAACCGAAAAAAAAACTGAACTTCTTTGGAATTTGTCTAGGCTACCACTACACTAATCCATATAACCATATGGATTTGTATAGACACCATTAAAATATTCTTGATCACCCTAAAATTTGATAGAAAACACTTCTTTAAAAAATTATCATTTGTCACCACCATTTGCTCATTACAATTTTTTTAATGATGTTTTTCGGGACTGCAATGATACCTACCCCTAATCATGATAGGGGTGGTGGGCCCCCTAGCCTACCCCTACCCACGAGGTAGGTCATAGCAAGGTGGTGGTCCCACACCCCACCCCTACATAGAGGTAGCATACCAACCAAAAAAATTTAAAAAAAATAGAAGAAAATCTTCAAATTCCTTGTATTCCACCATATATCATATGTCAATTAAAAGTTTTTTCTACGAAGCCCATTTTTTACATTTTTTAGTTGCTCAACTACATTTAACAACTCTTCCAAGTTTGGTGGCATCTCTACATTTAGCAAAGTTAAATTTGGAAAGGTATTAGTTTTCATTGACAAAAGATCATTTTTACATCCTCCAAATTTGGGACCAAGTTCGTGATGTCATTTAACAAACTTCAAATTTTTTGCACTCCTTCACATTTGACAATTTATTATTATTTTTTAAACATCTTTAAAGGATTCATTTTTTCTAATATGGGATTAAAATTTTAGCATATTTATAAAATAGGAAATTTTATTTTCTTCCCAATAGTGAAAGAGACTTTCAATTCAAACTTCTTTTTTCATATTTTATTTTTTTCAATAATATTACTATCAATTTCTCATTTTGAGAACTCAACGAGCTATAATATTTGCATGTGAGCTCCTTTCTGGATGCAAATTATATTAAATGCGCACATATTTTTTATGCCCTTTGCAATTGGTTCCTTCTATTTTCTATCATCTTTTAGAGAGAACATACTTTCAGCATGTATTCATTTTTATATATTGTAGTTATTTATTAAATACACTTCTAGATTTGTAAATACACAGCTGAAATGGTACATATTGTACTTGTATTTGGGGGATCTTATACATGATATTATACCATAATTTTTCTCATACTACTTTATAAATCGTTATTTTCTAACTTTAATTTTCCTTCATTTTGCTCTACATTATGACACAATTTTAGTGAGCAATTCATGTTGCTCCCTCTTCAACATGATGGGGTATTGTAATCTTGGTGTTCATACGTTTTTTCATTTTGGCACAATTTTAGTGAGCAAGTCATGTTGCTCCCTCTTCAACATGATGGGGTATTATAATCTTGGTGTTCATACGTGTTTTCATTTTGAGTGAGCTATCTATCTATTTTTGTTCCTATATACCAAGCAAATGCAACACCCCATCACCCATGAATTTTGATGAGATAGAACATATGTCATACGAATAAAAACAATATCAATAACTCATGTTTATGGATGCCACCTTCCATCTTCAATTGATCAATATTCTTGAGAATACTGACACCTATATTTTTGACACAATATATTTATGTGCTTTTATTGTATGTTCATTAATTTAGTGTCATTGGGATCAATGAACAAATTGATGTGTCATCAATATATTCAACTATTAGTGTTACTTTGATTAACCATTTGATCAATTTTCAAAAATTGTATAAGTTTGAATAAGCTATACTACAATTCCTAAAGCTTTTGATTCAATACGGCCCCAAAGCTTTTGTTTCTAATTTAGTAATACCTTCAAAAGAAATTCTTCAATTTCTAAAGTGCAACTATTTTTAGACAATTGTTCGCTACATCTTCCTACTTCAATGGTGTTCTTCATATCCATCATCATACTCGTGTGGTGTTCTCCATATCCAGTGTCATACTCTTGTGGTGTTTTGTAATGTCCCCTTTTGGGCACATTATCTCGTGCCTTGTAGTTAGCCTTTTCATCATGGTTTGGTGGGCTAACTGAGGTTTGGCAGAGGATCAAAGGGTGTTTGGCCTAGGCATTTTAAGTTTCAGGCCAACCGGATCAGTTTCCACAGGGTTTCCAGGGTGCTTACTATTTATAGTAAGTAGGAATAACTCAATGTTCCTAGCATTTTAGTAGTGGACTCGGAGCGTCTCACCGAGAGCTTTCCGACAAGCTATCACATGTCTCCATCTGAGTTCGTTTGGTCCTCTATTTTAATGCCAGAAGATTCCTCACTTTATTTTATTATGTCACTTTATAACCAACGGTTATATTCATTTAAAAAGTGACTTTAAGTGAGAATATGAAAAGATAGAGAGGGGAAACTGAAGAGTCACAGCCTTTGCTTTAAAAGAAGGATTGACAACTCATTTGAGATATGCTTAGTTTTTGATATTATATTTTTATCTCTTGGAGATATCAGGAAGCTTCAGCTTTCAAATTCAGCCTTCAGGATGGAAACCCTTTTGGCTCAGAGGTGGATTGGACGTAGCCCCAGTTCGTCTGCTCTGCGGATTCACAGTAGAGTTTGACATTGTATTCACAGGTTCTTTTCTATTAATTGTTATTATGTTGCATGTTGAGTTAAGATTTGGATTGTGATAAATCCCATTGTTATTTTGTAACGCAACGATGTTGTTGAGGGTTTTAATGGAATATGAAATGCTGGTTAATTACTGTTGAATTCCATAGTTTATTGCATGAATGTATTTGTTTAAATCTGCTCGAGAAATATTTGTGAAATTGAGGGAAATGGTCGGTTAGGGTCATTACAGTGGTATCAGAGCCACAAATCTTGCCAGTCTGTGAGGTTTTCTTCAGAAACAAATCTACAGAAGGATTTTTTTTTTAGTGCAGAAATCAGTGTTAGTTGATAATCGTTCTTAGATTCATATTTAGCAAGCTTATTTCATTGTTGAAATGAGCATAGCAGTCCAGAAAAGGGTTCAATATTGTTTTACATTTCTTATCGGAATATTAAAGGATTCATATTATATTCACAATACTCGATTCTGAGTATTAAGTGACAAAGCAATTGCAAAACCCCGTACTCTTATTACCGTGGGAAAAGATTAATATCTTCTCAGAATTGCTATGGAGAAATTAACCCAGCGTTGGTTATTATTCGCCTATGATATTTGAGTGGGCCCAATTTTCTCTTCGAAGGTTATTTCATGCTACCGATATGGTTTGGAGCGGAGCAAATACTTATTGCGGTTGTGGACCTCTGGAAGGAGCTCGGAAGTAATAAAAATTAAAATTTTGGCCAAACTGTAGTCCGTGAACCATATTAAAAATTAAAATATGCAGCTGCCATAAATTTTTAGAAAGCGGATGGCTTTATTGAGACATGGATCAACTATTTTACATGTTGGAGATATAAATCAGGCGTGGGCCCCATCTTTAGTCAGCCCATATAATTTTCTCTTATAATATTTACGAGAAAGACTGAATATTTGACTGTCGATAAAAACTATTTGCGGGAGATTATATTTGGTATTGAAGCAAATGATAATTTGTGCCTTTAATTATCGGGAGCATATTGTAATGTTTGTGTCATGAATATTAGTGGGTTGCATGTCTGATTTATTAAGGTTGGAAGAAATATTTCATCCCAAGACATATTGAAGTGTTTCTATAGGTTCAATATTTGTCGTGGAATATATATTTCACCGTGACTGATCTGAGAATGAAACTCCATAATTCTGTCGTGAATGGTATTAACCCTGAGCTATTCGCACCTGAATATTGTTTCTGGAGCTTAGTGTGAGTGCTGGGTATGAAAGTGGAATATATTTCACCCTGAGTTAGCCATGTTTGAAGAAGTCGTTCCTTGAGTTATGTTCGAACTCCATGTATTTATCTGAAGCCACTGAAAGATAAAGGTGGAGGCTTCAATCGGGGATCTGTGGTTGTATATTTGGAGCCATAAAGGCATGTAAATTGATGGCACTTCTGCAAAAAGGGAGTTTCATATCCTGTAGCTACAGTTCAAGTGATTTTGAGCATTGAAGACAATATAAAGGTTACTGCAGCATTGAATCTTTTGGGCTAAGACCTCCACGTAACATCATTTCCAGGTGCACGATTTATTGAATCCCTTATTTGATGGATGATGTTTGAAACATAATGTAAGGGGACTGAATTTTGAGATTCGATTTTATGACTGGAACTGTGAAATTCATATAGCTATTATTCAATCTCAATAAAACATAAGTTCCACGAACCTCTACCTATACTACTCATTCTTGTGGGAATAGACTGTATGAATGAATACACCCAATATTCATGAATTGAATTTACATATTTATTCTTGCATCTATTATCTTAAATTGAGAAAAGTATACAACAGCAAGACACGTTCTCTTTGTTGAAACCAGTCAAGTGTCCACTTTCAGCAGTTAAACAAATTTGGCAGTCAGATTTTTGGATATAGTCAGGTGAAAGAGGTTTTTTTTTAATTGGGGCAGAATAGGGATAGCATCTTGCAATAAAATTTTTGGGGTCTGAACGGGTAAGGATATTAATTCTTCCTACACGTCAACTGTTGAAGAACAAAGATGCATGGTTTGGAAAAGATCTGGAAGGGTCTTGCTAAGGTACAACAATAGTTAGCCCAGGTTTCACAACCTGATGAAAGGACAGAAATACTCAGCATGTATGATGAGTATAACACACTTCCTCCATGGGTTCAAAGAGATTTAACCTTCTCTAGTTTCATGGATTTTCATCCAAAGCTACAACACAAGACTCTAATGGCAAGGAAGTAGTATCAGGATTTGGCTCGAGATCTACTTGCACAAGACAGGTGTAGAAATTTATATGAAGAGTTTTCAGCTATCATTACTCAACTTATAAGTGAACAAGAAACTAAGGCAGTTCCTGAAGAAAAGCCTTATGAGGTTGACATCAAAATAGGAAGTTGTAACTCAAATATTGAATCAATGCATAAAGGAGAGGGTAAAGAAAAGGCAGCAGAGGTTACAGGATGGTTCACTAGAGAAGAGCAAGCAACTTCTATTGTTTCTCAACCTTCGCTTGATCAAAGAGAAGATGGAAAAGATATGGTTAAAGATCATGACCACCAGTTGGATATCTTTAACAATTCATGTAATGAGGAGTCATGTCACTTCTTTAGCAGCACCTCACTTATGTATAATGTTGAATTGAATGACCTATTAGATAATGCCTCCCAAAATGACAATAATGAGGAGCATACATTAATGATTCGGCTGAAAGTCAATAATGATGTGATTACTGCAGCTCTTGTTCACCTTGATAGCACTCACCAAATCATTGAGGATCTTTACAGGAAAGTTCAGAGAGAGACGGGACAAGGGGGTATAAGGATTGGATCTTATGTTGCAGATTTACAGGAGGTCAAAACAATATTTGAGGTTTGAAAATCAGAATATTTATGCTTGTTGTTAGATTGCGACTACCTATTACAGGTTGCAGAAATTTATGCTAAGAAGTTGAGAAAAAAGGATGATGAGGCTAATAAGCTCAACATGGAGCTTAATGTTGCTCAGGAAACCTTGGAGTACACACATATTGCTCTTAAGGAAGCAAGAAATCAGATTGTTGCCACTAGTTAGTACAGGGAACAGGACGGCAGGAAAAGGTCTGAATTCTTTCAGGAACTCGATAACATACAGCAGACCTATGACTTGGATAGTTGTCCCAAAAGATCTTTGGATCATCCAGAGTTTCCTTATGAGTTAGATAACTTTCAGGTGATCGACAATTTCTTATTTGAGATGGATGTTGACTGGATATTTGATAATCCTTTCTTTGAGCTAGATGAGGAAGGGATTTTCTATCCCCATGAAGAAGATGAGATCGATTACAGAATTTGGGACCCAGGGTCAGCTATTAGAGGTGAATCTTGGTCACTAGGTCGGATTAGCGGGATGAGTTCAGTTGTTGAGTAGTGCGGGTTTTACACCAGCAGGCCAGGATGGGCAGTTATATCTTGTGGTATGATAGGTGATATGTCGCTCCTTGCACTACCTCGCGTGGATGGTGAGATGTCTCGTGTTAGCGAGCATCCTATGGATCATTCCTCCTTCCACATAGTCTCGACTCCTCTACACTATCATACTGATTCATCCAGTACCTATGGTATTAAGAGACAGTTATGGAATCCTTATACTGATTCAGGAATTCCAGTAGAGTTGGTTAGTGCATCGCATGTTGGCCACATTATATGGGATGCATTTGGTTTTCCATTCAGTCCACCTACGGAGAACTTTCTTTCCCTATTATTGCAGAGGTGTGGGGTGAGTGATGGTTTGGTATGTTTCCTCGCTTGTAGAGGGAAGCCTCGTCCGACAGTCTGCGTATCTTTCCTCTTCAGTACAGTTTCTAGTTCGGGTGACAGATCAGAGGGGCAATGTTATGGCAGTTGGACATTTTTTGTGATTCACTCAGTAGGGGTATCAGGCCTCAGGATTTTTCAGCCAGCTAGGGAGATGGATGGCCCTTTTGCTTATGGGATCTAGGAGGGATGTACTTGCGGTTGGTATTTGTTCAGGGAGTCGATTGGTGTGAGGTTTGGTTTCTCCATGCATCTGACCGTAGAAGTGCTAGTGATCTCAGTTGGCATGAGGTTCTTAGTTGGGTTGAGGACTTTCTCACAGATGATGGCGACACAGGGCAGTTGGGTATGACTGATCCTGCAGTGATTTGGGATCCTGACATTAGATTGGTTGTTGTTTTGTTGTTGTGTGAATGGCTTCACAGGTCAGAGCATAATATTTGTTTCAGTTTCACACGACAGGTTGGTGGAGCAGTTTCCTTGAGGTTGGTTTGGGATCCAGGTATTATTATCGCAGCATGCAGATACTGATTGCTTGAGGGCAAGCAATCTCTGGGAAGGGATGATTTGTAATGTCCCCTTTTGTGCACATTATCTCGTGCCTTATAGTTAGCATTTTCATCATGATCCGGTGGGCTAACCGAGGTTTGGTAGAGGATCAGAGGGGTGTTTGGCCTAGGTGTTTTCAGTTTCAGGACAATTGGATAAGTTTCCACAGGGTTTCTAAGGTGCTTACTATTTATAGTAAGTAGGAAGAACTCAGTGTTCCTGGCATTTCAGTAGTGGACTCAGAGCGTCTCACCGGGAGCTTTCCGGCAAACTATCACATGTCTCCATCTGAGTTTGTTTAGTCCTCCATTTTAATGCTAGAAGATTCCTCACTTTATTTTATTATGTCACTTTATAACCAACAGTTATATTTATTTAAAAAGTGACTTTAAGTGAGAATATGAAAAGACAGAGAGAAGAAACTGAAGAGTCACAGCCTTTGCTTTAAAAGAAAGATTGAAGGCTCATTTGAGATATGCTTAGTTTTTTATTTTATATTTTTATCTCTTGGAGATATCGGGAAGCTTCAGCTTTCGAATTCAGTCTTCAAGACGGAAACCCTTTTGGCTCAGAGGTGGATTGGAAGTAGCTCCAATTTGTCTACGGTGCAGATTCGCAGCAGAGTTCGCCATTGTATTCACAGGTTCTTTTCTGTTAATTGTTATTCTGTTGCATGTTGAGTTCAGATTTGGATTGTGAGAAATCCCATTGTTATTTTATAACGCAACAATGTTGCTGAGGGTTTTAATGGAATATGAAATGCTGGTTAATTACTATTGAATTCCATTGTTTATTGCATAAAAGTATTTGTTTAAATTTGCTTGAGAAATATTTGTGAAATCGAGGGAAATGGCCGGTTAGCGTCATTACATGTTCTTCATATCCAACGTCATTCTCTACTCTTTGCAGAATAGCTTTTGAAGGCTTATTAATCCACCACATGGTTTTCTCTTTCTGAAGGACATTATATATTTTATGTCCAAAATAATAGTCATTGGGGTCATGTCAACTCTCCTTTTTTTCTTCATCTTTTTTTCTACGTTTCTTTGGATGCTTATTGTTCACTCCATTGGTTAGAGATTTATTTGTAATATGTACCTATCATAGCTTTGTACTCGAGCCCCATCCTTACATCATTACATGTTTTACTATTCTCGGGTTGCAAAAAGATGGGAACAAATTATATCAAATAATTAATGTCACTTCACAAATCATTTACATCTTAATTATTTCATCTTACCTTCATCATTTTTCTCGATCTTGGTTTATTTTTAAGGTCTCGTTTAAAGTTTTATCCATCTATATAACATGTTCGTCTTATTATTTTGTAATCATTTATAATCTATATTATTTCTACAATATAACAATTATTTCTACTGCATTTATCAGGGCAGGCATTTGGTCTCGTTTGTTAGATTCCTGCCTTCACGAATTATTTATTCTATCCAACAATTTCATTTTAACTTCTAATGACTTAGCGTGGAGCGAAATCGTCATATACCATCGTTCTCAACATGACTGTTTCTCCCACATAAGCAATTTTTAATGTGACGATATTGCGGATGACATGGTTTACGTTTTCAATAACAAAATGTCAATTTATTCAAGTCGCTTGTGGTTTGCTCAGACGAAATCAAGACGGGTCGTCCAATCTTCAAGTCACATGATGCAGCTGGGAGACTTTTTGACTTCATGGGTACTATCAACTTGGTGAAAATAGTAACAAAGACAAAAGTTAAACAGCTTTCTATAACTAAAAAGGAAGAAAATGGCACGTTGAAGCCAAATTGATGAGTCATTTTAATCAATAGTTGAAGCTATCCATTTATGTTCTATTATTTTATTAACTTGGTAACACTTTTTCATAATTTCCATAATCTAAGTGTACATTTTACAACACTTAATATAATATTTCATACTCTACATGTTTCACATATGAATAAAAACTAATAACTTCAAAGTATTGTACAAAAGTCTTGAAATATTTCCTTGGATAAATATAGTGTTCTTGAAACTGTCATAAGAGTAAGCTAACAATAATAAGACAAGTCGCTAAGAGTAACTATGATGCATAATTTCAAAATCTAAAGAGAGCCTCCCTAAACCCCAGTATATCAAACTAACTATTTTCAACCGGTCTTTTCAATGGATATACAGAAAATGCATTAAATACTTTGTATCTCCTACTAAGGCATCTGGGTGCATTTTAAAAAAATTGACTCTTACCTGCCCAACATATGTTCCATGCGACTATAATTTCCATGCATGTATCATTTAAATCACTCTGAACTAAAGAAACCCTGGTCAAGGTGAAACTCACAGAGGGATGTGTTGGTTGTATTTCCTGTTTTGGTGTTTACCCTGAAAATTTTGAAGTGTTTGTCATTCTTTTGCTCAGAAGGTCAAAATTCATATTGGAAGTTGTTTTCATTCTTCTGCAAGTATTGCTCTAACCCTAAATCTATTTGAAAAGGTCAGAAAACCCTAAAACCTTAGGTCATTTTCATTCGAAATACATTAAGCCCTAATTTTCCCAAGATGGTTCTATTTTTACGTTACCTTTTTCATGACTTAAGTTGAGTATTATGTGCATGTGCTTATTTCTCAGTCGCCAAGTCTCATAAGAAGAACCGAATATTCTTTATGGTTTGGAGACTTGGTGAAAAGCCTTGGTCGAGTAGTCTCTTGATAAAATGGAATATGCCAAAAGAGTTTTGAGATTTAATGCGGACCATTGATTTTAAGTTATGATCTGACGGCAGTCGCATTGTCTCTTGATCAAAGCAGAGTTAGTTATTTTGTTTGGCGGCTTTGAGACTACACAGTCGCGTTGTCTCCTAATGAAACTCATGGTTATGAGTTAAGTTTATAAGTTAAAGTTTCACCATTGTCACCAAGTCTCATGATCAAAAGTGAGTTAAGTGAAAGAACCGGAGATTTAACGATAACCATTGATTAGATGTTTTATCTAACGATAGTCAGGAGGTCTCCTGATTATAACTATGGTTCAGAAATTATCATGCGACAAGGAGATTCAATGGTCGCTAAATCTCTGAATAAACCAGGGGTCAGATGTCAGATTAAATAAAGGTGTTGTCGTCAGGTCTCCAGATGAAAGATGGGTTAAGTTAATGATAAAGAGATTCAGCGACAACCATTAGATGGGGATATGATCTGACAGTAGTCGTGTGGTTGCTTGATAAGATTGAAAAGTAAAAAGGTATTAAGCGATTAAGAGACAAGAGGAAAAGATGAGACACGTGTTCAGTTGTTGCTAAGTCTCATGAAGAATTAGGGTTTGTAATGAAGGTTACGAGACTTAGCGACAACCGTCAGATGCTGAGAAAAGTGAGATCAACGGTGGTCGTGTTGTCTCCAGATGCAAATTTAGAAGATAATTTAAATCACGCGATTAAAAGACTAATGTGTTTAATCGTGTTGTCTCCGGATTAAACATGAGTTAAGTAAATGATCACGTGACATAGAGATTTCACAGTCGCTGAGTCTCCAGATGCAACCCAAGGTAAAGAACAGTTAGCAAAAGTACTTTGTCGCGATATCTCCGTAAGATGAAGGGTTAAGTTAAAACATTAAGGGACATCGCGACAACCATTGATTTAATAGTTGATCCTACGGTAGTCGCTAGGTCTCTTGAGAAAACTACAGTTAAGAAAATCATCATGCGACAAGGAGACCATTCAGTCGCTGGGTCACTAGATGTTAACTGGAGTAAAATAAAGACTTTTCTATAGTGCCATCATACACAGTTTCTAACCAATCACATTTTAAAGATTTGACAGATGGAAAAGGTAGCCGTAATATAAGTTAATGCGGCCAATTAGATTTGATCTTGATTTCATTTTGAATTTTACAAGGTTTTATTTTAAATAACACTCATCAAAAATTGATTGCCTGACAGTTTTAATGTCACGGCTAGAACCAGAAATTGATGTCGCAGTATGTGAAACTAATGCCGAAAATGACTGAATTGTAAGTTCGCCAAGTTTGAAGAGACATATGCATTGAATTCTCAGTTATAAGTATATTTGTTCATTCTCATTTCATTTTACCAGTTTCCAATTTCTCAGAGCGAAGAGTTTATTGAGTTCTGCATTTTCTGAGAAGAGTTGATTTTCCAACAATTGGAGAATTCAAAAGGTGATTTAGTGATTCAGAGTTTTGACAGAGAGTACAGTTTACAGTATTTTCAGTGGCTGAGTTCATAACTGCAGAGGTTTTCATAGTTGGTGGTGAGGGTTTGCAACTAGATTTGTTTCAATATTGGTGATAAAGGTTGAGAACAGAACAGAAAAGAAAGATGAGCAAAACACATAGTATGGCATCCACTAGCGGAAGAAGTGATGATGTCGATGATGAATCAAAGGGAAAGAGGAACTATTGAGAAGAGTTTCACTTTGCTGCCAGGGTCAAGCCAAAATAGAAAGGTAAGTGTCGACACTTTGGTTGATGATATGGCTTATATTAGAGATGCAAAAACACCAGGGTCATCAGGATATTCACTTTTTAATTATTTCTTTAAAAATAGTGATGAGCCCATGCCTATCTCAAACCCTTGGCCCTATGGATTAGCCAGGTTGATAGTTCCTGACGTCTTTGTGGATGTCAATTTCATACTAGAATTAGCCAGTAGATATGATCCCTTGACAAAAACCATTAAGAGGGATGATGGGAAGCCCTTCCTCACCTTGGACCGAAATACTTTTATGAAGGCTTTCAATGTATATTACCCTATGGCTACTGAAATGAATTTGAAGAGTTTAGAGAATAGATACATTAGAGAATCTGGCGTTGTTGCCAAGGAGATTAAGGATCATCATGTTACCAAGAGAATGAAATCCTATATAGTACCCCTTCCAGGAGCAGCCCCATATCTTTATAAAGATATGAATTGTTATATCAAGTACATAGAATATGCACTATGTAGGGTGCTTGGGAAAGATGCAGGAGTAGAGAGGATTACCTCTGATATTTTAATGATAGTACTAGATATGCAGAGCTTCCGTACTACTTCCAACTATGACTATATCTGGTATATCATAGACCAAATGCACCAGGGTTTTATGGATATACAACCCTGTTCAGTTTTGGCTTAGACTATGGAATTATACATCCAGAGAGCAGGAGTTTTGTGCTTTTGAAAATTGGATAATTTATCCAATTCTTAAATGTTTAGGTGTTGATAAGACCAGATTGTCTGTTAAGGTAATTCAAATATTGAGGCCCTGCCAATACCTTGACAAATGGCCAAGAGACCATAATTGGGGGGATTTTTATCATGAAAAGAACTTTACAATGATGAGGGTCTATGGTTGCCCTCACCCTCCACACATTTTGTCATTTCATGTACCACCAAGGATAGCTGCAATGGAGTTCATCAGGCAACTCATTTTGGTTGATGAGGAGCATTTAGCCCCACATAGGAAGGGTACTTTTACCCCTAGGAAGTTTAGGATCTATAATTTTACTATTGGGAAGAAGGCTATAGACCCTGTAAACACCTGGATGAACCATTACAGGATGAATGTTGCCTTGCACAGATTTGTTGATACAGAGGGCTTTATTCTCAGTGCTAGGAAATTATTGACACCATCCCCTTCACAAAGGTACATGAGGAGTGTATGGAGGAGGATTTAATAAGAAACATCTTGGAGGATGAAGAGGTGGACAGGAAAGCAATTAAGTTCAATGAACTTATGGACCTGGAGAGGCAGGTAAAGAGAAAGGGGATGAAGTTTGGGGGTTTCTACCCTAACATGCCTTATCTAAAAAGGCTGGATGCAATGATTGAGAACCATACTCTTTTGTGTAACTAGTTAGAGGAAGTGCTAGTGGTACTAGAAAAGGGCTACAGAGATAATTCAGAATTAGAATATGATGATGATAGTGATCAGGGTTGTCCTTCACCCAATGCCTATCCAGATTATCAAGCAGTTCCATTACGGCAGGCATTAGAATGGAAAGACATCATTGACCTGACAGAGGTCCCTGAAAAGGAAGTGACAAATGAGTCCCCACCAAAGTAACAAAAGATAGAAACAGGGGAGCCTTCTAGGAAGAAGAGGATAGATAAAATTGGAGCCCTAATAACTGGAGATAGACCCTATGATCATTTATTAAGAAAACAGATCAGGGTAGGGAAGAAACTCCTTAAGGATGACAACTTTATTAAGACTAGAGAATTCAAGGATTTCCTTATATGGAACAAACAACAGCAAATTGGAAAACAGTTGCAACTAAAAGGTGGTGATCCTGTCACCCAAGAAGCCTTACAAACATTGCAGGATTATGATCCTGAGTCTGAGGAGATCACACCAGAGCAAGCAAGGCAACTGGTCAAGGCCAATGGAGTGTTATTTGTGGAAGGCTGGGACTTGTCTTCAGCATTGATAATAGACCAGATAAGAAGACAACCTGATGTTAAATTGTCATCAGAAACTCAAGTTGGAGATATGATTAGAGGGTTTGGGTATAACCCTAAATCTGAGGCACTTGCAATGTGGAGCTTGGCTCCTAAAGATCAAAAGCCATCTATTATAAACATTCAAGAGAAGATGGAGGGAAATAAAATCATATGGACATTACTCATTTTGCTCATCTCAATGAGGCAAAGACAGGCCAACTATCAGACAAATTGCAGAAACTCACTAGTGACACTAGTGATATTGTTAAGGATAGGGAGCTAGCATTAATAACAATTAATGAACAGAAGAAGCTCATAGATGAGCTTACTAAACAATTGCTAGATATAACAGATCTTGTCCCTGTTAAGCCAAAAGAGGTGGTGGATGTTGAAATCCAAACAGAGGATACAAGGGAGATGCCTAATGAAACAGACCTAGGGGTTACAGAGCATAACAGTGTGATTTTGGAAGCATTAGCTTCAATTTTGCAGCATAGGGTAGACACAATCAAAGATAAGATTGATGTAGTGTATGGGGCTTATGACAGGTTGCCAGGCCTACAAGCAGAAGTAGCTAACTTTTTGACAATTTTGAATCCTTATTTTGCAACTTGGTCTGGAAGAGCTTCACTTTTTGAGAGATTAGCATCAGTACAACCATTAAGATCAGATCTGCCAGAAATAGTAACCATGGTTGGTACAGAGATAGAGCAGATTGGGGCCACTTTATCCTTTTTCAAAGGAAATGCCAATCAAATTGATGCAAAGTTAAAGATGTTTGGAGTAAGTTATAGTAGCTTTGTACCTCCAATTAGAGCCGAGGATGATTAGATTAAACCATTAAGGTTATGGATATCAGAGTTTGATAGTGTACTCCCCAATAAAGACATTTATGTATCTGATCGGGGAGAGTTAGATATGGAGAGGTTCAACCAACTTTTGGATGAGGCAATAAAGGCAGAAACAGACTGCAATAAATATGTTGCAAATATTAAAAGCATAACATATGCTAGGTGGGAAAGGCAGAAGACTCAACTAGAGAATATTCAAAATTTTGAGTGGCCTAAGGAAGAGGATGTGACAGCATGGGACATTATGACAAAGCCCAAGAAGAAGAAGCCTATCACAGTTGATTTAGATGTTATGGATAAAAAATAAAGGACACATGGCACCTGATCTATGAGCACAGGAAGGTTAGTAATCTTGAAAAGATTAGTGTAAGTTAGCCTGTATTGGCGGTCACTATATCTTGTTACAACTATCAGATACTATCCTGAATACATGTAGATAAAGGTGCCGACATTCACAAAAGGACAAAGTACAAAATCAGATTTCATTCTTCAATTTTGTCCTCCCACCGCTTGGAGCTTTCTTGTCTTTTGTCTTTTCCTATGTTTTTAGAGTTAGGTTTCTTAAACCATCCGAAGCTTGTTGCATCCTTATCTTAAGGGTTCCAAGATGGTTTGAACCTATAAATAGATCTTATTGTAACATTTAAAGAGGTGATGAAATATAATTATAAGCCAAACTACAGAATTTTGTCTAAGTTTTTGAGCTTTTGCAGGAATATAAATGAAATACAGTGCAACTACTCTTCTATATTGTTGTTGTCTCTTTACTTATTGTGTATGCTCTTTTATGTTTAATCTGTAAGACATTTTAAACATATTGGTTACAAGATAGTTATCTAATTACTTACGAGTTTCTTTCAAGGGGAGAACTAAGTTTTGTGAGTAGTTTCAAAGAGTATATCAATATTTAAGGATTTGATACAGCAGTGTTAGAGTGACAGGGTGATTTGTAAGGCATCTTACTCGAGTTGCATATAGGTTGCAAAGCAATCTATAGTATCTTTATTTACTTTTTCTGTGGATTTGCATCTTTGACTCTATGCCCAAGGATAGGCACTGGTCTAGAATCTGTCAAGTGGTTTATTATCATCCAAGCAATTTAAAATACATAAATCTTTCACATTTACATTCAAAACATATAAGTCTAAGCAATTGTATACAATTCATTCTACTAATCCCTTTAAGAGAGGATTAAAATAGGTTGCCCCTCCTAAATTCTGAGAACTATAAAAGGAAGAAGGATGAATGTCTTTAAAACACTACTATTTGCTTTATCATTTCAAGAGTTTTTATGGTTAAACTATGTTAAGTTGTTTTTAGTTTTATGTAGAGTAATTTACAAGGTAATACAGTAAAAAAGCAGCAAATTAGTATCCACATTGACTAATATTATAAGACAACAATCTTATATAGGTAATACATGCCTAGGTGTTGTGGAACCTAAAAAGGAGGTGATAATAGTTTCCTCCGACATTATCATAAATCCTCATCAATTAGAGTTTTCTCTTGCTTGAGTCATTATTTTGAGATATTGGGAGTCAGAGTTAATCAAATATTCAAGCATCAGTTGTAGGTTCAACAAGAAAAAACTCTAACAGGATGATCATTGGGTTTCAAAATAAACCTTTCAAGTAATCTATGTAAGATCTATAACACTACAATATTCTGAAAATTAAACACAATGAACCCAGAGCTCAAGCTAGCACTTTAACATCAACATGGCTCTGGTTAGAATTGAACGATTCAGAAACTCTCAATTTACCCATTGAGAGTATATGTATCTCTCCATAGCCATTAAACATAAGTGTACAGGCACTACACTACTAAAGAATGAGCAAATCTTTGCTAAAAAGATTCTAAACCCATGATTCGATTTACCTTATATTATTAAAAGATTAATGTACTTAAGTTTCAACTTGTCAATGCATCTACAACTTATGTAGAATATTTCCATTCCTTTAAAGCAGTGCTTATCTATGTTGCTACATGTACAATATTTAAAAAGTAAATATAATATGGTGAATTTGCGGTGGCAATCGTGCCCCTTCTAGCTTTAATAAGATTAAAAACATTTTTTTCTTTTAAAAACCACCTTTTTTCACGCACCAAATGACGCATGTTGCAGAATCCTCAGAATCAAAGGAAATAGTTCTGGAGGTAATCTTTGTTTCAATTGTCATGACCCAGCATGTTGTGATATTTCACCCAATTTTAAAAACTATCCCACACCCTGGCATTTGAACTTTACCATTACTTTTAATGATTTTCCTACTCGGCTCATGGCATTTCACAATGTGATGGAAATGCAAGAAGACATAACGATGGTACCACAAATTTCAACAAAGGTCCACATGTCCTGATCAAGAGAAGCCTGTTGTAAAACATACTGACAGTTATAGAGAGTTATTGATATAATATTAACTTTCTACAGTTTTATTATAGTAGTGTTATGCCCAGAATCCGCTTCACCTGAAATTGGCTCAAATAGCTGAAAAGAGGTCTTATGTGATTTGATTCAAAATGAGTAGATAGCCGGTCCACACGGAAATGCTCGTGACTATTTACAGGGGCATTGTCTAAAATAACTCCATATTGGTTTAAAATGTTCTCATTGTACCATATTTAAGCTACCAATTAAATAAGTACAACCGTGCTACATTTCAACCATTGGTTGAATTGTTCCATCACATTTAAGTGAAAATAGCCAGCTGAATCCAAACTCTCAAAAAATAATCATTAAAAACTCATAAAAGACAACTATAAACATCAAGACCATTAAAGCTAACATCTTGGAGAAAAAAATAACTCTTCTTGATTATATGGATTCCATTTGCTTTCTTCTATTAAATGAATGCTTCTCATATCAGAGAAAGTGCATGCTTGATCAGGAATCTGATTGTGTAGCTTTCAGAAGGAACTTACTTTTACATCCATTTGTATAGAAAATATGGAATTGATTAAAATGTAACCAAGAATAATAAATAAAACTACAAAACTCTCCCCAAATCCAGAGTCAATTGTCACGTTCTTCTAATCACATTCAAAACATTTGGATTTAGCTCGTAAGGTTGTCCTGCTGGTAATCAGGATTTTCTTTCAAAATCACAAAACCCTCTAACACTGAAGAAAGAGGAATATACCTGCAAATGAAAAAAAATATTAGTTATTAATGCAGCAATTGTAGTACATGATCTATTTCGCATTTGTACAAGCCTAGCACATGCAACTAAAAGAAAGAACATCTCACTTTTCTGTTGCCAGTTCTGCTCTATCACCGGCTGCAAGTAGAACAGGTGTTGTATGTGTTTGGAACCCAGTTATAGTCTTTGGGCGGCCAGCCTGACCAACAACATCTACAGCTTGCCCTACTCGAACAGGAACTGACAAAGGCTTCAAATTCTCATCCACCGTCATCAGCATCCTTGGCTGTGCATTTATTGGTAAGAAGAATTAGGCCAGTTTTTAAAAGGGCGTCATTTACAAGAAAAAAAATGCATCCAATACATGATACATACCTGCATAGCCAATACAAGGAAATAAAGAACATAATGATATTTTCCCAAGATAATCGACTTCATGTCCAAACATGCATGAAGCAATGTTATAATACCAGCTACTGCAGAGCTGCAAAACAATTTTGGGTTTTGATTAGCAAGACAAGCCAAATAACTAGAAAATGAGTGCAAAGAACCTGCTTTGGCCAAATATATAGTTAACAAGCTAATAGAATCCATCATATGCAAATCAATAGAAAACAAGTGTAAAGAGTGATGTGAATTTAATACAAGCAGATGCCTTCAGAAGTTTGTAATTTTAAAAGGTCGCTTCACGAATGCAAAATGTAGATACTTACTGTGACAACAAAAAGCGGTCTGAATGATATGGACTCAGTGTTAGCAATCCTTTTCCTAAATGAACCAAACCTTGAGCAATGCGGACCTACAATACATCTATTTATGTCAGATGCCTGAATTAAGATTTGTTAGACATTGTTAAACCTAGAAAATAAAATTGCAGCTGCAACATTAAAAATTGGCAACATAGCATACACAGAATAGAAGACTAGGATCTTTGTAATAATAGCTCGATAGATTTCGTAGCATGCCGGCTATTCGGGCATTATTTGTTCCAGCGCCAATTAATCCTAGAGACATTGTTGCTGCCTACAAATGCACATCATTATTTAGATTGTCAAATCTTAAGCAACTTCATAAGAAAAACTTTTCTTGTGGACATCGGAAAGGATATAAAGAAATATTAGAACAAATCCAAAACAAATACCACTTACCATAGCAACTTCTGAATCAGTATCATGACTAAGCCTACTCAAAGTGTCCATCACATTGACCTGATATAGATGTTTACGTGTAAGATTTCAACAATAAAAACTTTTACTGCATGAATAATCAAGCAAATGAGGAGCCGATAGTTACGGTATTTTAGCAAACGAAAAGGAGAGAACAAATGAACATTACTTTTGGATTTGATATTGACAATAGGCCTAGAGCCAATGGGACTGCTCTTCTAATATTCTGCTCCCCGTACTGCAGGAGATGCTCCAAAGAACGAATGGCCATTTCAAGGCCTAGTTCTTCAGCCATTGCAACTAATGCAATTCCAATTACAGCTGGAGCCTGATGACTTTCACCCTTCTCGAGGTGTTCCGCACAGAGTCCTAGAAGACTTTGTACCTGATGGGAAAAAAATGGTTTTTATAAGATAATTAAAATTAAACCTAAATGCGGAAAATATGGCTATACTTCATACAGTATTTAATCTTGCCAAGTTCAAGCTGATCGACAAACACCTTAAGAACATTGCCGGTGCCAGCATATGCACAAGACTCCAATGTGACTTGACAATATTTTGATATCTTCTCATTGAATGTCTTTGCCACTTCCAAAGTTGCATCAACATTTTCCTGTTTATTTTAACAATGGAAGATTAAATTTTATAAAGCAGAAAAGTAAACATGTAAAACACTGCCTATCTAATGCCGAAGAGGTTCTGAACCTCCAACAAAAAAAAATATTTAACTTAAAAGCTACCCAAATCAAGCCTAATGTAGCTACAACAACACTAGATTCATGGAAAAAAAAAATTAAAAAACTCGTTATCGCCATATTATAGCAACGAATCTCTTACATTGTCTCTCAAAATAAATGGGCATTAAGCATGAAAAATTTATCATAAACATAATCTCAGATCTCAAGTAGTCCTTCAACCATGTGAAAATTGTTACAAACTAGAAAGTTCAATTGTACTAAGAAAACAGATTTACAAATCAATCTTGGCTAGACTTTGATTTATAAAAACATTTTTCTATTTTTCTATTTGTATCGCATTATAGATTGTGACTATTACATATTAACCGTACCTATACCCAGATCAGATCCTAATGGGTGAGATGATGAAAGAGTTGAAGCTAGAAAAGCTTTAACAGGCTAAAAAATTAAACAAATCTAGAATTTAGGCCTCGGTATATTGTCTTCAGAGTCTGTGAATAAATCTCCCATTCCTGTTGAGATAACATACTGGAATTATTAAAAACTCCCTGTGCTTAGATGCCCTCAAAAGCACGTGGATATTAGTATCTCAACTTACATAAAAAGGTTTGGCTATAGACACATATCAGATTGTTCTGAATTTTCCTGATTCAACCAGAATTCTTGAGACAGAAAAAAGTCCACCAGGTATACACTACGGTTGTGCTGCAAAACTTAAGATGCTCCGTTTTCGAAAAGATTGTTGTATAGCTATTCCATATATGCCTGTCATTTAAATATGTATTTGGACGCAACTGTGATTAGGATGTTAGTCATACCATATAACAAGATTGGACCCTGTTGAGATGAAAAAAAAAATTACAGCCGG
Organism: Thuja plicata; assembly: GCA_018584345.1. NCBI lineage: Eukaryota > Viridiplantae > Streptophyta > Pinopsida > Cupressales > Cupressaceae > Thuja > Thuja plicata. Next base: position 1,459,034 of record MU225929.1, read on the forward strand.
AAAAGCTTTAACCAGTCACCTGGAGACAGGAAAACTTGGAAACTTTGGAGACTGGTACCTGTACTGGTACGGCTAATTTTCAAAATAGGAGACTTGGGGACGCCATTTTTTTTTAATATAATTTAATAATTTCCAAAAAAATATAATAACAGAGAACTTTAAAAACAAGAACAATGTTAAAGTTTAAGATTGAACTTTGAACATTAACTAAGAATTTATAGGGTATATTCCTCTAAATATCCTATAAATTCTGTATCCTATGACAATGCTGTGTGAACCTCCACATTTTGCTTACATTTCTGCTAGTGCATGTTAATGTTCGGGTGAAAATAAGTGGTATGGACCTTCTCCTTCCAAAGCAAACTTGTCTTTCAGTGTCAAGGAGATCCGTCTTTCAAGTGTACATTATGAGAAGGTTTTAATTATTGCTACTCTATTAGGGTTGGGTACTTAGAGAACTGTCGATCCTGGGTGCTGCCTCTGGGATTCTGTTTTATGAACAAGGCAAAAAGGCTCTTGCGTGCTGAAATATGTTTAGATCTAAAGAAAGCCTTCTCTAAAGCTAGACATCATGAATTGGTCATCTTTTAGAGAAGTATTTTGTAGCAGGGTGCAGAAGCCAACGAATGGTAGTTGGCAGTGGGAATTGTGGTCAACCTTGAAGGCATTTATTCAACCCCAATGGCTCATAAGCACAGGGTGCCTCTTCCGTCCATTGTCTAAAGGTGGCCTCCAATGAATGTTCTCATTCTTCTCCAGCGAGCAAGATCATAAAGATCAGTTGACAGGGGGTAAAGTGGATTAATCAATCAATGCTTTGGCTGGAATGAAGTGTCAATCTAGATGTTGAGAAATTGGGGATTTTACCAATCCGAAATCCATGCCTTTGTTTCTAATTCACAGAGGGTAAGAGGCCCTCCTCTGAAGAGATGATATTAGAATATTGTATTGTTTCTTTAATGGTCATCTTAGTTAATCTTTAGTTTATTAGGTAGTTTCTATTTTCGTCGTTAGTTCACAATTGTTTCTTTTAAAAACATCGCCTTTGTAAATCTATATAAGGAGCTTTAATCTCCTCTGTTTAATACAACATTGACTTACCATAACATAGTATCAGAGAGGGTCGATGGGATTTCATATAATTTGGCAAATTTTTCTTGATAAATTTGACTCTTGATCTGGAATTTTTTTCCAAAAATTTGTTTTTTTATTTTTTAAAATAAAAATCATTAGAGGTATTTTATGAAAATTGTGGTTTGTCTTGAAAGATTTTTGCTGAAAATTGCGAGCTTGGTCGAGCATTTTGATCACACGATTTCCTAGTTTGAGCAAAAGTCTCTAATTTTCGAGTGTTGCATGTACTTGCATGTTTGTTGCATGTTGCTTGCATATGTTGTTTACCACGCAAAGTCGCAAAAAGGTTTCTCTTCTGGGTTTTCATAATTTTTTCCCTTAAAAGATTTTCTGAAGGGTTTTCAAAAAAAAATTCCCTTTAAAAATTTTATGGTGGGTTTTAATAATTGTCCCTTCAAAAAAAATTAATTTGGGCTTATAATTTTTTTCTCAAAAATTAAGGGTTTGCTCCTGTCAAGGAGGGTTCTCTGGTTTCTAGAAAGGTTTTATAGTTTTTTCCTTAAAAAAAATGTTTTGCATGCTGATCCATGTCTCAAATTTTGTGCTAGCTATCTATATCATTTTTGGATTTTATCCTCAAAAATCATTTCTGGGTTTTTACAGTTTTTTTCCAAAAAAAGCAATTATTTGTAATCTCGAGTTTGGCAATTATTTTCCTCAAAAATCATGACTTTTTGCAGTCTATTCTGGGGCGTCATGCTCTTCTCCAAAAATTTGGAGAGTTTGCTGATTTTTTCTCAAAATCCTAGCAGTTGTTCTTGGTGTGTGCCTCTGGCTACAGGGAGGGACATTTTGTGATGATTTATGGTCAAAAGTTTTGCAGATTCATGGAGGGTTACTGGAAAACTCATGTCAGTGGCAGAGTCAGTGGCAGGCTCTTGTCTCTTGTTGCAAAGCATTTTGAAGAAGGGGACAACCTTCTCTATTTTTTCTGGACAGATTTTGGCTACTCTTGGTCAATGACATTTTGCAAATCCAGGGAGGGTCTCAACAATAGAAAATTGTTCTGAAGAATTCATTAAGGGAGGGTATTGGAATATTGTAATGTTTCTTTAATGGTCATCTTAGTTAGCCTATAGTTTATTAGGTAGTTTCTATTTTCGTCTTTATTTCACGATTGTTTCTTTTAGAAACGTCGTCTTTGTAAATCTATATAAGGAGCTTTCATCTCATCTGTTTAATACAACATCAATTTACCGTAACAAATGAAGGTCCTCTTCGAATGTTTTGGGCTCAAACGCCCCTAATAAGAATAATTATCAGATATCATTTTGCTTCAAGAAATGAAATGCCTTGAAGCAGCCCTGCTGGAGCTGGCATCCAAAAGTTGGAAACACTGAAATTGTCTGTCCTCGTATGCTTCAATGGCCTTTGGAAGTATTTGTATTTTTTCTATGCTCCCCAAGTAGGAAGCGTCTCCACACCATTGCCTCTCTATTCAAAATATTGGAGGAATTCTGGGGATGTCAAAAAAATTGCAGTTTGCACCTAGGTAGGTTAGGGGACAGACGAGGAACTTCTTACTGTCCATCAGACATCTCTCCCCAAAACAAGTAGACACGGGCAGGACTTAAGTCACATGGTTCAAATTCGAGTTTGTTTTCTGCAAAATAAAATTTGGATGAGGTCCACTAAGAGGGAAAAAAATGCATGTTCAATTTTTTATAAAATATTAAAAAAAAACTAAAAAGGAACCCTAAACTACAAACGAATCTTCGACTTATCAGGGAGTCATGGAGAAATGAACTTGAAGGTCATCAGTCGTCACGCAAAGGTGAGAATTAGTCCTCAATCTACACCTTTTTTCAATGCAATTTTTAATGAATTGTATATATTAGTCCTCAATCTACACCTTTTTTAAATGCAACTTTTAATGAATTGTATATATTTGTCAAATTTTAATCTGTATGAAATTTCGCAAACTCTATGACAGCCTTGGGCAGCCAAGGGGCTTCAAGATGTTCTCCATCTATCCTAATAAATGCTAGTTGTCTCTTAGGTACCCAAGCACATTTAAGTTACTTTATTTTTTAAAACTTGAAACCTTTCAATGTGATTTTAAAGGTCTTCATTTGGGCTTGGTGGTTCTACCCCCGGAATCCCATGAAGGGCACTGCCCAACAACCCTGCTGGGAGCATTGCCCACAAACCTCAACCAAACTATAAGTTTAACCAAGTAATAGACCAATGAATAATCATGATCACAAAATTTACAAAATACATATCCCCTGCTGTAAATCTCTACAACTTCACAGTTGAAGTCATATTAATAATATATTTATTATTTTTCTAACTTCTCCTTTTACTAATATTAATATTACATATTAACAATATATAGATTAATATATAAAATAACTAGCATCAATAACATTATTATATTACAACATTCATGTATCAACAAGTTTTGTATGTTGCTGTCTCTACCATAATTATATTATTAATAATTAATTATCTACTGGTTATCATACCAAGACAAGAAATAAAAGAAGCATCAGTGACCTTATATCATCAAATAGACGGAAGAACAACATTCAACACAAGGGGATAACTTACAGATCAATCAAACAAAGCAGGAAGGCACGTCAAAGAAAACAATCAGCAGATCAAAGGAAAAGCATTCCAATAAGGAAAGCAAAGGAACCTAAGATCAATCTGATCTATCAGCAAAATACATCAAGTCTTACTCACAGTGATTAATACTCAGACCAGGCTTGAAAGCAGCAGTCTGATACTCTTTCCAGATCAGTTCTTCTCAGCATTCTATAATCTCACAACTGTCTAATGGTATATATTGAGTTCATGCAATTTTGACGATAATTATCTCTTCTGTATGTTCATTCTTATAATGAAATGTAAAGTGCATATGCCTGATAATGAAACTGTCTAATATCCATCCTGTATGAAGGATCGGTGGTGTAAGAGGGCAGTTATAAGATGATTATCTGTGTAGGCCACCCTAGGGATGACCATGTTACTGGCTCATAGGGCCAAGAGGGCTCTGATACCAATCCGCTCTTGGGCTTAAGATAGAACAACCAAAAAAAACCCTTTACAATCTCCTCTCCAACTACAATGATGATGACTCTTGACTTTCGGGTGAATGAGGCATAGATAGGAAAAACAGGTACAAGCACCCCACTGAGTAGGCGACCCCAGTCGATGTCCATATTGACTGCCCATCGAGGCCAAGAGGGCTCTAGTTCCAATTCGCCATTGGGCTTAGCATGGAAATGTTGCTTTAGGCAGACCTATCATGTTTATTCCTTGATACCCTGATGTGTTTGTAAAATATTATAGATATTATATGAATGTGATGTGTTCTTGTCTATCCCTATATATATATGGTTCTTGGGTTATGATTGCAGGATTCAAAACCAGGATCACATTGTTTAAGGAGATATTTTACTTGGTAAAGGTGTAACAATAATCTTAAGTAGTTGCAATTGTAATTCTATGGCAAATTTGGAAGGGGGCATTACAGACATGAAGAGAAGAGATCAAGAAATTTGGAAGAGGAGATAGAATCTTCACCTCAAATTTTGAGGTACACTTGGCAAAGAGGCCAACCAAAGAGGTATAGCTTGCTTGATTTTGGATGGATTTCTGGTTTGATTTCTAATATTGATGACCCTAGAATTGCTGAGAAGGCAATTGAAATGGATGATTCTAGGTCCTCAACATTGGTCATGTAGGAAGAAGCGACACTTAGGAACAACGACACGTGGAACTTCGTATTATTGCTAATCAATGAAAACCTTTTGGATACAGATGGGTCTTCAAAAAGATCTATCCATATGACGGTGTTCAGTGTTGAGATGGCGAGATTGGTTATCGAAGGATATTCCCAAGTTAAAGGGATAGATACTGGTCAATTTTTTTCCCCAATTGCTAAAATATCATCTATCAAGATTTTGTTATTAGCTGTAGCAGATTTGATTTAAAGATAGAACAAATAGATGTGAAAGCAACATTCTTACATGGTGACTTGGAGATCTAGATGAAACGGCATTGACGTGTTGAAAAAGGTAAGAAGTCGTTAGTTTGCGAATTGAAAACATTTTTGTATGGTCTCAAAAAGTCTCCCAAGATGTACAGAAAAATTATTTATTTTTTTGTGTTGGGACTAAGATTTCTGTTTTGGGTATATTTTAGGACTCACTGGATTTCAAATTTCCTAAATGAAAATCTGCAAACTCTGGTTTATGTCAAGAATATAGTCAGTGTCCCTGTGTCATGCAAATCTGGAAAACCATTGTTACCACAGCCAACTGAAAAACACCAGACACTTGCTACACACTCAGAAATTACTGCAAATCCTAGTAATTTCCTGTAGAAAACTGTATGACTATGTACAGGCAAATATAATGGTGATTTTGAACAATTTTTGGAGGGATTTTCAATGTTCGATGTATTTTGAATGTGTATGATGAAATGCAGAAAATTGTGATTTAGAACCATAATATCTTCAGTAAAAAAGTATTAGACTACAAATATTATGACTTAATAATTAATTCATAAAAATAGAGTAACATTCCATAACATATGAATAGAACACCTGTTACAGTAGTTAATATTTTCAGCATCTATAAAATGGTAAATTTCCATTTTTTTGTACCACATATTGAGTTTTGAAGTTAAAGAAAAAAAGATAAAATAAAATGAGAAATCATTGGTGAACCAATTGAAATGTACTACTAAACTATTTGGAATACGACAGAGCCATGATAAAATATCATGCAGACCCACCACATTAACAGAAAAATGGAAACTGTCTAATTTAATCAAGTTCAGAATCCATTGCACTCACCTGCTTCCCAAGGTATAAAAGACCTAGACCCAAACAAAGAAAACGAGTAAGAGGGTCTCCTAGTTCAGATTCGCTTCTCTCCATTAGAGCGAGAATAATTGACTGGGCCACTTCATCATTGCAAGATCCAACATAAATCAATCCAAGAGAGACAGCAGTGAATGCAATAACATCTATAGGAGCCTTAGAGTCTGTCAAAATAGGGGCAAGCAATCTAAGCACCTGCAAGAATATATGAAAAGCATTAAAGATAGCAAGAACATCCCAAGCAAAAAACATCGATTATATTTCCCATGAGTTAAACATATGACTTAACATCATATCAAGGCAGCTAAGTGTTCCTTACATCATCTTTTTGAGAACCAGCATATGCTAATCCGAGGCCCATAATTGCCCCAATCCGTATGCTGGAATCATCCTTGCTTACATACTCTGTCAGCAGTGCAAATGCCTGCATATATATACCAATTAATATGATATGGAATGAACATTATTCATAACTTCTAAATCAGAAAGCTTGAAAGGAAAAGAGGCCTGCTAAGAATAACAGTTCAACTTATGTTTTCCCCCATTGAAGTAATAATCTGATACAAAATAAGCCCAAATTACTTACAGGATCACATTCATTTCGGATACCACAATTTACAATACCAACAGCTAGTAATGCTCCAGCAATGACATGATTATCATTGCTATGAAAGTACTTGTCAATTTGTGTAAGGCCAGCATCAACATCCCAGAGAAGAATTAGGCCCTGTGTTGTCACAGCAAATCTTAATACCAAACCAGAAAATTCCACCTAAAAACTACAGTTGAAAAAGTCAAAAGTCATACCAAACTTGCAGCCGCACTGGCCTTTCCATGTTCCTTGTTTTTGAAAAGCCAACTTCCTGAACTGCCTCCACTTGATGAGTCTGAAGCAGCTGTCATCAATTTGTCCTGCACATGGACACCATTGGTGAGGAACTCTTATAATGAGACTTTCTAAAGCAAGGAACAAACTGTAACAATATTATTGATTTTAGAATCTACAATACAACTTACATGACCAAATCCAGCATTTACTAATGCATTCACAAAAGTGGCAGCCAGGTTCTGACGAGCAGAATCAACACTTGCAGTTGCACTTGCACGCCCATCAATCAAATGTGCCTATAAACATCAGATAACTTGAATGTGCCTATTAAATCTTTAATGGAATCTATATTATTTCTTGCCAAACAAAACTAGAATGTAAGCTATTTCGAATAGTGAAAAGGACAAAATCTGAAATCCATTCACAGTTTCTATTGGAGTATGATTTCTGCACTTTTTTCAGAAATTTGTCACGACAAAAACATACAGCTCATTAAAAACATAAGAGCTTAACAAACAAATGTTGATCAATGACCATTTATGAATCATATAACTGCATATGAGAATTATATTTGCTATATCTTGAAGCAGCAGAAAAGAAATTTAAAAAGTTTAAACTTGGCGTTCAATATTTAATACTATCATTACCATGCAAGATCAAGAATCGTGACTCTACTGTATGAATAAAGATATAAGCATTCCACAAAATGTCAATGCAACACAAGCAGACAAACCATCAACGAATGCTTAGAAGTACTTGTGTACAAAGTGGATCCCCTAGGCTTGTAATCATTACCAACATACATCAGGAAGAATGGCTAACTTGAGTGAATTAAAAAGTTAAAAACCTTAAAAACATACAGGTCAACTTGAGGTCGCCTTGTGAAGACTTTAAAACATACAGGTCAACTTATGCAAAATTAAAAACCTCTTGTTTCAATTCCAGGAAAGACTTCAATACTCGACACAAAATACATGATTGGGTTGTGCTTGAGGTAATCCCACAATATTTAGAATCACGAGGAAAGGATGACTTATTAGGAATTACACGATCCAAAATATTGACTTCTATAAACTGTGCCTCCTCCCTTCTAATAAAGGCTTAGAGATGCTTGTGTGCTAAGTGAATCCCCTTCCCTCGTAATCATTGCCAACATACATAAGGGAAAATGTCATTAGAGTTAATGACTAATCATGAAGGTCATCTTCTGATGAATTTCATTAATTTTGCTTAAAAATTAAACAAGCAACAAAAGAAGTTCATAGTGAGTTTCTGATACATTGTAAAAGCTTCATGAAAATACAGCATTAAGATTTTCCAATTGATTGTCACCTTATAGATGTCTTCAGGAGACTTGGCTTCCATTATCTCAAGATCACGTGCAAGGGACAAAAAGCCCTCGCTCAATTTTATGTTATTAATTATTTCCTGTAACTGCTCTCTTTGCTCTTCATTCCCATTTGTCATTTCATCATCCAGCTCCAATGTCACTCCCTACAAAGGCTCAACACCATAGAAACACAGATAAGATTCAACTGTAAGGCAAAAAAAATTGCACACGAAATTTAAAAGATGAATCATGATAAAAGCATAAGTAATCAATATGCATTACAACATGAAATCTTTACTAATCAAAATAACATTTTCAAAAACAGTTCTCCAGCCTATGCTAAACATATACCCACATCAGGGCACGTAACACATAACAAGTATGTTAGCATATGCTAAATTTGCCTTCAGATTAAACCAAAGAAACTGATTAAAAAGAAAAATCAACAAATTGTTAAGCTAAAAGTTTGACTCTTTTCGTTTTGCACCTTAAGCAGAGATTTATGAATAAAATTAGTACACCATTTTCATCCTTTATAGTTTCGCAATATCTCCATTTAATACTTTTGTGTATCTTTCAGTTATTTTAGAAACAGAAATTCTTACAAAAGGGGTTCTTAGAGCTACGCTTCCAGGAAATCAATTTAAAAAGACATCCTATTTCACTTTGCATAATTATATGTTTGGTGAAGCCAAGTACAAAAGAAATTGTGTGAAGTGGGATACTTAGTAACATGAGTCCAACTTAACACAAAAATTATCACGCAAAGAACAAAAAAAAGTAATAGAAATAAATAAAAAATTACTCACAATTGAGCCATTTGTAAGGCTATCATCACTCTGGTAATTAATAAAGAACTCGAGACAGGAACACTCTTCCTACTGAGTCTTCAACCATGGGTCTGGCAGAGTTTTCAGGAATTAATGAACAGCTAATTTTTTACTAGAACAAGCTTAAGTCAGACTAGCTTAAGCACCTAGTTCTTTTGTCGTGGGCTAAGTCACAAGGTTCAAGTTCGAGTTCGAGTTCGAGTTCGACAAGGTCAAAAAATTCGAAAAAAAAATCGGCATTAAATTCACCTTATATAATTTTCAAAATAATATGTATATTCAAAAAAATTATCAAAATAGTTTAACATTACAAAAAGATATCACATTTATAAGGTATAAACCATAAGAAACATGTAAATTCACGTTTACAAAGATTTTTTTTTGTCAAAAATATATGATCAACATTTTAGACTTTAGAACTTCAAAACAACTCCAGATCGTAGAAGATGTTTTTTTGTCAAAAAGTTACAATCAAAAGTCGACAATAAAACTTCAAAAAAGCTCTAACTTCTTAGTCATCAAGAGCACTTTGCTGATCTTTTGTAGACTCTAAAATACAAAATAAAAAATAATACTAAATTCTATTTTAATTAACATAAAAAAATTTAAAATATATATATTAAAATTCAATTACAAACTTTTAAAATAAATAAAAATAAAACTAGTCTCTATTTTAAAATAGAGAACTTTGAATACAAAATAATAAAATAATTAAACTATATCTTTCAAGTGTTAAAACATAAAAATAAAAAATATTAATTTTTATTCTAATTTTGCAAAACAAACTAAAAATTTTTAAAAAAACAACTTAAATCTACTTATTTACAGATTAATTAGTAAATTAAATTAACAATAAATAAAATAAACTAATTATTATAGTCTATTGTATTTAAGCAGTAAATTAAAATAATAATAAATAAAATGCACTAAATATTAAATATTAAATATTAAATTAAAAAATAATATTCAAATAAATTTTTAACTATTAAAATAATAAATAAACTTAAAAGTTAAAACAGTTTATTATTAATAAATAAACAAATTAAAACTAACTTAAAATTATATGTAAAAGTTAAAATGCATAAAAACTAAAATAAAAAATAAATAAAAACAAAACCAAAAAAATTAAAATCTAAAATAAAAAGTAAACTACCTATACATAATGACAAAAGTTTAAAAGTTTAAAACATATGAAATAGGTAAACTACCTATACATAATGACAAAACTTTAAAAGTTTAAAACATATGAAATAGGTAAAGACGGCCTTCCTGTGCCACCGTTGATGAACGAACACAGCCAAGGAACTGCAACGAGGTTTTATGCAGGAATTTCTGATGCCAACAGCCACGAGTGACGGAGATTTCCAGCAATGCAGCAAACACAAGCCACAGAGATTTCCAGCAGCCACAGACAAAAACGCACAAGCAGAGCTACAATGGTGACGGTTTCCCAGCTACAATGGGGATGGTTTCCCAGCATTGAAAATATTTGCCCTAGGCGTCGAACCACTGATGTGATTTACTCTAATGGAAGCTGTTATTTATAAAAACAAAATACTGCGAAAAACCCTTAAAAAATGGCATTATATTAATGTATTTTCAGAAGGCGCCGAAGTTACTTTTTGTTCAACGAATTTGACGCAAACTTTTTCGAACTTTATTATTTTTTTATAGACTCGCCGAATTTCGAACCTCATGCCGAAAATTCGGCGAACCTTGTGACACAGGTCGTGGGCATCAAAAGAACATTTCCTAAGGGTTCCAATTTTCAGCCTCTAACATCTGTACAACTATTTGTCAATTAGGATTGAGATTGTTCAACAATCTTCATTATTAGAACCAATTTAATGAATAATGGCATGCTTGGTTAAATCTCGTTTTATCACTCAAATTAGCTCATACATACTATGGGTAAGAATCCAAACCAGCTTAGTGAGAGTAGACCCCAGTTAAACCTTTGTACTTCATGAAATGTTAAAGACAATATTTTTAAAAGCATAGACCTACTTCCTTTGCTTAAGCACCTAGTTCTTTTGTAGTGGGCATCAAAAGAACATTTCCTAAGGGTTCCAATTTTCTGCCTGTAACATATGTACAACTATTTGTCCACAACAACAATTAGGATTGAGATTGTTCAATAATCTTCATTATTAGAACCAATTTAATGAATAATGGCATGCTTAGTTAAATCTCGTTTTATCACTCAAATTAGCTCAAACATGGTATGGGTAAGAATCCAAACCAACTTAAGAGTAGACCACAGTTAAACCTTTGTACTTCATGAAATGTTAAAGACAATATTTTTAAAAGCATAGACCTACTTCCTTTGCTTCAAACAAGTATGACGCAAGACTTGAATAATGCTGATAGAATTGAATGAATATAACCGACACATTTAGTTCTCATCCTTTGAAAATTAAATATAAAATGTACTGAAACCCTTGCCACAGTAATTTTTAATAAGCAAAAAATATTGTAGAAAATGACATTATCTGTGCAAATATGATGAAGTATTTATTATCTTCTACGTTTTTTTCTTAATTCCAAACTAATAAATATTTTTTGATAACTGCAATGTAAAAATTTATAGGCTGCCCAAACTTTGAGAGATTGATATACACTCAAGCCCCAATCCAGCCTTGTATTTTTTAAATGTGATTGGGTGGTAACTGATTTTAATTTTGACTTTGTTTATTGAGAAACAACATTTCACGGTTCATTTTAAGTTAACTAAAAGACTGAAATTAAGACTTTTATCTAATAATTTGTGGTGCAAAAGTTAATAATGTCTCAAGAATAAAACGTGAATTAACAGCTGAAAATCAAACCTTTTAAGCAAAGCAACAAGAGATCCATATCAGAATCCCACATAAGTTTGCTTCTTAAAGCATTTAGACAATTAACTTCTTACCTGTCGAGCCAAAATATAGCAGAGTTGCTTCTTCTGCAAGGGATCTACACAAGCAGAGAATGTGGCCTTCACATACTGTCAAAACAAAAACCAGCAAAAGGATTATTAGCATTATAAAATGTCCATCCAGCTCGATAAAAACAGGAACTGGAGAGCATCTGCACAGTAAACATCAAAACTCGCTCATGAAAGTGACCAGTCAGAACTGATCATCAGCACTAAATCGTTACAACTTTGTACATTCCTCGCTAAGTCAGTAATTTTTTTTCCTCACAACCCAAAAACAAGATATAAGATATTATATTATAATATCAAAAAAGAGAAATAGGACACGTACCTTCATATTGTGCATACACAGTGCAACTGTTAGTGCATTTGTGTATTCACCAAATCTGGTATAAATTGTATAAGCAATATCAAGGACTTGCATGTCATCAGGTCCTGGCACATAGCTGTAACATTACATCTAACTTTCAGAAATACAGTTTCTGGTATCATGGATTGCAAACAATTTTCAGCAGTAAAATTTAGTGCACAAACAACATATCAGTCAATAGAACAATGCATCTTATTGTAATCTTCCACACTAAGGTACAAGGAGCATGATTTGCAGATTCAAATTAACTGCCAAAAGTTTAACGGGTAAATTTTAATGGGACAGCAATTGGAAGGAACAGAGAGAACAATGATTACATAAAATGCTTGGACATAAATCTTTTTATGTCTGAATTTTTCATGTGATCCCATCATACACTTTTACCTTGCAAAACCTTTTAAGCACAAGCATCAGCATTTTTACCTTGCAAAACTTCTTAAGTACAGGCATGTTCGTTTGTAATTTGTTGCATCAATATGTTCAGTCAACAGATGCAGTTCTTCCACCTGAATTTTAGAAAATATTTAATCAAGGATAAGTATCAATGTTATGCAAACCATCCCTGGATAAACCATGAAACTTTTCAAAAATATAAGAAAATAAAAACTACAGAAATGGACAAAGTGATTAAAAATCAATTTGAGCACAAAAAAATTACTGATTTTAAAAATCACCATTATTTTTCAGCATCAAATGTCCCAGGGAAAAACACATTTTAAAAGACTAATATCTGCAAGTATGGGGAAGTATATAACTAAATAAATCTGAAATTACCTCCATCAAAAGATCTACTGCCTCCGGTTCCGCATTGTGCTGCAAATGAAGAAAACACAGGCATAATTACAGGGAAAAACAAAAATCTTAAACTCTCAAGTTCATATAGTTTTGTATTATCCACTTATTCTACAAAAAAAATGTGCTTCCATTGAATATTCTGTAAGACTTTACAGTTACCAATTGACAAGCCCAATGAAATGCAAAATAGAGAATGAGAAATTAAACTAATAACTACAATATAAAGCTTCCCCGAGTATTCAAACAACTGACAATTTCAATATTTAGAAAACTTTCTCCCTTCCCAATATAACAAAATCACAGACGGTTAAATTTTCTTTCCATGCTTAGTTTATATCTTCTATTTCTTTATCTTTGACTCTGTATCTCTAGTGCGTCGTGACTACCATGTGCATCCTTGACATTTATACTTTCTTTTTCTTTCGACTATGTGTTTCTGTTGCGTCATAACTAAAATGTACATTCTTGGCCATGTGCTGAACCAATGGCAAAAATTACATATCAACAATAGAAAATAATGAAATGAATTGTACTGAAGAAATAAAAGTTCTGAAAAGCTTCCTGCAAATGTATTGAAGTTTGAACAAGACAGAAACTCACGTTAACAATGCAGTAAAATCATCCCAATTTGAACACTTAAAAATCATGAAAGGGAGAAGATTACAAGAAAAGTCTTCTGCATATGGCATCTACATAAAATACACAATATTATTTGAGTATTCAAACTTGATAATATAGTAGACATGAAGAAAACATACCTTAACATGAAATGCAACAATTTGTGTGACAAGATCCATAAGATCATCAGTAGGTGCCTCTTCGAGCTGAAGTCAATACAAATTATGTTGTTAATCAGTCACATGTATAAGAGCATCTAGGATCTACCTATTACCTTCACTCCATTCATAATCCCAACCAAGTGATCAAAATATTATCTTGTTCTGAAGATATTATCACATATGTCACTCGGCATTCTCCATCTCCAAAGACATCCATGCCTTATTAACCACAGATGAAATGCAAAATACAAAAATGTAGATTTGTTCCATTTAAATGAGAGATGCATGTTACTTGATTCTAAGCACTATTCTGTTATAAAAGCATGAAAAAATATCGACATACATTGATGCAGGTACACAGAAAAGGGTTGACATCCCAAAAGAACTTGTTCTGACATTTAGAACAGGTAAGAAAAGAAGCAAAATTTGGTTGCAGAAATGAAACAAGCAAACAGATTACAGAAGAATTATGAATACAAGTTAGAAATTTGAAAACCAGATGACAAATGCATGAAAGAGAATAACCAGCTTGAAACATGACAAATGCAAGGAAATCAAGCCAGTTGTTGATATTATAAAAAAATAGCAAAATCAGGAATAATAAAAATTCCATTTAACTGCAAACTAAATTTGGATATCTGAAAGTAAATGGAAAGTTAAACAAGGAGCCAAGCATTGAGAAAGCATACAAACAAATTAGTGGATTTGAATATGTCAACCATAGTTAGACAGCACCAATCATGGTAAGAAAGGTGAAAATCATGCATGTTTGTAAGTACACAAATTTGAACTTGATGTGGTACTAGGCAAATCAAGTAGAAAGAGTCATCTTTGTTCGTGGCACAGCATACATTTTTTGATACAAAATAACAAATGTTCCACCAATTAATGTAAATTGTACACAACCTAAGGATTAGCATACTAAGCATTAATTACAGGCTAAGTCACAAGGTTCATGTTTATATTTAAATTCAGCAAAGTTAAAATTTGAAATGAGTTCATCAACTAATAAAATTTGATGAAAATCTGTTAATGGGAATTGTAGGTTAAGCCAAGGTAAACTGCATAATGCATAGCAATGTCAATTGGATCGCACCCCAAATGGGAATTTCAAGCTGAATTTTGAACGTGTGGCTATGAAACTTCAGGTATTTCAAAAGCTGGCTGTATTATAAGTGACTGGAAAGGAAAAATAGTGTTGGTTTCTTCTAAAAGGCTTGTTTCAGGGACTAACAATGAAGTAGGAGCACAAGTGCTTCTGCTGGGACTTTAAGTCTGCATAAAAAATAAAATTCAGGAAATTATCATAGAGGATGGCTCCATAGAAATCATAAATGCCATAAAGTATAATAAAACTGCCAGCTAGAAATCAAAAACAATGTTCACGCTGATGCAGATTGTGTTGTCATCACACATTTTTCCATGGAATCCATTAATATCCTTCGTCATTGTTAGGTAATTTGATTTCTCCAGGACTTCAAGCAAGGATTGAAATGTCGATTTGTGACATCCCACCAATAAATTTGGATCAAACAGTAGTGATGGCCAGATCTGCACTAGACACTGTGTACAAGGACTGAAAGATATATACACTATAAGCAAGCAAAGAATTTCATTGTTTACCTTGAACCAGGCAAATGGATAGTACCAAACATAACAAAACATGCTCTGTAATGACTAAGAGAAGTTTTTGTTATAGGTTCACCTCTGGTTGAAAGCACCACATGCAAGGTGGTTGGGACTAAACTGTCAATGAAGTTTCCAGTTTCCACAGCAACTTAATGGCAATGTGACATCTACTTTCCTATCAAATCATATGGATATATTGAGAGGGGGGTGATGCAAGCACTTGCTTAATGATATATACAGGGCATTTGCATCCTGGAGTCCAAGTTGGGCAGCGCAATTAGCAACTGTGATATACATGCAGAGGAGGCCAATGTAGGTGGACTACTCTGATTAAAGCTTCTTGCATTTTCAAGGGATGCAAAACATGTATTGTGTGTAGCCAGGACCAGTCTAATCAATGGATCTCTGAAAGACTTCAATTATTGTCTGAACTGCAAAGAAAAAGTTTTTATTTGACAAGCAGGTAAAAGGGTGACCAATGTCATTTCATTTATGTCACACAATGCCACCATTAAGTGTAATGGAGGAAGGTTCATCTCTGGTTGAAAGCACCACATGCAAGGTGGTTGGGACTTAACTGTTAATGGAGTTTCCAGTTTCCACAGCAACTTAATGGCAATGTGACATCTACTTTCCTATCAAATCTTATGGATATATTGAGAGGGGGGTGGTGCGAGCATTTCCTTAATGATATATACAGGGCATTTGAATCCTGGAGTCCAAGTTGGGCAACGCAATTAGCAGCTGTGATATACAGGGAGAAGAGGCAAATAGAGGTGGACTACTCTAATTAAAGCTTCTTGCATTTTCAAGGGAAGCAAAACATGTATTGTGTGTAGCCAAGGCCAGTCTTATTGATGGATCTCTGAAAGACTTCAATTATTTTCTGAACTGCCAACAAAAAGTTTTTTTGACAAGCAGGTAAAAGAATGACCAATGCCATTTCATTTATGTTACACAACACCACCATTAAGCGCAATGGAGGAAGGGAAAGGCAATAAAGAACATGAACAATGCACACACATCAGTTCAAACTTCAAAAATTAGTTTTATTGGAATAGGTGCTATATGAAGATATATATGGCAATGTATACTGAGAAAAGTTGAATGGATACGGATATAAATATGTGTACAGTATTAGATTTGGATACGACCTTTTTTTAAAACCCCCAATATGGATACAGTTGGATACGACATTAATAAAAACAAATACACCTATATTTAACACAATTTTCTAAGCTATTACAAGATATTTTCATTACTTCAAAAGCAATATACACATATAATTGCCACATACATAATTATAAGTTTATTTAAATATTTACAATATTCAAAAAATGGTAGAGTTGCTTGAGAAGATAACCCAAAAAAATGGCTAGCTGAAATAGAAAAACATTTCATTTGTCTTCCTCATTTGGTGTAGGTTTTCATTAATAGCAACTAAAAAATGTTGCATGATTGAAGTTTGATTTAAATTAAGGAAGATTTCTGTCAAATTTTTAAAAAATCAAATCACATAATATTTGGCACAGTCGAATAATAATAGGGAATCCAATGTGTATCCATGCCATATTGTATCTGTATCCAATACGGAAACGGATACGCATACGGGGATATGCGCGCCCGAGAAGTGGCAAAGGAGTTTTCGGCTACTCTGATATATATATATATATATATATATATATATATATATATATCCATGGCCACATTTATGTATCAAAATTAGATAAACAAATAAATAACATTTAAATTCAAAGAATATAATTATAATGTGTTTAATTTAAAATATTAAACTTTGAACAAATTTAAATATACATTTGAATAAATATTGATATATTAAAATTTAAATAACTTAAAATCTACGTTACCATATTCTTCCATGGCGGCACAAGGTCCCGATCTGATCCAACCAAAATTCTGGTCTGGATGCAGTCCCGCCCAAAATTGGCCAAGGTCTTGCATTTTCACTATGGGTTCGCAATGAAGGACCCAGGCAGAATTTAGAATAATTTCCAGGGAATTTGTGCATGAGGGGCAAAACCCGTGAGGAATTTGACTATTTTCAGTCATTTTTTATACTTTAAAAACAAATTGTCTATTTGGGTCAATTCAACCCTCCAACCCTAAAATAGACCACTAAAGAGGCCAAAAAGGTAAAAAATTATTTCATTTGTGCATTTGTGAATTAAAAAGAAAACTTCTTGCCTCCATTGCTAAACTTTCTTGTTTGGTTGCCATTGCACAAGGAGTGTTGAAAGGTGATTGTTGCATGCTCTAAGCTGGTTTGTGAGCTATTCCCACATGGTTGCAAGTGTTGAGAACTCCTCGGAGACATTAATGATTAAAGAGGAAGATTTCAACAAAAGAGGTAGGTTTTTGTTGATTTTGTTTGTTTTTTAAATTTTTCTTTGCATTTGTTTTACAACATGAAAAGAACTCTCTAGTTTTATTTTATTTTTACATTTGGTTTGTGGCTTTGTATGTTTTTATAGATTCATAGAATGGCAAGTGCTTGTAGCACTAGGAACTCCGGGTTCAAAACAAACCCGTGCTCTCCACTATCGAAATATGTGGAAATAGTTCAACAACTACCAAAGGAGGTTTCCTTTGGATTTGCAACCATTGCAAAGAGGAATATAAAAGCTCTTATAGTGGAATGAAAGCACATTTGTGCTTTATCCCTCAGAAAGGCATCAAGTTTTGTACAAGCAAGCCAAGAGTTGAAGGGCAGCCTCCACCTAAAACCCTTCTTGCAAACCATATTGTATTGAAATATATTGAAGAGCAAAGACAAGCAGATGAAGCAGCTAGGAATGCAATTGTTCGTCCTTTGGAAAGATCTAGAAGTAAGAAAACATCGAAGACCTCTAGCCCTATGGCTTCAATTTCCAATGAACAACCCGTAGAGGGTCATCCATTCTTGTGTGTTCCTGAAGAACCAATGACAAATAAGAGAGCAAAGGGGTTCTTGGAAATGTCATCTCACAATGAGGCTAGAAATATTGTCGAGCAAGACATAGCAAGATGTATCTATGCAATTGGATTGGCATTTAATGTTGTTCCCTCACCATATTGGCAAAAAATGTTGAGATCAATTAATGAGGCGCCACGGGGGTTCAAGGGCCCGGGCTATAAGAAGGTGGGCACAACTTCATTGCAAACATTTTCATCCAAACCATTGAGCAAGTTGGCTCTCAAAATGTTGTTGAGGGGATAACAAACAATTCCAAAAATTGTACGGTTGTCAGGTTATTGGTTGAGCGCTATAAACACATTTTTTGGACACCTTGTGTTATCCACTCACTCAACCTAATGCTGCAAAAAAATGGCAGGAAAATTGAGTGGATCAAACAAATGTATGAAGATGCCTAGGAGATCCAAATATTCATCACAAACCACCATATGTCGCAAGCCATATTTAGACATTCTCGAGATTGGAGCTCTTGAAGGAGAGTTAAATTATTTTAAATTTAAATATGTTTTAGACTTTACTTTAGTAAACTTTCTATGTTTTTAATTTTAATTTTGATTTTAATTTATTATTGTTTTGATTTTGAAATAGATCATTGAGACCCGCTTTGCCTCCAACACTATGTTTTGAGACACCTTGTGAAGGTTAAAGAGGCATTGTTTAGAATGGTAACCAGTGCTAATTGGCACGTATGGAGGCAATCTAGTAGTACAAGGGCAGCTGCCATTAAGGTGATGATACTAGATGACTCTTGGTGGGATCAAGTTGAGTACCTCCTAAGATTCACTGAGCGGTTGAGCCTATATTGAGCATGATCCGATACACTGACAGGGATAGGTCTTGCTTGGGTGAGTTATATGACAGCATTAACTACATGATTGAGGTTATGAAAAAAATTAAATTATCATGTGAAAGAGCAAGAACCTGCAGAAACATTCTTTAAGGAACTACATAAAATCATGATGGAGAGATGGAACAAAATGACTACACCTTTGCATCTCCTTGCTTTTGCATTGAGCCCCAAGTACTATAGTCAGGTGGTCCTTAATGAGAGTAGCACTAGAGTTGCCTCATATAGATCTTGAAGTTGCTCACAAGTACAAGGCAGCGCTTTGTATAGTCTTTCCTGATCCCATACGGCCTATGTGAGGTCTGAATTCTTGAGTTTCGCAAGCACTAATGATTGTGGTCTTAACCCTCTTGAAGACAAGAAAGATGTTGATGCTCATAAATGGTGGTACTTCCATAGAAATATACCGGCACCTACAACCCATTGCCATCAAAGTTTTATCACAAGTACTTAATTCTTAAGATTCTAATTTCTGAATTTTTGTTGATAAACATTGAATTTATATTTATAATTTTTATTCATAATTCTTAACTCTCTAATTTCAAAATTGCAAATTTTGATAGGTTGCCAGTTCATCATCCGAGTGGAATTGGAGCACATACTCCTTCATCCGCTCAATAAAACACAATAGGCTACATTCCAAGAAGGCAAAAGACTTGGTCTATGTGCATTCAAACTTGAGGCTCCTACCACACAAAGACAGTAACTACAACAAAGGTGAGGCAAAGCATTGGGAAGTTGCACCAGAGCATGCAGCATTGCACGATTCAATTGTTTGTCTTGATGCACTTGCAATTAATGATGAGTATCACAAGCTACCTAGTGATAATGAGGCTAAGATGGCTAGTACCGCTTGTGCTTCTAATTTGCCACAGCAGGGAGATGATGATATGTTTGATGATATTTGATCAATGACGGTTGATTGTTGATGTTGAATTTATTATTTTTGAACAGAAATATTCATATGGTGGTGTATTTTGGCATTTTGCAATGTCATTTGGACTAAAACTTTAATATATGTGGTGTTGTATTTTGCTTTGTTGCTTTACTATTAGCATAGTGGTGTATTATGAACTTATTTGCTGCATATATATATATATATATATATATATATATATATATATATATATTAAAAAAACATAAGTTTTTGTATGGACGAACCCAAACCCACACCAAAAAAAATTTGAACAAATCTTGACCCCGATTCCAAATCTGAACCGGGATCGCCAACTTAGCTTAAACTACTAAATAAGAGTCGTGATATTTCCATAGTCCAAGATAATGTAAGATAGTGCTTTTGGATTTAGGTGCATATATGTTTTTAGCATCAACATTTGGATCACGCTCTTTGATCTTTCACCAAGAAGAGGAAGAACTAAATGATGATTGCAAAATCAACTACTTAAAGAGAGGAATGTAGGGAATGCCCACTAAATGTGTGTTGCCTTATTACTAATTGAACTATGAATAAAAGTTCATTATAGTTCATTATAATTAAAAGTTTAAGGATATGTATTATTCAGAAGAACTAAAGGATGATTGGAAAATGAATGTTGCAAAACCAACAGACCAAGTTAATGAACAATACATACCACAAACAAAGAAAAGCAAAAACACAAAGGTGCCCCGAAAAAGGATTGAACAGATCAAACTTATTAAAATTATAATAAAATAAAAAGTACTATGAACATAAAAAAGAAATCCATAAAAATACAACAAACAAAAACAAAAATAATAATAAAGTTTGTATAATATTATAAATAAAATAACCCCAGAAGACAACAAACGCACACACTGTCAATTAAAAACTATTATATAATCTATACTCTATAACTACCAAAATGACAATTTTGACAAAGAAAGAGAACCAAGTAACATGATCACCGTCCAAAATAAACTGGGAATCTAATAATGCCACGATTTAGAACAAAAGGGAAAAAGATTAAAAAATAAAATAAAATCTGCAGATAAGAAGCAAGAGGAAGTTCTAGAAGAAGAAAATATGACACAAACTAAAATAAGATTTAAAAAAGGGGGGGGGGGATGAGATAAATTTAAAGGAAAAGAAAAATTAAAAAAAGGAAAAGGAAACATAATAACTTCAAATACTTAATAAAATTAGCACATAAAAGATAACCAAAATTACAGGGCATGATAGGAAAAAAGCTAAGGAACTAGGAAACAAAAGCACAAAGGGAGGAGATGAAGGAACAACAAAGTGGGAGAAAGAAAGCAAAAGAGAAAACCTAAGAGTGGGAGAGAACAAAGATGAAGGAAGAAGGAAAAGTCAAGAGGCATAAGAGGGGTTTTGGAGAGATTTTAACAACGGATGCCAAGCCAAGTTTAAGCTCCTTTTACTTTGTCATTATAGCTGCATGTGTCTCTTTGATTTGTTCATCATCCTTTTTATTTTATTATTTTTTAATAAATGTGGTGTTGAAGATAGCGTTGGGAGGACAAACGCGAAGTTATTGAGAAGGATTCCTCCCTAGCTAAGAGGGAGTGTTAATGTTATTGTAGCTATGGTCGGAATCGGATTCCTTCAGACCGACATATCTAACATGAAGGTTGTGATAATATAATTATTATGATATAATAATTATATTGATAAAATTATTGTGATTGATAATATAATAATTATATTATTATTGTGAGACAATATAATTATTTTATTATGTGATAATATAATTATATTATTATGTTATAATATTGTATAATTATTATATAATATTATAATAATTATTATATTATATTAATAATATAACTGGGGCCAACTTGGAAGAGTGGTGTCCCTTGGTGAAAGGGCACCTCTCGCATATATAATGAGATGTGCAATCTCATTTATAAATACATAACAATCGAATGAAATGCAGATTTATATATCAAGATGCTTGGGGTCGACAATAATGGATTATCTATGGTTGGGAGGGCAAATCATTGCCCATGGTTAAACGAGCACAATCAGAAAAACAACATGGTATCAAAGCAGTATCATTTCTTGTGCATGCTCTTTAAGTGATAAGATGGAAGCGGTGAATGTGATTCTGAATGGTTTTTCGGCTGGAGGAAATTAATAGAAGCTAAAGTCTCTTAATTTAATTTTGAACTCCTATTGGTCGATTTATCCAAAAATATTTACCGCGTAAACCGTAGAGGTCATCTCTCCTGCCACACAAGATAAGGAAAACATTTAGCAAGTTGTATGTTTTCCTGAGATCATAGGGATTATTATTGAAGACACCTAAAGCTTTTTGAATCTACTGCGATTCTTATCAGCCGGTACATCACAAAGTTTTGGCATTGAATAATTAACGACACAAGTTGTATTCTATTTGGCATATGATTTATTAGTTGGCAGGTGCTATATGGGAATTAATGAAAATCAGATTTTTGTAGCTCTCCCGAATGTATGGTAGTTGTATTACAAGTTTGGTGTGGATTCGCTAATGATTACGGCTCTCTTCTTTTTCAAGGCTTAGTCCTTTATTGGATCCAAGGAGTTCTTTTCTGGACGCGGCTATTATTTAGTTTGTGAGTCAGAGTTTTTATGGTGTGAGGCTTACATTGTCCTTGGCGACAACATTTAGAGATTAGAGTCAAATTTCCCCAGGCACTGGAGTCTACAGATTGCGGATTACTTGTCTTGCGTTAGGTTCCTTTGGCATGCATGAGTTTCATAACATTGTTGGGCGCATAAGTTGGATCGCCATTCTTGCGTGAGCTTTCCCCTAGGCACGTGAAGCACTCGAATTTGTCTTGCAGGGGAGATTACTATCATGGGTGGAAGCTCATTTGTCAAGTATGTCTTGCGGGAGAGATTGATCGAGCCAAGAAAAAATCAAAGTTCCATCGATATATCCATATCGAACAAACAAAAAACGAGTCTCACTGAAGCTCATGGTTACTGGTATAAGTGAAATTATCGCCCATAAAGTGGTCTCTCCAAAACACTACAATTTTCCCTGGTAAACATGCACATGAAATATGGAAACACGGGAATTGGTATACGTAAAGTGAACTACGCAGCCTTTCAAAGTAGTTTCTCTGTCTATAATGAACATGAATGAATTTCTGTTAATACATAAAAGAGAAAGGATGGTGTATCGATTGGGATACGAAGGTATATGGTGGTTATGACTATTCCACTTTAATTTGCACAATTATGGATTCGGTAAAAGGGCTTTAGAAACTTGCAACCAAATGCAATTGACAGATGTAAAAATAGATGCTACAACCTTCACAGCGTATGCGGAATGGAGATTTTGAACCAACATTTGGTACACTTGGCATGTAAAAAGTGGAAGCAAAGATAATACACTCAAATTGCTTTGAAATTGTGTCTCACATTAATATGGTCTCATTATTTGCAGAGATCGCAGGATATGCATAGAATGAATCTAGTGGGAAAAAAAAGTGAAACACAACCTTCATTGATATCTTCTTGCGAATGATGAAAGTATTAGCAGAGACATTTTTGGTGGAAGAAATATATCACAGAACCATTATTTGCTTGAATTTGTTTACAACAGAGTGGTGGGAATATGAAAATCATTGATTAAATTCTCTCCTCCAACACTCCCTATATCGGGAGTATTCAAACAACGATTGTCATTTTATTTAAATATTGGTGGGACCTGATTTCCCATTTCAAGATCAATTAAAGGATATTGGCATATATATTGAAGACTTACATCGATTATATAAGTCCAAAATAATTGAAACAACTATTGACGGGAACCATAGTGAGTAATATATGCCACCTTATGTTATATCTTTAATATATTTCATCTCTGATTTCATTAGACGGGAAAATATATTGGAGTAAACGCAATCTGGGCGAGCCGTTGATAATTTATATTGGCTAACAAATGTTTATATTTGAGGTGGCTAATATATAAGCTTGGAGTGATAAATTGATTTGGTTCTCATAAGTCCAAAAGGGTGAAATATTTATGCGACCTTATGTTTGAATTGCCTGAATGATTATTATCGACAACAGAACTATTTGAGGGCGTAATAATATGTGTTGTCGTATGAGAAACAAATATAGCGATACCAATGTGGGCATGTAAAGAACATTTGCTATTACTGTTGAATGATTATATCTTATGTCCTTGAGTAGAGCTATAGAAACCATTGAAATCACCTCTCAATAACAAGCTATTGACGGGTGCATTTACAAGCTGATTTGCACAAAGCAAACTTCCTATCTACATATACAAACTAAAGGTATCGAAGGCATTGAAGATATCTGTGCAATTTTTATGTTGTGTGGCTCCTACAGTAATTATTGCATATGATACATGTGATGAAGATATTGTGAGGCTTCTACAATGGATGTCGCAACTGTGTATACCCTTGCAATGATGATGTCATGTTGGTTATGCTTATCGTTGCAATCTCCAAATGATATCGCAAAGGGACCAGCTAGAGGATCTACTTCAGTTGACTTCCAAGGATTTTGATCATATTGGTTCAAAGGGAGTAGACCATGTCGAGATGGCTTCTCTAGTGATCAGGAAACTCTAGCAGTCAGAGGATACTTGTTGGATCAAGGAGCATTCAAGAAAAGAGCTTGATGCATCCTGTGTGAAAGTCATGCAGATTGATGAATGAAGACATAACTTGCTGCCATGAAGCTGAGTTGGTGGCACATATCTAGATCAGTTTCTTCGAAGAGGAAGAATTAACATTCAGAGGGAGTCTGACAATCCATCACAGGCAACCTTGGACGAGGAGGTCAGAAGGTTGATGTCAAATTCAGAGGGAGTCTGACATTTCATCAGAAGTAACCCTGGACGAGGAGGTCAGAAGGTTGATATCCCTTGTTAATGAATACTTCTCTGTGAGGGAGAAGTTTGAGGTGCAATCCCTTGTAGCATATGAGACGGAGAAGTTTGAGGTATCAGCCCTTGTAGCATTTTTCTCTAAGACGGAGAAATATGAGGCGTCAGCCCTTGTAATGCATTCTTCTCTGTGAGGGAGAATTTTGAGGTGAAAGCCCTTGTTCCACCCTCTGGGAGTAGCTATGGTGGATCCACCCTCTGGGAGTAGCCACGGTGGATGTCATGTGAGATAATCCATGACTTAGCACTTGTGTTTATTCACCCTCTGGAAGAAGCTATGGTGAACGTCATGATGAGATGACGACATCACGTTGAGTGATTCTGTAATGGGCACTTGTGCTCATTTATATTTCCATTCATGGGAGTAGCCATGATGGACCCACCCTCTAGGAGTAGTCATGGTGGAGGTCATGTGAGTGACTCCATGACTAAACACTTGTGTTGAGTCACCCTCTGGGATTAGCTATGGTGACCGTCATTGTGAGATGACAACATCACGTGAGTGATTTTGTGATGAACACTTGTGTTTGTTTACATTTCCATTCATGGGAGCAGCCATGATCGAGCCACCCTCTGGGAGTAGCCATGGTGGACATTAACTAAGATATCTGAGTAGATCCTCCCTAGCTAAGAGGAAGTGTTGAAGATAGCGTCAAGAGGACGAACCAGAAGTTATCGATAAAGATTCCACCCTAGCTAAGAGAAAGTGCTAATGTTACTGTAGCTATGGTCGAATCGGATTCCTTTAGACCAACATATATAACATAAGGGTTGTGATAATATAATTATTATGATATAATAATTATATTGATAAAATTGTTGTGATAGATAATATAATAATTATATTATTGTGAGACAATATAATTATGTTATTATGTGATAATATTGTATAATTATTATGTAATGTTATAATAATTATTATATTATATTAATAATATAATTGTGGCCAACTTGGAAGAGTGGCGTCCCTTGGTGAAAGGGCACCTCTCGCATAAATAATGAGATGTGCAATCTCATTTATAAATATATAACAATTGAATGAAAATGCAGATTTATATATCAGGATGTTCAGGGGAGACAATAATGGATTGTCTATGGTTGGGAGGGCAAATCATTGCTCGTGGTTAAACAAGCACAATCGGAAAAACATGTGGTTCATTCTTGCTTCAATCCTTTATTTTTGAGGCACCCTTATATTTTTGCTTTTCTTTGTTTGTGGTATGTTTTGTTCACTAATTTGGTCTCTTGGTTTCTCCTCCCCCTTCCTTCACCTCCTTTTTAAGGAGCTCAATCTGCAATGATCATTTAGTTCTTCCTCATCCTGATGAAAGATCACAAAATGTGATCTGAAACCATGATGCTATAAATAAATACAAAGTTTCCAGTAGTACTATCATACATTAAAATACTAATACTTAAATTGAATAATTTAAAAATCAAAATTCATCCTAAAAATAAATATATTAAATATCAAACTTGACTAACTAAAAATAATAGTTATAATTTGAACTTAATTAGATCATAAATATTAATTTTGTGACCATCATTTCAATTTTGCTTTTTCGTCACCACTTACCAAGTTACCATAGCATATAATGGTACCCTAAAAATATCAAACAATACAACTAACATAAACAATTCAAATGTGCAAAAGCATGAATGAATATGTTCCTTCAATTTTGGTAAGTAGAATAACTACTCTAATTTTAACTTTTAAGATTAATTAAAAATGAATTTTAAACATAAGCCTAAAACTAATTAAGCAATAAAAAACTAAAACAATAAAGCTTAAATAAAAAAAATGTCCACGATGATGCCAATGCCACAGCTGCAGAACTGTCACCTTCAGAAAGCATACATGCCACTGCAAATCTTTAGTGTTGCCTCCAGAGAATAGAGGCAACTGCTGAAGACTAATTCACAAACGGAACAGAGACACTACAGACACTAGAAATCTTCACTCATAAGCAATGGCCATTAATAAAAGCAAATGGGTTAATATTTGCAGAGACTGGACCGAGTTTTACAGAAAGAAAAAAATAAACATAAAACCCCCTAATTTGAAACAGGTTTTCTAAACAAACTTTATAACTCTTTCCTTAAAAAAAATTGTACAACAGTATCTACAAATTTATTGTCAATTTAGATCAACTTTTTGGTCTTTTTATATCTGCCAGATTCAACTTTCTGTAAATGAATCCAGCAAACTCTGGTACATAGATTAGAGGTACACAGAGCATTGGCACCTAAGTTTTAGCTCATATTTGGTCTTACATTTGGCTTCAATGTACTAAGATCTAAAACACTCATATCTACATCTGAATAACCCATATTTGACCAATACTAAGAAGTAAGAACATATATGATTCAGTAAAACCAAAGTTATACAACTGCCACTGCTGCAAAGATCCATGTAGTTTCACTACGGAGGTCATTAAAAAAGGCATAGGTAAAGCAAAATGGATTAACCTATGAATGACAGCTTAACCAATAGTTTCTATAAATGTCAGATTAACCTATTGATTAGCTTCTTGACTGCCCCTCTCAAAAATTGTAAAAGCACTTGACAAGAATTGTTTCCAATCAGGGTGCACTAATTACAACAAGTGAAAGCTATAGATATCTTTCCAAGCTTGCACTGTCTCATGGAATACAAAAAAAAACACCCAGATTCAAATCCTTTATCCTCACTACAAAGCAACAAGATGGTATAAACTAACCTGCCGTTTCTGGTATTCTTGTGAAATTTCTCCAGCAAGATTCCTGGAATAATATTCAAACATAGCATAGAATTGCAGTGGTCAATTCTCAAGAGCCAAAACTGAAGACAAACATTTACATTAACAGTTTAATCAAAATGTGATTTAATGGAATATGTGTAGAAGAATGAGCTGCAGTTTGTGCCTACTTACCTAACATACTCATGACCCCAAGAACCAATGTCTCCCTTTGATCCAAGTAATCTGTATTTTAAACTTTCCTGTCATTGCAATCAGTTAAGATATAAGACACATATATTCTTCTGAAAGTGACAAGTTAAACACAGACAAGAGTTTGCACAGCTGAAATTAATTCATAATAGAGAAATTAGACACTGAAATACAGTACCCTTTCACCCTCCACAGACATAGTCAAAGCTAATACAGATAATATATCTGCAAGGTACTTCTGCAATCCAGAAAAAAAAAACTTAGAACATAAAATGATAATAAACATGTACAGAATCAAACCATTAAAATAAAAACACCGCTGACAAGATTTTTCAATACCTTTATATCTGACTCTATCATCGTCTCATAGTATGCCTTTAAAGTGCCATAATGAGGTCGTAGAAATTTGAGAGGTTTAGGCACTGATGTCATAGAGCTAGTTGCAGTTCGAATTTCTTGCCTGTAAAATCATCCACATGTAGCCAGTTCATTATTTTTTGGTTCCATACTTCCTGATATCCTCTTGAAACATAAGCATTCACATAAACAATTTGATTGTAGCTTATAAATAAAAGACGGAATGGGCATAAAATTGCACCCCGTCATCATTGCAGATCAAACTAATTGATCACTAGAATATTAAGTTGAACATAAACAAGTACTGATATAAATGACTCAACACAGCATAATAAAACAAAACAAATTTTACAATCAAAGCTAGCAACCATACAAAACTCTTCAAAAATAGCAAACTTTTGGCAACAAACCAATTATCACTGCCAACCATATTAACACTACTCGTTGATTCAAAGGAACACAAGACATAGCAAGATTTGTCACAGTCCCAAAAACTAGCATCCATTCATACACATTTGTTTAGAACACTTACAAGAAGCAACCACAGAGACATGTTCCCCCCCACACCTAAAATCCCCACGTTTCCAAGACGGGGACATTTCGGGGACGCAGAAGAAACACCCCCCGCCGCACAGCCGTCGCTGCCGTTGAGGCACAGCTGAAACTTCAGGGACGGCAGGGATGCCAGGACATTGTGGGGACTCCCAGCAGTCCCTTGGCCGTCTTGAGGACACCTAAGGGTCTCCCATAGCCCCAAGATAGAAACTCCAGCCATAAACAAAAACTGGTGAAAACATTGTGAAATGACATACGTAATGAACATTTTTGAGGTTTTGGAGGCCTTATTTATGCTTGTTGGCGAGGGCTCTGCCCCTCAACCCTGCCCTATATTCCACTTGGGGCTCTATCCCCAAACCCCCGCAAGGAGCACTGCCCCTTGACCCTACTGGGGGCTCTGCCCCAAGAGCCCCCCAAGAGGCGCTGCCCCATGGCCCCGTTGGGGGCTCTATCCCTAAACTCCAAACTGCTACCCACCATTCTTATTGTTAATGCAATCATTTCCTTGTTTTTTTATGTTTATTAGTTTAGATTTCTCTTAGTATGTCAAAGTTTCATTTGTGATTCTTATATGTATTCTTCATTTGCTCTCAAAGATCCAAAACTCTGCCCAATATTGTTGATGTTCAAATTTCAATGCAGTCATTTTAATGTTTATTAGCATAAACTTTACATAGTGTGGCGAAGCTCCATTTACAATTCTTCTACTTATTCCTTACACGTCTTTTTACAGCTAGTATTTCATGTACTATAACAGGAGTACAAAAATAGCACATTTTTTATGCAATCAGAGGCTGATATATTTCACAAGTGTCTCAAAAATGAAGGCTTCTGGAAAATATTGAGAGAGTTACTTCCAATAATAAGCTTTTCCAACTTCCTCAATTTTAAGAATTGGTTGTTTGGAGGGGGGAGAATTAAAAAAGAAAAACGACAAAAAAAATTCTTTCTATGAAAAGTTGTATTTGGGTTGTAACATGGATTAAAATATTAAGGTTTTCTTCCCCATTACAATTATTTTCTTAAACCTTAAAAACTAGGGCTGTCTGTGGCCTGAAACCCTCAAAATGGGAGGATTAAAGAGCCTTGTCTGGGAGAAGAAACTGAACAAAATGATTCCTCATAAGATAAGTTTGTGATACAGATAAATATTAACAAGTGGGAAAGAGAATACACCAGAAAAAGTAATTCTTCAAATAATAGCCAAAATTTGGCATGCATATAGGAATTAACAAGTTGGAAACAGAATGCACCAACAAAAGTAATTCTTCATATAATCGCCAAAATTTGGCGTGCATATAGGAATTAACAAGTAGAGATGGACGCCTTGTTAAGTATTTAACAATAATTAGTTAATTATTGTATTGATATAAAAAGAAGCCAATAACTCACTAGTAAATTGCATTTGACATCCCTACATAGTTTGACAGGGCAATTTGACTCGACAAATGGCACAGTGCTCAAACCTGATTATTACTCAGTGAAAAATGTGCCTAAATTTAAAAAAAACAGACTAGGCAATTAAAAAAGTTAACAAGTTGAATGCAGTTAACAGAAAACTAGTGAAGAAAATAAAATCAACACGCATTTTCATTCATAAGATGGGTAAAAACAATTTTTGGCACATTTTGTCATTTGTCAATCAGAAAATCCAGGGCATGAGCAAACAGATATTTCAATTTATCAGTCACGGGTTGATTCCAACATGTCAAACCTATCAGAGTGCTGTTCATTGGTTTTCCTGAGTGTCTCAATAAGTCAAGTGTTTCTGATTCAACCATCAAGACCTACATAAATTTTTGAATTCCAATTGAAGGATTAATTGACATTGTAAAGCTTCAAATTTAATACCAAGGTTTGTATTAAGGCAAAACAGAATTGGGATCAGGATTTTTACTCTTGATGTTTAACTTTAAACCTCTACAATGACCCTTTTTTCCTTTTACATAGCTATGTAAGACTAGATACTTGAACCTATAATTTGGTATTGTTCTAGTTTTAACTTTTGTATTCTAAGGTGTAATTGTTAGCCCCATTGTACCAGAAATCAGGAAAAGCTCACAAGTAATTGTTAGCCATAGCAGTTTTTGGAATCAAGTGTCATGAAATAGCAAATTTGCATGTACCTAATACAAACCTGAACCCTGCTCAAACAAGTTGAAGTGCAATTTTTGTAGACATAAGTCAGACAGAAACATAAACCATATCAAATAACACATCACAAGCCTGTCAGGGCATTATTTGAGGTCTTGTACAGAGAAACAACCCCGACAACAAAATTCCTCAAGCACTAGTTAGTCTCAAGGCCTTAAAAAAAAGTATAATTAAAAAGGCTAAGAATATTACTACAATTGAAACCTACTCATGCAATTGTGCATGATCCTCTTTTACAATTGGAACTGAGGAAGAGAAGAGGAAGAAGCATTGCCCTTCAATCCTATCCTACAAATATCTCTGCCTTCAAACACGGCCATTTTTTTGCATAGAAAACCAAATATTAGGTGGGCAGTGTCAATGCCTTCTTTGCATCCCATATTACAACTATTGCTCAAAAAACCTTGGAGAATACCAGATGGAAAATAAGATGCCATGCATTGACTAGAAAGATTATAGCCAATTTTGGGCACTGTTCCAGAATTCCATTCCATTTTACGAGGTGCCCCCTATGGCCAGCCTATACCTTATATAACCAATGGCGTCAGTCTCATCTTTCAAGTCTCTTTATCATGAAGCCCTTGCGGTGGAATGCTAAAGATTCAATGAAAGAGGTGGATAATGTTGATGCTAATCACCATGAAGAATGTATTAGAATATTGTAATGTTTCTTTTATGGTCATCTTAGTTAGTCTTTAGTTTATTAAGTAGTTTCTATTTTCGTCTTTAGTTCACAATTGTTTCTTTTAGAAACATCGTCTTTGTAAATCTATATAAGGAGCTTTCATCTCCTTTGTTTAATACAACAACATCAATTTACCATAACATGGTATCAAAGCGGGCTGATGGGATTTCATTAAATTTGACAATTTTTTTAAGAAAAATTCAAGCCTCTTCTGATCTGGAATTTTTTTCTAGAAATTTGTTTTTCAATTTTTTAATATAAAAATCGTTGGAGGTATTTTATGAAAATACTTCGAAGATTTTGGCTGAAATCGCAAGCCATGTCGAGGGCTTTGATCGCGCAATTTCCTGGTTTGAGCAAGTCTCTGATTTTCGAAGGTTGCATGTACTTGCATGTGCTTTTTGTGAGTTGTATGTTGCTTGCATATGTTGTTTACCACGCAAAGTTTCATGTTTTGCCGCATGAAGCTTTCTTTGATGGGTTTTCATAATTTTTTCCCTTGAAAACATTTCTGATAAGTTTTAATAATTTTTTCCCCAAAAATTATTTGATGGGTTTATAATTTTATCCCTTGAAAATTTTTGGGAGAGTTTTATTATTTTTTGTCACTAAAAAATTATTCTGGGTTTAATGAGTTTTTCTTCAAAAATTGTTGTAAGGTCTAATAATTTTTTAGGAAAAATTATCTGTTTCGATGTATATTTGGTTTTGATCGATTTTTCACCTCAAAAATCGTTTCTAGTTTCTGTAATTCGCGAAGTTTGCGTGGGATTTTGTTAGGGATTCTTGTTTTAGGGTTTTTACCATTTTTTCCGGAAAAACAATGCTTTGTGAACTTCAAATCATAGTATCTTGCAGTTTGTTTTGGGGTGTCTTGCTCATCTACAAAAGTTTGGAGGGTTTGTCGATTTTTCCTCAAAATCGTGGCAGTTGTTCTCGGTGTCTCTGGCTACAAGGAGTAATTCCTTTGATTAGATACCTTCTTGGTCATTGACATTCTGCAATTCCAAGGAGGGTCTCAGTAGCAGCAAAATGTTCTGAAAAATTTATGACCACAAGACATGTATAGTTTTTTGTAGTTAGATGATGACCATTACAAGAGGGTATTAGAATATTGTAATGTTTCTTTAATGTGCATCTTAGTTGGTCTTTAGTTTATTAAGTTGTTTCTATTTTCGTCTTTAGTTCACGATTGTTTCTTTTAGAAACATCGTCTTTGTAAATCTATATAAGGAGCTTTCGTCTCCTCTATTTAATACAACAACATCAATTTACCATAACAGAATGGACAAATACAGATTGGTAGACCATAAACAAATATAAGGAATCAACAATTGATTGACTTCATAGTGGGCTTCATATGAAGGATTAGTGGCAGTTGTTCTCGGTGTCTCTGGCTACAAGAAGTAATTCCTTTGATTGGATGGCTTCTTGGTCATTGACATTCTGCAGTTCCAGGGAGGGTCTCAGTAGCAGCAGAATGTTCTAAAAAATTTATGAGCACAAGACATGTATAGTCTTTTGTAGTTAGATGATGACCATTACAAGAGGGTATTAGAATATTGTAATGTTTCTTTAATGTGCATCTTAGTTGGTCTTTAGTTTATTAAGTTGTTTCTATTTTCGTCTTTAGTTCACGATTGTTTCTTTTAAAAACATCGTCTTTGTAAATCTATATAAGGAGCTTCCGTCTCCTCTATTTAATACAACAACATCGATTTACCATAACAGAATGGACGAATAGAGATTGGTAGACCATAAACAAATATAAGGAATCAAAAATTGATTGACTTCATAGTGGGCTTCATATGAAGGATTAGTCTTTCCTAAAATTCATTGATACTCAGACCAGATAAAACCAGTTCATACACTTTTGCGGCATTTTTTATGAAGTTGTAAATGAAGTTTGGACAAACAATTTAGTGCAATTTATTACATATAATAATGCACATAGTGCAGCTTCTAGCAAGCTTCCAATGGCAAGGTTCTTGACCTTATTTTGAAGCCCATGTGCTAATCAATGCATTGATATAATCCTTAAGAATGTTAACAAACTTAAATGGATTAAATCTGATCTAAAGAAGTCGGAAATATAACAAATTCCATTTACAATCACCAAAGGGTTCTCAAAATGATTATTACTTTTATTAACAAAGAGGTATGACAAAATTTATAATCAGCTTTATTGCCTTTCAATAAGTGTTTACAAAAACTAAACTTAAAAATAATGTCCACCCTCTACTCCAGTTTTTCCATTCAGTATTCACTAGAATAGATTATAAGATTTTTAACGTCCACAAGTCAAAGACAGCCAGCACAGCTGACCCAAACATTTTATCTTTCAGCGTTGTTATTAATCTTCTACTATTTATCTTGATGATGCATTCCTCTATTTTCTCAACCTTCCACTCTTGAACAGATCCTATAATGAAACTACTGGTAGAGTATATGCATATTTGGCTCAGATGTTACTAATGGGTTCACACTTCTAAATAGAATGTCTTAACTGCCCTGGCTGTGCAAAAGCAACACGCCCTCTCCTCCCATTCTTCTTTTGATCTCTCCCATTTGCTTGTTTCACATCAAAGATTATGTAAATTAGTCCTCAATTCGTGTTTGAACATCTTTGCTGTCCAAGTTATAGTTGTCCTTCTAGGCCTTTTAGTGGCAATCATATGTAGGGTTAAATTCACCAAGATAATAGTTCCTCTTTCTCTCTAATGTCTTTTCACACATAGCCATGCAAAATTTAACCATGAAGATTGTAATAATGTCTTTGTTATTATTTGGACATGCATTCAAGTTGATATTCCACTTTTTCATCCATTTGTTGTTTTGGTTCATCGAAGTCTTCTTTCTTTCATTCAAGCTATTTTTGGTACCTTAACTATTTATCTGCCTCCACCTGCTCAAGTTTTTTCCAAATATCCTGAGAGGCAAACCTGGCAGCTGACTCAATAAAGAGTACCTGTTTCTACTAGGAGAACAACATAAGCACCAAAACTTTTGCCTCGTAATCAAGTAATTTCGAGTTCTTTCTATCTGTCTGTGTTTATTGTTAATGGGCTGCTAGCCCACTCTTCATACCCATATAACATAATCAGAATTAATAATACCCAAAGAATTTCTATTTTGTAGTGCATGAGTGCTCTCCAACCTCCCAAAATTCCCTTATGCAATTTTCTCTACTAAGCTTAGTGTTGAAGTCTATCCCAAGATATTTTTACTCTAATACTTATTATAGAAGACCTTCAAAATAATAGTCAAGCTGACTTTTTTGTTTCAGATGGAGGAGATCAAAATCTTGGCCTTGATAGTATTTACTTGAACAGACCTTGCAATCAAATGAGATCATTTGCATTCAAAAGAAGCCTTGCAACACTTTCCAAAAACTAAACCATTACTTTCTCACAATTTTAGCTATTCGTCTAATTTGTCAATTTATAAGACAAATAGGATAGCAAATAGTGGGCATCCTTGCTTAACTCCCATGCCACTCCTAAAATTCCAAAAAGCTTGTGTTATGACTTTTACTCAAAACTTTTTATGAAGTAAATGAACTACTTCTTTGTACTGCTCTCATATGCCTAGATCGTACATTCTGCTCCATAATTTACTTCTAGAAACTGTTTACTAGAAATGTATCATGCTTTCTTGAAGTCCACAAAATTAAAATCAGCTCTTTTTTGTTCCATTTTTTTATGATATGCCTTAAACTAATGTCATGATCTACTGTTAAATGTTTTGGTCTGAACATGCTTTTCCTTTAGCTCTCTTGTCATTTCTTTCTACCCAGTTACCGATTTTAAGCTCACTGACCATGATGACCCTATAGTTGGATGGATTCTTTACATCTCCACTCTTGAGGATAAGTGTTGCTATACTAGTTGTCCAGTCTCTTTGAAGGCCATGTTCAATGATGTTGTTGAACATCTTCTTAATATGAGGGGATAGGTTTTCTATTCTTCATTGGCCCATTCATGTTGCACACCTTACCTATACCCATCCAAACAGCTTTGCAAGCATGGGATTGATGGTTGTGGTCTTATAGTTAGAAGGATTATTTATATCTCCACTCTTGAAGAAAAGTACCATAAGATGGATTGTCTTTTCGATTTGAAGGTCGTGTTGAATGATGTTGTTGAACATCTTCTTAATGTTAGGGAACAGGTTTTTGCTACCATGTTAGATATTTTGCATGTAGTCCATCCATGTTGGAAACCTTACCTGTACCCAGCTTCTTAATACATTTGTTAACCTTCAGCAAAGTGAATATTTTTTTTGTTGTGTTGACTATGGAAGGGGCTTCTTCCTCTGTCTAATTTCCTTAAAAATGTATTCGATTGGGTAGATCTAATGTTATACCTCTTCTCTTCTTGTGCTCACAAACTTCTCTTCTTTTCCTTTACTATCTTCTTGTACACATTTTGGTTTGCCTCCTTTTTAACTGGTCCTTTCATACCAACCATTTGCTGGAGCTCTACCTATTTTTCCTTCCTCTTTTTTGCCCTGTAAGATATATTTTTTAATTTTTTAGTGTATCTTGACTTATGCTTGTTAACATGCAGCTTTCAAAACCTTTTACTTTTGTTCATTTTTTCTTCTGAGTTCTTTGCTTTACTGCTTCCTTGAAAAATTAACAGTCATCTTGGGTTATTAAGTATGTTTCATTTGTTAAAGGTTGTTAATTGGGCTTCATTTTATACTGTTTACTGATTTATTTGCTGACAAGACAGCTATATACACACTGAGTGATAGTCTGATTTTAGCTCATATGGAGAATCTTCAATCGCTACCTCCATCATCTTCTCTATCAAATTTTGTGAGCAAACGACATAATCAACAATGGTTAAGCCATTGTAAGTTTTGCATGTATAATATTCAGACTTCTTCCACATATCCAATCCATTGCATATAATCAAACCATACATGTAATGTCCCCTTTTCTCAGGTTCTCTCACGGTGTAGCTGGTGCTGACTTTTAAGGCTTTTTCAGCCAGTTCAGAGTATTTTGATGTCACCAGTGAACTCAGAGGATTTATTGGAGTTTGTCTGACACTTTCTAGCGCGTTTTTGGACAAATTGTTCATACTTACTATTTATCGTAAGTGTTGGTCTGGACACCGATCTGGTCAATTGAAAATGTTACTATTTCTGGATAGTCAGTGATGGCTAAAATTGGTATCATGGCAACATAAAGTGTTTTGAGAAATTATTTTTAGATAGCGTTAAAAAGAGTGTAACACGGGTACTGGGGAAAGTCAGGACAGCGGGAGGGGGGAAAGAAGGGCTTCAATTTGGGGACGGCGGGGGGACGGTGGCAGGGGGGGAGGNGGGGGGCGGGGATATACTATACATATAGTACTTGAAATGCTAGTTACGAAATGATCTATAACAGTATAAGAACTAATTATACCAAATACTTGAACATAGCAAAATTGCAACATACCCAATACAGAATACAGTGTACTTGAACATTGAATATCGAATTACCAATTACTATTAAAAATTCAAATTATCGGCAAATAGAAGATTATGATTTATATTATATCAAAAATATCATAAAGATGATTTCAATGAGTAGCATGATATTCAGATATCAAAACAAGTACAAAAACATGTCAAAATGTAGTGAAGGGAGGCCTCTAATCATCCCCCAAGGCAAATTCCTCATCATTGGAGATGTCCTCGGGACAGTCAAGGGACGCCTAGGCCCCCACGTCCCAGTGGCAACTTCATGGCAGGAAGGTGGTGGCGTGGGGACGTGGGGACACCAAGTCTCCAGTACGGGGACGGGGGGTTGGGGGGGACGAGTCCCCATGTTACACTGGTTAAAAATGTTGAAGTTAAATTAAATATTTAACTAACATTATTTATTTTGATCAAAGTGACTTTATATTGGCGTCTAAGGTTTTAAATAATTAAATAAAGTTCTTTTAAGGTAAGCACCAACTTAGGGAGACATAAGGTGAATATAAAATTAAATTAAAAGGTTGCACAACCCTAATTAGGGCATTAAACTTGAAATTTATAAAAAAGGGGGTTTTCGGAGCTCATTTGCAAGATGTTATTCTTTCTGATGTCTCTCTCTAAGAAAACCCTGTGGTTCTTGAGATTTGGACTCGGGCCATCGCAGCTGTCTTAAAGATGAAAAACCTCTTGAAGAACACCAGCTTGGGTAGTGAAAAATCTACTCTGGCTGATAATGTTTTGCAGATATCTTACAGGTATTCCAATCAGATTTCAAACT
Organism: Thuja plicata; assembly: GCA_018584345.1. NCBI lineage: Eukaryota > Viridiplantae > Streptophyta > Pinopsida > Cupressales > Cupressaceae > Thuja > Thuja plicata. The sequence goes on from MU225929.1 coordinate 1,497,082, forward strand.
CTTGGTGTTGCATGCCTTGCCTGGAGTTTTATTTGGAGTTTGCCATTTCGAAGTTTTGAATGGTTTATCTATGTTGGTCGATTTGGAGATTGAAGTACATATTTAATTGTGGATTAACGGCATGGAATGTCATGACCATCTTGTGCCCCAGGAGCTGGGATTTCTAGCTTCAAATGTTTGCAGATTTGTGTCTTGGATGTGCGGTTTTCTGAAAGCTTGGATTGTGGTTTTCTTTGTCTAGTTGCTGCTGATTAAATTCTGAGACTTTTCCTTAAGATGAGGATAATATTTTAGTGTTTGATGGACTGCTGCAAACTCAGTTCATTACTGCCATTCATATGCTGTTCATACATTGAAAATTGGGTTTTCTAGCTGGGTGTGCCATTCTATAGTGGAAGAACCTACTAAATGTGCAGATTATGTTTATTTCTGAAAAGCATGCTCTGATTTGTAATATATTTGTAATCTTTGAGTTCTTTAAAGGCAAAATATGGTGGTATTTGCAGATCAAATCAGGTCTTTGTATTCCTGTGAGTATTGAAAGAATATTAACTTTAGTAATCTTTATTTTGAATTGCGTGTTTGATTCTGAAATTCTGAGCAATACTTGCAACTTGCAAGTCTGAAACAAACATTGAAACCATCAAGCAAACTGTTTGTTAAAATAACATGGTAAAGAATGCAAATCGGTAAGGTTGCCAACTGTTCAACAAAAGAAGTGCAAAAAAAACTTGGTAGCAATCAGGGCTGCATATTATAGTGATATCAGAGCACAGAACTTGCTGCCAACCTGTTGGGTAACACTGAAAATTGGTTTTCAAACTAAAACACGGCATCTAAGGACAGAAAGTGGTTGGCCCAAATAATTTATGAGACAGGTAGAAAGCTCAACTCAGAATCTCAAACAAGTAAAGCTTGACAATTGTAGAACAGATGCCTTCTAATCTGATGCAGATAGCTGTTGTTCCTACAACAACTGCTTTGAGTCAAAACAGGTGGATGAGACACTCGGATGGTGAGATAAGACTGTTGATTACTGTTTGTTTGAATAAGATCATAAGAATTTCAGCACCTCAGGGACCTTATGAAATTACACATTGAAGAAGGTAATCCCACTAATTGTGGATATTTTCCAGAATCTTGGAGACATTCAAAGTCATCACTTCTCAAGAAGGGCTACTATACTAAAAATATTTCTTCGTCACAATAAATAAAGAAAACAATGATGACATTATTATAGCAATGAAGACTATTATGGTCTTATCTATTAATGAGAGTGATACTATTTCCTAGCCCCTTATGTCTATGTTGTTAACTATTTTGAGGCAAGAACAAGATCTTTCTAAAGCTGCTTATGAGTTGGTCGAAAGGGTGCTCAAACGATGTGAGGGAAAGCTAAAACCTTTCTTGGATGTTGAGGAGGCTAATGGAGCGAAATTAATGGAGAGGTTGACTTGAAGCATGAAGAATATGTTACAGGACTTCAAGATGATTCTTTGATTATGGATGCAACCACTAAATATGAGGATGTATGCAAGAACACAATGATGAGGTTATTATAGCAATGAAGACTATTATGATCTTATCTATTAATGAGAGTGATATTATTTCCTAGCCACTTATGTCTATTTTGTTAACTATTTTGAGGCAAGAACAAGATGTTCCTAAAGCTGCTTATGAGTTGGTCGACAGGGTGCTCAAACGATGCGAGGGGAAAGCTAAAACCTTTTCTTGTATGTTGAGGAGGCTAACGCATGTTAATGTTTTGGCCTTTACGGCAAAGATCAACGCATTGGACAAAGTGGATAAAATCGGTTGGATAATAATAATAAATATAAAAGGTTATATTTATTATTAAGGATTGATTTTAATAATTAAATATGGAGCAAATAATATAAAAGAATATATTATTATTATGGACCCAAGTCGGCCAACTTGGGAGGCCAAAAGTTTATCTTAATAAACTCATATATTAGAGCGACTTGGAGAAGGTAAGAAGCAACCAAAAACGTAACGTTGCCTTCTTCCTTCGGCAAGATCTTTGGATGAGCAAATTCACGGAGCAGATTCAAACATTGCTTTCTACTTGGCATTGATTCTTGAGGCAGCGAATTTGACCTTGGATGGATGAGCGATTTGGTCAAGCAACTAGCAGGGAATTTGTGGGTCTTGCATTATGGAATTACACCAACATTGGAAGCCTCAGGGAATTCATTAAAGGAGCAAATTGCAGATCAGCGAATTATATTTAGGATAATTCGCACCTTGCATAAACGAATATTGTGAGCAAATTCAAGGGTTAGATCAAGCATTCAGATGAGCAACATCATGCTTGCAACAGCGAACTTAAGGCATCAAGATCAGACCAATTTGTGATCAGCTAGACTTAGCAAAGTTGATCAGCATCATAGGTACATAACAAGGATCAATACTATACATATC